>WEIV01012994.1:47413-90911 GCA_013390005.1 Calyptomena viridis | reverse complement strand
CAGGGAAGTGATTCTTCCCCTGTGCTTGGCACTGGTTAGGCCACACCTCGAGTACTGTGTCCAGTTCTGGGCCCCTCCTTTTAGGAAGGAGGTTGAGGTGCTGGAGCGTGTCCAAAGAAGGACAACAAGGATGGTGAAGGGACTGGAGCACAAGTCCTATGAGGAGCAGCCGAGGTTATTTAGCCTGGAGAAGAGGAGGCTCGGGGGAGACCTTATCACTCTCTACGACAACCTGAAAGGAAGTTGTAGCCAGGTGGGGGTCAGTCTCTTCTCCCAGGCAACCAGCAGTAGGACAAGAGGGTCTTAAGCTGCACCAGGGGAGGTTTAGGTTAGACATCAGGAAGAAACTCTTTACAGAGAGAGTGATTGGGCATGGAATGGGCTGCTCAGGGAGATGGTGGAGTCATCATCCTTGGAAGTATTTAAGAGGAGACTGAATGTGGCACTTAGTGCCGTGGTCTAGTAGACAAGGTGGTGTTTGGTCAAAGGTTGGACTTGATCATCTCAAAGATCTTTTCCAAACTGATTCTGTGATTCTGTGATATTTTGCACAGGACTGTAGAAGGCACGGGATGTCCTGGGCCCACTGGTATCATTCCTGTTACTCCAGTGTTCCTGCAAATTGATGCCTTTTTAAAATTGTGACTCCTTGCATGGTAGAAGCCTCAGTGTACTTCATGGTCTTTGTAGTCAGGCATATAAACAGGGAACTGATGAGTAGCTGAATCTGAAGGCAATGAGAACGATACAAGCAATCAGCTAGTCCTACCTCTGGGGATGGGTCAACCAAAAATAGGCACAGGGGTGCAGTGTTTGGAATCAGAAGGATGGGATGGCAGGGAAAGACCTCCATTAAATCAAAAGCTATGGAAAGAGCTTACTGCAATGGCGGTGTGAGAACTCCTGCATGTAGACCTTGCTCTTCACAAATTTGTTCTGTATTTTTTGCTAATCCACTTGGTAAATGATGATGAGGCATGACAGGGGAATGTGCTACCATGAAGTGCCTTTGTCACAGTAAGACTAAGTGGCAAACTGGAAGTTCTTTGTGACTAGACACAGCTGGACTTCTGGTGCTGCATGGTGCTGGATTCAACCAGCAGGAAGAGAATAAAGGGCACAACAGAAAATATTTCTACAGAATTTTGCAAGTCCATATTATACATATGTGTGATTCTGGCTGTCCTACCTCAAGCGAGATGTAAAATTACAAAATGTACACACATAGGCAGCAAGAATGACAGAGGATCCAGAGCTACATTCCTTACAGCAAGATTAGATAGGTGATAGCAGAGAGGAGATTTGGCATTTGGAAGACATGGTCATGGCTGGAGGCTGGAGGCATTCCAGACTCCTGAAAGACAGATGGGATCAATCCTGTCTTGAGGCTCTGAAAAACTCTAATTACTGATTGACAGAAAATACAAAGGGAGAAATTCACACTACATAAGATATGTTTTTATGTCTCCTTAAAGATCAGCTGCAATTTACTGTCAAGACCAGATATGGGGCTCCCTGGACTTTCAGGCTGACCTACTGTAACTGCTCTGACATTTCTAAGACTTCAAATTCCCCAGCTGTCATGAATATTTCTCTGCAAGATGCTGCAAGCCATGATCCATGACTGTTGGATGTCTTGTGACAGATTATAGGGTCTTTAGAAGACTTGGAGGTTTTTTCTGCTACTTTATTAAGGAGTTTTTTCCCATACACATGTATGTGTTGCTTTTTCTCATGATGTCCTAAAGGTTCAGAATACCTTTTGTTCTTGGCTTACAAAGCCTTTTGTAGCATGAGAACTTTTTTTCCTGAGTAAGCTATTTCCTGTGCTGTAGTGTGCACATAGGTCTGTCTATGCATGCATTTTCAGGGCAGAAAAGTGAAGGTCTTGTGATCAATGCTGAACATTCCTGAGAAACATCTTCATATCATAAGAGCTGCTGGCTGTGATGTGGGCAGCCTTCATGGATGAACCAGGTTGATTGATAGACTTCTCTATAGCAGTGCAAAAGTGGAGAATGATGCAGTTAAACTCTATGGTAACAACAGCCTCTCCTGCAGATACCACTCTGCCCATCTCCTGTGTCCTGGCCCCAACTTTTTCTCATCACCTACCTTTTACTGTGCCGGTATCAGTAGGTGACTTACCACTGCACAAAAATTCCCCATTTAAATATGTGATCTAAAGGTTTATAGAAGTCTGGACATGTGATAAGGGCACTGGGAAGACAGAGTTTGCAGAGGATTGTGGAGGAGAGCAGTTTAAGAGATGGACTGGAACATGCATCAGAGGCACATCAGAACTTGGCTCAGGGTGTAGATGAATTTTGATCCACTTTGCTGCAGGTGAGCTTCCCCTGTCTAAAAAGGTCCTTTTCTGAGAGGGGCTTGATAATGTACACAAAATACTACTGGGTTTGCAAACCCTGCATTATTGACCATGCAACACCTGAACTCAAAGCAACATTAATTTACCATTGGCAGATCCTAAATGAGGCATAAGCCCTGTTAAAAGCAGGGCCTCTTCAATTCACTATTCCTCCTGTGCACCCCCCATTGCTTAAATATCACATTTGTTACATTAACAGAATCCTTTCCTCAAGGTGGTGTTTCTTCATCTTCTCAGAAAGCACAGCCTTAAGGAAGAGCTTTGCCAGGCACTTTTCTTCATTACAACATTAAAAGATTTTGAGACAGTCAATTAAGTAGAGTGTTAAAACTGATGGCTGCTTACATTGTTAAAGAACCCTTTGGCAGACTGCAGTGTCAGAAAGTTTCAGAACTTTTCTCTGTTCCCCTAAGCCTTCAGAAATAAGAATAATTTGATAATTAGAGGATATACTAGAAAAATAATTTTCTTCTGTTATAGGAGGAATTTGGGAAAGTGAAGAAGTAAATTTATCCTAAGATGAAGAGACAAGTGGTCTGAGCAAGGTCTAGTTCTGACAGTTCTGTGAACAACTAGCTGCAAGGGCTCTGCCAGACACTGTCAGCCCCTAATAAACATGGTATCATCAGAAAACTCAATGAATTTTGATCTAAAATTATGTAGCACTGCTGATGAAGTTTTTAATGTTGTAGTACTATATAAAGTGTCGTTCTTTTAGTGTAGTCCTTGGGTTCTCGCTATACATGCAAACATCACCAAAATGCTATTAGCTGTGTAAACTTTTCTGGCTGGAGTTTTGTTGTAAAACAGTTTTGAGTTACTGTAAACATTCACAAGTTTACACTAAACAGTTCTGCCCAGATTACTCTGGTGTCTCCAATGAGCACAGCCTGTAGCTGTTCTGCTTTGCACGAAGCAATGGAAAAACAGACTGCAGAGCAGTAACAGAAACCCTGCAGGGCTTTCATTTCCACCCTTCTTTTGTGGATTTTTGCAATTGGAATACAAGCCTTTCCTCTCAGCAGGTGGCAGCCTCTATATTTCTCCGTGTATGGATACATATATGTCTCTATTTTTTTTCTTTCTCTTTGTCTCAGTCCATATTTTGAGAGACAGAGCTGCTGAGGTATGTGTGCCTTCTTACATATGATCTCTTATCTCCAGTATTTCACTTGGATATTTTCAAGTCCATCAAAGGATTCTATGACTTCTGCACAGGACATGTAATTACAAACCTCTCATCTCAGGCCAGTATCATAAACACATTGTGAAACAGCAGCAGCTCTGAACCACTGAGTGCTGTGTCTTTGCTGTGCAAAGCTGGCCAGTAGCAACTTCAGAGGAGCCAACAACAGTTAAGGTTGCAAACACTGCTGCCACATCATTATGATATGAAATGGTTAAATTTAGTTCCCCTTCTTTTTTCCTTTTGTTCCCGTAACTATGGTGTCAAGCCAAGGGCCATATCTGTTATTCATATATTCTGCTGAAACCACTCTCCCTGGGAAGTCTATTCACAAAACTTGTACATTCACCAAAACAGTAACTTGTAAAGGCCCTGAGATCTTTCAGCTTTCCGTGAAGACAAGGGGAATGGCTCAGCACTTATGAGCTGGCCTTAAAGTAAATGCAGTGCTCTGCTGGTCCCCAGTGAAAAAAATGCCCCCAAGATAACAGATCCTGGAAGTTACAGCCTAAAAGGACCAGCAGTGATCTTAGTTTTGTTGAGAAGGAAGCTCTTAATCCAGGAATGTTCTGAAGGAAAACTTACCACTTTGTCGCAAACTTTCATTGAAGTTGCTCAAATTTTCCTGCAAATGGTAAAGCCTTCCAATTAATGAAGTCTGAATGAAAACTCTTCCGGCTTATGATTAAGAAAAATTTGCATATCAAAGCAATATTGTTGTTAAAATATCTTCTTTTTCCTTTCAAAATATAATTGATAGCAATGATTTAAACCAATAACATTAAATACTGTCTTGACTTTCCATCAGGTGTAAAATCCTCCCAAAGTTTTTAAAAAAGAGTTGCTGAAATGATGAGTTCCCTTTTAAGCTGGTACAGAACATTATGTACTGGAGAAGGGCTTTACGCAGTGCATTTGAAGGCTGAAATCTTCCCAAGATCAGTTTTTCTGCCCCTTGTGTATTTGTACTCCTGTTACTTGGTCAGCTGTTAAGACTGTAACAGAACACTATGAACTCAGCTGCTGGTAGCTGTTTTTATTAAAACATATGTGTACATTAAGATAAATGAATGGTACAAAATCTGAACTTTCTTCAGTGCTTCATAGTGTGTGTGCACCAACTGAACACATAAACAAAAGATAAAAAGAAAGACTAAGCCTACCTACTCTTTATTGCAAGCATGATCTTGCAGCATCATTTGGTTGCTCTTGCATTTCTTTTTTAGGACAATGGCGCTGTTGGTTCTGTGCACGCTGAGCCTCACCTAAAAAAATCCAATGTGCAGGCTTGAAGGAAGGTGCTGTTGGGATTGGTTATGTTTCTTCTGAACTGACTTGATTTCTCCTAATTCCTGTTTTCAAATGCACTGATTCTTCCTCCTCCTCTTCATTTAGAAGCAATATCTGTTGCATCCATTTGTTTGTTATTCATTTATTTGTAACCATCTCTTCCATTATATCACTGATCCATAACAAGTCTATTTTGTCATATTTTTTTCTCAAGCAACTCTTGATGCCAGTTAGAATTGCTGGTCATTGTGACACTACATACAGGACAAACACTAAGGGAGAATGCCAAGTACAATTGAAACTTAATTGTCTGTATTTCTATACCCTATACACTTTCGTGTGTTTTGCATCATGTCCCCCACCCCAGCCCCCTACAAATCCTGTGGTAATGAATTACACATTAGTGTAGTGGAGTAGGAAAGAAATACCTTGGGTAACTGTATTTGCTAAGTGTATTTCATATGCCTGCTTCTTAAAACAAGTGTGTGAAATATACTTGGAAGGTAGAAGGACAGTAAAACTAAGATAAACGAGAAGATTTACTGCCTGCATTACATAAATGCCTTCATCTTCTTGGTGAGACAAATATTTAATTCAGGAACATGTAATAAATAGTAATGGTTAATATTTCCCTCCCAGTACCCCTACAGTAGTGTATGATCCATAGCAGCTCATTTTTTCACTAATCATAGTGCATATATTTGTCTCTGTTTATCACAGCTATGAGGTTACTCCTTCCCTACTAAATGTAAGTTCAGCTATCAGAAAGGCAATTGTGAACAAAAGTATTTGTCAACTGTTTTTCTCTTTGCCCTTGGAATCCTTGTTTGCTGGGTTGGCTGCTTAAACCAAGCACTGTAACTGGTTTAGAAATCTATTGTCCCTGTTGTTCTGGCTCATGTAACTTTCTATAACTTCATGCTCTTTGACTGGACACAGTTCCTCCCTTGTCTGCTGTTACTGTGGGCTTTTTGTGATCATTGCTGTATTTTTAAATACCTCAACACTTGTCACATGCAAGACCACAGAGCACATTTTGTTACTTCATAAATAAAAAGAGAATAATGATTGCAAGCAAACACTGTGATTTTGGAACTGGAGAGAAAGAAAAAGCTAATCAGCAATCTCAGGTTTGCTTTTTTTTCTAGCATGTCCCTAGTGCCCCTACTGACCGACTGCCTGCAGTCTGAGAAGATGCCAAAATTGTGGGAAATGTCTGCTTGCTGTTCTTCTTGGCATTGTTGGCTCCCAGTCAGGCCCACCTCTCAGCTCTGACATGGCGAGTGACCGTGTTGGTGCTACAGCTTTGCCTGAAGTCCTGCTGTATTGGGTTTCTGTGACCAGGTTTTTGGTAGCGGGGCGGGCCTATGGGGGAGGCTTCTTCAAGAAGCTGCTGGAAGCTTCCCCCATGTCCAGCAGACCCAGTGCCAGCTGGCTCCAGGATGGACCTGCTGCTGGCCAAGGCCAGGCCAATCAGGAGTGATAGTAACACCTCTGTGATAACATATTTAGGAAGGAAGGAAAAAAAGTGAAGGGTAGATGAAGACAGGAGCCAGAGAAGACCAGAGTGAGAAGTTGTGAACAACAATGCAGACACCGATGTCAGTGCAGAAGGAGGGGCAGGAGGTGCTCCAGGTGCTGGAGCTGAGGTTCCCCTGCAGCCCGTGGTGAAGNGGTAGAACTTGGAAGGAGGGGGGCGGCGGGGAAAGGTGTTTTTAAGATTTATTGTACTTCTCATTCTTAAGATATGATCTTGTTAGTAATAAATTCTTAATATCCCCACTCTGTTTTGCCCATGAGGGTGATCGGTAAGGGGTTTCTTATGGTCCTTATCTCAAATTAGGAAACCCTTTGTTACGTTTTCTGTCCCCTGTCTGTTTTGCAGGAGGGGGCGGAATAAGGGAGTGGCTTTAGTGGGTCTCTGGCATACAGACAGGGTCAAACCACTACACCTGCCCTAAGGTATGGTAGGTGGTATATGTTATAGGCTTACTCCATCCGAGCACTGGGGATGGCTGCTAACTTGGGGAAGCAGAGGGAACATCAGTGAGGTTGCAGCAAGTTGGGGGGCTGCCTCTTCTCCCAGGTAACAAGCCACAGGACAAGAGGAAATGTCCTCAAGTTGTACCAGGGGAGGTTTAGATTAGATATTAGGAAAAATTTCTTCACTGAAAGGATGGACAGGCTTTGGAATATTCTGACCAGGGAAGTGGTGAAATCACCATCCCTGGAAGCGTTCAAAAGGTGTGTAGATATGACAGTTGGGGATGTGGTTTAGTGATGATCATGGCAATGCTTGGTTAATGGTTGGACTTGATAATCTTAGAGTTTTTTTCCAACCTGAGTGATGGCCCAGATTAGAAGGATATAGGGAGAGCAATGTCAGGGCCCTGCACTGATCCTCTTGCTGAGGCTGAGCGTAATTTAAGTGACCATAATTTGAAAAGTGTGGAAGCAGCAGTTCTGGGGCTCTGCCATGACCCCCTTGGCATGCCTTTTCTGGGCCCAGTGTCTCTGGAGCCGTAGGGTTTGTGGCTCTCTGAACCCTAACCCTAATGCCAATGGCATCCTTTCACTGTGGTTTATGTCCCCATTACCATGGGTGGACCAAATTAAAAAAATGTAGGGGCAGCAATGCTAGGGCCCTGCTATGATCCTCTTGGCATGCCTTTTACATCCCTACTGTCCCTGTAGCTCTAGGCTCTTTTACTCTCTGATCCCTAACACTAACCCAAACCATATCACTGAACAAAATTCAGCATATCTATACACCATTTTATCCACGAGAGAAGGAAGGACAGTAAGAGATATTTTCTCACTTTTAAGCCGTAGGGTTTGTGGCATTAGGATGTGTTGATGTTTAGATTGTCACTATTTAGCCATTTAAATACTCTCTTCAGTTCAGTTTGTAGGGACAGCGATATCACTTTACTTCTACTACTTTTCAACAAACTTAGCAACAGTCCTCCCTCAGTGCTTTTCCACATAGCACCACGTATCAAGTAAACTGTGTCCTAGAATGGTTTTCTCTCTTAAATAAAATCCAGAAAGTCCCAATTTTCAGAAATTATTTCTTTATTTCACCTATCTATGGCTGTGTGTCTGTGCACAGTGACTCTGGGCCTCTCTAGCCATTACTTTGTCCCTTGCAGCCTGGTGATTTCTACACTGAGGGTCTCCTCCTCCCTGACCCTTCCAGCTCTTGAGAGTGTAATTTTTCAGTCTGCCTGGTTTCTATTGCAGTGAAAGGGTCTGTGGAAATCCCAGGAACAAGCAGTGGTGAGGCAATCTATAACCAAGCTGTTGCTGCTCTGGCCAAAGTAGCACTCCCTCATGACAAAGTGTATCTCTTGGCACTTCTCCTGTTTCTCCAACTTAGTCATATACAGCTTGCGTGTGACAGCAATTACTCCTCTGGCTAAGCATGCAAATCCCTGTATTCTTGGAATCTGTCATGCATTGTGCTAATTCCTCTGTTTAGTCTTTCTGTCCCAGGTATTTGGTGATTCTCAGAGTTCTATAACATCTTTTCTTCCTTCTTCATTTCTGTACTTCTCAGGACCCCATCTGGGAACTGTGCACAAGGATATTATAAATTATTAAAACCAGGTCTGCTCATATCAATAAGCCCAAGAACATGTGTTGGTGCAATAGTTGTGGTTTACTTTGCATCTAGTTGCCAGTCATCTTTCAACATTCAGTATTTCTTAATCCCTTGTCACCTTATTCTTATGTGAACCAGAGAAATTTTCTTCAGTTTTTAATTACATGAAGTTTCTTTAGCCAAACTGGATAACAGAATAAATAGCAAAGTCTATGGGAGTGCAGTTCTTGGATGTCAAACATTATCAGCCACAGAGCCACTAGGATGAGTTCTTCCAGGACATACAGCAGAACCTTGGAGTTGCTAGGAAAAGCTGTCACATTAACTGTCCCTTATACAAATGGTCTTATCCCCATTCCCTGATGCCCGAACTTCCATTCTGCCTTCCATGGACTAGGGATACTGAACAGACACACTTTACTTGTGGAGGCCTTTTTAAAGTCTCTGTTGCAAGGAACTTTCAGAACATTAAATATTTCTGGAGATGTTTTTTATTTTATTGGGATGTCTGAGGACAGCAAAATCCACACAAATGTGGCAAGGCAGCTGCATGTAGCCCTGATGTGGGAAATAGCTATCTAGTGAGATGAGCAACGAGTGAGACATATGGGGAATAGTCTGGTCTTCAAGTTAGGAATTTCTCAGCTATGCTCCAGCATCTTGGGCTGTATAAATGAATCATCAGCACAGCGAAACCACAGAATGACAGCAGCTTCCCTAAAAGAGTCTCTCTCTGTATATATAGCTGCTAGACTTGCATATTTCTGTTTATAAATACTCAGTGATAACTGACCACAAAAATGACATGGCCTTCTCAGCAGACAGCTCCTAAAAAAATACTTGTTCTATCTTTCATTTCTTCCCAAGTTATTCTAAACTAGACTTTTGCAACTCCAGATAAACTAATTTAACTTCAGGTTCTTGTATTAGTACATGTGATCAGGACATTTTCTGGATAACAAGACAGCCAGGACAGAGCTCTTCTGAAAAAATACATTTAACAGTGTTGATCCTTGTTAGATGTATCCAAGGACACGTGCTATCTGGGAACTGCAGTGCTATTTGGGTTTAGCTTAGTTTTTTAAGGCAGATGCTGCTGCATTATCAACTCACTTTCAATGTTTCAGCTGTATCCTCCAAGGGGCTGTGCTTTCAAAGAGCCTGGAGCTGTAGTAGTATGAGGAAAGTTGATCACGGCTGATGTGTATAGATGGGAGACCCAAAGCATTGCCTCACAGAGAGAAAGTCAGGCAGAACCCCATCCTTACATGTGGTGACAGGCAATGACAAGTGGACCAGCTGACACCAGTGTAGTTGCAAGCAAGCCCAAGGATGGATGTACTGCTACACTTGGCCTAGACAAACCAGTCGTGGGTGAGGTGGGAGCAGAAGACATGATGTGAGGGGAAGGAAAGCACTGGAGCATGGTAGTGAAAGGCCATGAGGTAACTGCAGTGAAAACGTGTCTGTGAGGGCATGGGTCACAATTATGTGAAAAGCAAGTGGTGCTAGTTCTGCTGCTCACCAAACTGCTTGCTGGCACATGTATTTACTCTATGCATGCAATGAATGCGTTTGTAGCACTGGGTAGGCACAGTCTTTTCAAAGAAATTGAGCCTCATTTTCTGCAGTTTTGCTCTTTTTGAGTCTAGTAAACACCTGGGTTATGTGCTGGGGACTTGCTTGGCTCTGGTGACCAGGGTTGCAATCAGAGACTCACACATCTATTGCGTAAGTCACTCATACAGTAATAGCCTGAATTTAAACTTAATATAACACAGACCACCCAATGACAGCCCTTCTTTCTGGTTGCATACAGTGAACTGGAATAGGTAGGACTTATAATTCACGAGGTCAGCTTCTCAGAATGAAGTGCAGAGATTCTGGAAGGCAAAACCAGGGGTTTCATAGTCCAAATGTGGGAGTTTAGCATCAAGGGAGATTCTTTCTTTTCAACAAGAAGATGGAGCATTACAAGGCAGTAAGTAATTTCAGTTGCATTATCAGCCTTTCAGATTTATGGATAACAGGTCTGCTAAAGAAAACAGGGCAGCCATGTGTGGGGCTTATCGCTGTAGAGACCCTTGCAATGACTGCATTGATAAGGATATAGAAACTGCAAAGATCACTACAGATTGAAATATGGGTCTTCATGATTTTTTTCTCTTTGTTTATTTACTGAAATTGTTGTAATATGGTCAATATTGTCTGCACAAAAGAATACATGCAACCCAAGCATATATGCAGTATATTAATAGATGCCTTCATTGATATGTTTCTTCTCTGCATAAAAGAGGGTAGTATGGTTTCAAAACCTAATAACTTTTCATCTCTTAAAAAATATTCTGAGGTATCCAATATAATTGAAACCAATATTAATTAAAGAAAAAGTCAATTAATTATGTTAGGATTAAATAAAGAATGGTTCTTACATGCTTACTGTAACAAACAGCTATGTTGTTTTTATTACTCTGTCATTATTTGGTTAATGAGAGCACCACAAGGCCTGAGCCCTGGGCTAGGACGCCAGTGCTCCAGACCAGGGCTGCTTGGCTGAGGTTTATGAAGCCCAGGCAGGTGAGGATGTTTACTGAGGTTTGCTAGAGCTGTGTTCTGACTCCAGGTCTGACAGGTCAGCTGAACACCAGTGTTCCTGGGCATGCAGTGAAGCAGTGCATGACAGCTGCTCCGTGAAGCACCAAGAGGCTGTGAGAGATGCAGTGTTGTCTGGAGGAGACATCATGAATCAGGACAAGGCACGGCAAAAACCGGCTTGTAGTTCCATTTCAGACTGAAGTCCCTCAGTAGATTGCTCTCTTCTAGACATGTGAAGTCCAGCATTGCCACAATTCATAACCCATTTGTTACTCCTTCTGTTCATGATTTGCTTATATCTGTTATATTTTATACCCCATTGTAAGACAGCCTTAATGTAATCTGTCACACTAAAATGTTATGGAGGGAAAGGGGAATCAACACATTTGTGATTCACAAGAAATCTGGGAAATCACAGAAGATTTATGTTCTCCATGAAGAGACTGCTAAACCACATAATGCTGCAATTATAAGGCTGCAATTATTTAGCTACGGTGCAATTATTTAGCTGCTGACTAAGCTGCAGGACACCTTTTGTTACCCATGAGAAATTTTATTTGGGGTAGAGTGTGAAATAGTCATGTGAAGCTACCATTCGTCAGAAAAAAGGAAAATTAGTCATATATTTATCTAGCAGTCATTTCCCCTTTTTTGGGAAATCCAAACACATATTTTCTCTCTGTGCCTCTTTTTCTCTCATCCTCACTCACGGAAGGAAAGAAAGTTGGGTCTAAAATGTCGTTTGGTTCTGACACAAATCTGATTGGGCAATGAGAACCAAATTTCCGCTGTGTGTTGAGCTAAACCTTATATAAGGTCCTCACCAGCAGTTGTCATGATTGCTTCTTTGTGTGAGAAGCTAATGGCTGAAAGACTACAGAAACACAGGTAAGTGAATCTGATGGAAATTTGGGAATGAAAACTTCCCCATAACCCTCAAATTGTGTAGAGTTTACAAAGATTGTTAGTTATTAAACCAAAGGGACCAGAAAGCTATGAACAAAATAACCAAGGATTTTGGTCAGGCAAGAGAGCTGAAGACAGAGAACCTCACCTGTTACAAGGTATCCTTGTGAACCATGCAGCTGGTTAATGCCACTAACACCTAGTCCAGGTGCAGCTGAGAGTGTCTGCAGCTCCATAGCAATGCCCTGGAAACCCTCACAGATGTAGTGGTAGGGGAGATGACCCATGGTTATGAAACGGTATTATTGAGCAAGAGGTTGGCTTTGTGGTGTTGCAGAGATGAGAGTAAGCTGGAAATACTGCCAAATGCCAGATAAGTATAGCTACTAGAACAGGAAGGAATTTGGATTAAAACCATGATATAAATATGAGAATGATAAGATACAGAGAAGATGCCCAAAGATGAACACCTATGAATATGGTTGTGTTATATCAGTAGAAATCTTTTTTTTGCTTTTGGGTATGATTTGAAGTAGTTGTCCAGTCCTTTAATATTCATCATAGTGTTAGTCTAATATTATTAAATGCATGCAATTTCCATTTCTGTATATAAAATGGAAATATTATGTATCATGTGCATACGTGTACCGTGTTACTCATAAATTCCTTACATAGAGCATAAACTAGTGCCTCTATACAGCAGTTTTATATATTGGTGCCTGTGGCACAATGATATGACACGTTTTCAATCAACTGAGTAGCAGCATCTGAAGCCTCAGGGCAGAGCAGAAGCATCCAGTGATGTATGCAGAAGCTGCTGGGCCCATGCCAGGTCCATACAGATGACACTCGATGAATCACTGGCAGTGGATAGTTTTGTTTTCCCTTAGTGCCACCATATGTGATTTTCAGGACAAGTTCTTCAGGTTTGTGGGGTTTTTTTGTTGTTGGTTTTTTTTGAGAACAGTTGTAATAGTGTCCATGCTGAAAACTTACTTCTGCACCACCAGCAAAGTGGGTTTGCATGCGATGGGGATCAATATTTTTTGTCACAACTGAAACATTTGTTGGAGACTTTGAAAGCTTGGCTCTGGTTATAGCAGGGTTTGCCTGCAGCCTGATTCACACTAGCTGGCCTACTTTGGTAGCCACAGTGGAGAAGATACAGTGACACAGGATTTGGTGAAGGCCATACAACCTTGGGTGACACTTTTGGAGAACTAAAGTCTCCCTCTGTGGCATCTTTGCTCCTGTGTTCACCCAAGCTACTACACTACAGCTCACTTGAAGCAGCTGACCCATGCCTCAGTCATATCTTACTGCAAAATAAGCAGAGCTAGATTTTTCCACCTGTAGCTGTTGGACTGAAAAGCTGTGGGGACAGCAGCATCTTGTGGTATGCTGTTTTCATCTCCTGGAGTGAAAGGGAAGGGACAGAAGTGTATGTGCCAAGCCAGATGCTCTGGTTCCACAAGTCAGCCCCCATAAACCAGGGATGAAGACACCTGTCTTCTCACTAAGGGTGAACCAAAGCTCCCCAGGTCTGGAATAAGGAAAAGAGTAGTTAACTCTTAAGATATAACATGGTATATTTTCATAACATCATCTGTCTTGTAACAAACATCCCTGAAGATTTCGAAACGCTTTCCCTCGACCCTCTCCTTCCGATTTCCTGTGGAAAAAAATGTGTGGACTCTTCTTTGTCCTTGTGATGTGCACAGCAGGTGCCTCTGCTTTCAGGCTCCAGCAAGTCAAAACCACAGGTAAAGACATGCTTTTGTTTTCTCCTTCTGTCTCCCTCACCCTTCTTTTTAATGTGCCTGACAGTAATGCAAAAATATCTCTGATTTATACAGAGAACTGTCCAGATCACACCGTGCTTTCCAAACACTACTATGAACTGCATGGAGAACCTGTGGTTCTGAAATGCCCTGAAATGTCCAGATACAAACATCTGGATTTTTCTGCCTTGACCCCTAATATCACATGGTATAAAAATGGTTCAAAACCCATGATATCAGGAAGAAATGAAGAGCCAAGAATCTGGGCAAAAGGAAATGCACTCTGGTTTTTACCAGTGATGCTAGAAGACTCTGGAGTATATATCTGCACTAAAAGGTAGGTATTCAAAATAAAATCGAGCACACTAACAAGATTACTATACCTAAAATCCACTAACTTGGTTTTAAACTCCAGTTATATTCAGAGCATTTCTGGGTAAGATAATTTCCTCACTGACATTATTAGATAAAAAACATGTAAGGTCAGAATCTTAAATGCATTGTACATCTCCTATAGTTACATATACTGAAATCTGGATAAATTGTGAGACAGGATTACTGCTTTGATTTGGCTGTGATTTCATGGGAAAATAGTATATAGAGAGTTTTTTCTACTTTATCTATGAGCCAGTCAGTGCTACGGCAAGTGGGACACACAGCAGGGAGGGGATTTTGCAGAATTCAAGTAGCCTTGTGGCACTTAAGATTGCCTTATGAAGCATATATTAAAGCACTGTGGCTTCCTTCTTCCAGCTTCCTTATCCTTGATCTTCATTTTCATTCTGCTTCACATTCTAAACCAGAATTTGGTTGCCTTGGTATTGCTGGAAGACTTTTCATGAGACTCAATATATTTTTATTAGACTGATATCAGACTTGTGATATTGCAGTGGGTTGAGACTTCGGCCATGGCTTTTTTCAGCCCTATTGGTAATTTTTTTTCTGAGTGTTTACAATCTGACAACCCGTTGTACCATTCCAAAAGCATTACCAGGGTCTGGATTTGCTGGGGACTGAAGAAGGCAAAAACTCCCATTATCCTCGGAGCCTGAACTCCAGAAGGTATCCCAGCCCCTGTGCCAGCTCCTCCAGCCAGTCAGCCTCACTGTACACCTCTGGCACCTTGCTTGGGGGTTTGTTGTGGAGAACATATCTCTACATCCCTGAAGGTGCCTGTGTAAAGCATGGTTTTCTTGCTGGCGAGACACACTTTATGGATGATGTATATCAGCAGCAGAAGAGATGGACAGGGAGAACTCAAGTTGAGAAATCATGCTCAGCATATTGGGTTGGTCTTTCCACATGTCTCAGCAGTGATTTAAGTGATGGAGCAGACAAGAAGACATTGACAGTGAGGCCAAAACAACAGAAGGTTCCAAATACTGTTCTAGAGCAGAGTGGTTGCCTGAGACTTTTCAGGGTGTTTTTAATCCTCTCTTTGGACTGGTCTACCTCAGTGTCTCAATATATAACACTTGGCAGTGTTACTGACAGCTATAGCAAAATGTTGGGTAACGTTTGGAAAAGGCATGCAAGGCCTGAGTACATAATATCATTGTTAACATTGTTACAATATTAATAGAGTGCAAGCAAATTATATTTTCTTTGGAAATCATCCCACAGGGAAGCCACTAGATTTTTTTTTTAACACTGTAAAATGAGGCTAGAAACAAACTATCACAGATCTCCGCTTCTGTGATTTGGGCATCTGGCCTTTAATTGACAATGGCCACAGTGCCCTGGCAGTAGTGTCAATCAGTGTGCTTGCAGCCCACAGCTGCTGTCCTGGAGGTGGCAGTCCAAACCCGCTGGCCCCGCTGGCTTGTTCAAGGATTTGGCACTGCCCTGGGTAGGGGCACCTCCAAGATAGGCTTTCAGAGATTGTAAAGGACAGAAGTTAAGCAGTTATATCCCCCAGTTTGGTCCTCCTTGGGACTGGAAGTGATTGTTACTTGAGGCTAGAAAAAAAAAATTAAATATTGCAAATCTTTCAAAGCCAGAATGCCTTCTTTTCTACACAAAATGATATGTACTCACAAAAACTCCTACAGTTATGCAATAATGACTGCAGACATATTTTAATACTTTATTATTTTAATGTTTTAGGCTTTTTATTTCACCATTAGGGTTTTCATAGTTAGGATCTCTTCCAAGGAAATGGTGGAGGGTTCACTGTGACTCACCGGCTACTGTTCAGAGGAACACATTCACTCTCCTCCTCTCCTGTAGTTTAAGGGTGCACAAGAAACATGGTGTATAAAAAAGAAAAGACTGAAGGTCTGAGGCAGACACATATCAACAATGTGTTTAGATTGTGCCAAAAGAACAGGACCAGTGATTTTCCAGCATCCTTCCTGGTATGACCTCAGTCTTGGGCTCCTAGAAACTGCCAAGGAGAGAAATGGAGCCAGGAGGAAACCAAGGGTGTCAGTCAAGTTCCCTGCATCACTGATGGGTGATTGCCTCTCCCTCCTCTGTCTGCAGGAACTCCTCCTACTGCACAGAGGTCTCCATTCACCTCACAGTTGTGGAGAAAACAGCTGCTCAGGAGATTGCCTATACCCAGGTCCTCTCCACTTTCACCTCTGGAAAAATCGTTTGTCCTGACCTGTGGGATTTTTCACCAAATAGGACAAGCCTGGAGCTCACATGGTACAAGGTAAAACTTTTAACTCCTCTTTTTCCATAGCCTAATCCCAATTTGGCACACAAATCTCCACATTACGTTTCTCCTGAATATCATGAAGTCATGAGCATAGTGTAATGTACTGGGAATTTTGGGGCAGATGTATGTTTTAAGAAAGGTTCTCTGGGGTGGACTCAGCATATGGTGAAGTGTTCCACATGTTGTGTGCTCTCACAGGCAGTGCAACTATTTTTAAGGCTAGATTACTAACCCAGCTCCAGGGTTTGCCATCTGAGATCAGACCCTTCTCTTTGTCGCTGTTCTTCTTTTTATGACCCCTCTAGTGAATCCCATAAACTAGGATCTCCCAGGGATGCTTCCTCCATGTTCAGATGGGATAGCTTTCATTAATCAACTGGAATATGGCATTTGAAATACAGCATTTGGAGATAGATTAATTACCATGTTTACTTAGAGTGTTCTCTTGCCTAGCTTGCCAACTTGTGGCTTTTCAAGTAGGCAAGCCTGGTTTTGCCTCGAAGGTTGAAAATGCTTCACTTGATCATCCTCAGCTGCGTAATTTCACACTGGAGGGCAGGGGATTCTTCTCATATTTTCATAATACCTTGGTTTAGCCTTTATCTGTGCTCCCATGATGAGCGCATGCTCTGCCTTGTGCAAATGTCGCCTTACCATAGGATGCAATACATAGGCTGGCTTCCTACAGCAGTGCCTAGGCTACATGGGTACCATATCAGCAAAATGGTGCTGCTCAGGATTCCCTTCAGAAATGGGATATAACCCACTTTATCTAAGTAAAAGGCTGCTGCCTTCAATACGGTTCTCATAAACAACTGTCAGAAAGAGCTACTCTGCCTTCATGGAGCAGGAACATCATTGCTCCTAGCAAGGCTCCAACCTTTGTAGGAAGAGAGCCTTAGGGATACAGAGAAGGAATTTGTCACAGTTTATGGGGTATGTAGGGTAAGTAACAGTTATGTGAAAACCTTCATGATTACTAGCATTTGTCCTCAAAGAGCACCTTAGAATATTAGTCTTATGAGGTCATGTTTGGAAAGTGATACCATTGTGAAAACTTTCCTGAGTACTGAAATGGTTTTGTCTTAGAAGAATATCTTGGCTGATTGCTCTTAAGAGGACTCAGTGAAGAGCTTATTGTATCTTTTCCATCTTAAAATGTGCATTTTATTGAAGGATTATGCACACACATTGTAGATAGATTAAAATAATGATTCTTCGCATGTCATATAGTGCCACAGAGCATTTTATAGATGGATACACATTAAAAGAACTTACACTTTGGTGGGAAAGTGGAACTGCTCAGATTTCACAGTGATATTTAATAACAGAGAGATAGGGATAAATAATTTTGTCTAGAAGTTACACAGGGTGTAACCATAGGTATCTGAATCATAACATCAGTTGCTGTCCTTTCTTCAGGATGCTTTGTCTTTGGAAGATGACAATGAAAAATTCGTCATTCTGAAAGGTTCAGCTTCTCTGATCATGACATCTGTGCTACCAACAGATGCTGGCTACTACACTTGCAAGATGTCATTTCCATTTGAAGGTGTGATATATGAAATCACGAGGACAATTCAACTGAAGACTGTTGGTAAATATTGTATTAGATGATTAGAAGGATGAAGCACCTCTTGTACAAGGAAACACAGAAAGAATTGAGTTTGTTTAGCCTAGAAAAAATAAATCTTTGGGCCTTTGGGTGACCTGATTGCTACCTTCCAGGGGGCCTACAAGAAAGATGGAGGGGGATGTTTTACAAGAGTATGTTGTGACAGGACAAGAGAGAATGGTTTCAAACTGAAAGAAAGCAGGTTGAGATTAAATATTAGGTGGAAGTTCTTTGCAGTGAGGGTGGTGAGCACTGGAACAGGTTTCCCAGAGAAGTTGTGGATGCCCCATCCCTGGAAGTGTTCAAGGCCAGGTTGGATGGAGCTCTGAGCAACCTGGTCTAGTGAAAATTATCTGTGCCCATGGCAGGGGGGTTGGAGCTGGATGATCTTAAAGGTCCTTTCCAACCAAAACAATTCTGTGATTCTATGTTTCAATGACTGGCACCTTAAAACACTACTGCACTTAAGAAAAGCTCTTCTTTGCTAATGAAACTCGGCAGAGGAGCTCACGCTCAGTCTCTCAGTCATGCCAAGGGAAAGGGGACACCTTGAATATTTGCCCTGGCATTGATGGGGCTCCCGCAGCACCCCTGGCAGGACAGGGGTCACTCCTGTCAGTATTCGTGTCTGCTAAATAGAATAATTTACGTCTAGGGGGCAGGGGATTGTCACTGCAAACGGTTTCAGAGAGGTTAGGAGATAAAACACTTGATAGTCGCTCAGGGCGGGGACAAGACGTTTCTCAGAGGGGTGAAAGCAGCGGGGAGCCCCGGGAGGGACGGGGCGCTGCTGCGCCGCGCGGTCAGCAGGGGGCGGGCGTGCCGTAAATTCCTCGTGCTCATCCCTCCGCACTGGGTGCGAATCGATCCTACCTCCACAACCCCGGGGCTCTGGGCTTGAGATGGGAATGTCTCTTTTTGCCGGCGGGTTTAACAATCAAATACTTTCCTGGGAGACGGCAGATGTTGAGCGAAGTGGCACGTTTCTAGTTCTGGGCCATGCCCACGCTTCCTCTTACACTAGCACTGACTCTGTTCTCTTTCTAACTTCAGAACAGGAGAAGAGAATTACCCCAATAATTGTGCATCCAACACAAAAGACAACATCAGCTGATGTCGGTAAGGCTCAAGATTACTTTTAGAAACACCTAATCAGAATAAAATTAGAGCAGGTCTTCTTATGGTGTGATTTGTTGGTGTAAATTGTAGTAGTTTCTTTGATCTCGATTATATTACCTGAAGGTTGGTGCTGGACTAGTTTTTCTTCTTGCTGTCTACAGCCAGATATTGTCTTCCAGGTGGGAGAAGCTGCAGAACTGCTGTAGGTTTTAGCCCCTTAAAAAACAATAAAAGCATTATTTGCACCATTAGCTCAGCTGTCCAGAGTTCCCCCTTCAGTAAGAACTTTTCTTTTTCATATTTTGTCATATTGGTCTGATTATCTGGTAGCTTTGAATAAGCCATCTAGTGCTTCTGAAAGGAGAATTTTTTTCATTGCTTTTTACTTTTTGAACCAGACAGTTGTTAGTTAGCAAGTACCTTGATAGGATCTCAATTTTTCTTTGACGAATACATTATGACAACAGATTTCTGTTGCATTTCTTCTTCCCAGAAAATGCCAGTTATATTTTACACTAAACTTTTTTAACTTGGGTACTCTACACACAGCTGTGTCCTATGATGTCATTAGTTTTCTCTGCCACTTTTCTTATCATCAGTGTAGGCCTACCATCTTCTTTTTTTTTTGCCTATCTACCTCCAAGTAGTGTTTTATATTCCTGCACTGGTATAATAATAACAACATTGTTTGCATTATTGAGCTCTGTATTTTCCATATAAAATGGATCCACACCACTCTGGAGTCTCTTTATCCTTAACTCTGAGTTACAATAACCGAAGCAAAATTTCAGCATTTTTGCACAATTACCTTGTCCCTGGAGGTCCCACTTGAGCTAAATGCTCTTGCACACAGCATCTCCGAGCCAAGCTACACTTTTGGTTAATGCAGTTGCTCCAAAGGGATAAATCACATGGTGCCCTTTGGGCTGCAGTGCATCAGAAAGAGCAAGGCCCTAGAGACACAGCTTTGCCTCTTTAGGAATGTGTTTAGTGCAAGAGTTGCTAACTGTTGCAAAAGAGAAATTATTTGTTAGCAGTGGGAAGGACTGTCAAACTGAAGGGGCTTGCTGCCAAGGAGTAGGGGATCAAAACCAATCTGGGGATTAACTTCAGTTTTGAATGTAGTGGTGTGTGACATGTGTGGGAACTTAATCTCCCACCGGAGTTGTTGGCTTTCACTAAAAGAATAAGCAATTCTTCACATGTATCCAAATTGTCTTTCAATCTTTGTTTTTTTGACAGGCTCCAAGATGACTCTTCCATGCAAAGTGTTTGTTGGGCTGAGCAGCCATGTCCAAACCGATGTGGAATGGCTGGCAAATGACACCAGCATTGACGTAGTTTACAAACAAAGCAGAGTTACAGAGGGAGAACGACAGTAAGCGTGGCTGACTGTGCTTCCTTGTGCTTGTTGTTTTAACCTGCAGTGCTACAGGGCCTCTCAGTGTAATTGAATTCTGGGTAATGAAAGGGGATACAGACAGATCTGAAATGAAGGTGAAAGCTGAGAAAAAAAATGGGCAGGCAAGCACAAATAAGAAAATCCCAAACCCAACCCGGTCAGGGTTAAATAAATTCTTCCTAACTATTGATTAAGGTTTGGGGGTATGGCATCCATATTTTGAGGGGCAAGAGTGTTTAAGAGTAATGAATGTGAGCTAGTTTGGGCCATTTATGGCCACTAGTGCCAGATAACAACCTGGCCATGCTGCAGCCAGAGGTAACATGGTAACTCAGCTGTATGTCGTTCATATGGATAAGTGAAAATTCATTAAACCTGTGGTTCAAAACCATAAAAATGTACTAGAGCTATAGTCTCTGCAGGCCTTAGAATAGACCTTAGATGTACCTTTTTACTTAGACTTTAAAAATTACTTTTATTATGACTATCATTAGCATTATTGCTGTTATATATTATTATGCAGTTGCACAAGGACAGTGACCATGACAGCTGAGGTTCATGTAGGACCTGCCATGTGTGAGACACTCCTGGTCTGCTGGAAGCCCCCATTATTGCAGCTTGGCAAAACAGCTCAAATGGCACTGGGAAAACAAATTCCCTGCAAAAACCTCTGTCAAAGAGCCTATTGCCACATTGCTGCCTTCCTGGGGTACAGTCCCAGAAGGAGTGCTCAGGGAATTCCATTGCCATGGTGCAATGCAGGCTCATGATCAGATCGTGATCATTGCTGGACAACTGCTCCAGCAATGACTAAAAGACACCAAGGGAAAATGTTTGACTGCAGCTAGAAAACCATTTTCAAATAATTGGACTCATGAAACAACAATGTTGAAATAAGCTGGAAACTTCTTAGACAGTTTCTTGTATAAAGCTCTTGTTTTGGGGCATGTAATAGACAGGAATGATGGTTCCATTTTCTGAGAGAGCATTTGAAGGGTAATGTCCTCTGTATCTCCTTTTCTACCTGGTAGTAATAATTAATCTCAGAAATGAATAGCTGGTCAGAGAGACGGAATTAGGTCTTTCCACAATGCTTTTTAGCAAGCTCAAAGATATACAGAATTCTACTTGTCTTTCTTCTCTCCCTTTTCTTCACTTTTGCAAGACATATCCAGATCTTTTTTTCCTGTAGGCCCCAAATAGTGCCAGATGGGTACTGCCCCTGAGACTCCAATAGTCAGTGCAGCTGGGCTGGAAGACAACATGTATCCTCAAATACTCAAATTCAGAAATGAGCTAAATATTTTGCAATGTGCTGCTAGAATGAACATATTGGATAGAGAAAAGCCAGCTTATCAAAGCATTGAACATTAAATTTTTCTTATCCTTCCAGAGAAATTGTAGAAAACGGTGAAAACTTCATTGAAGTACCATTGATTTTTGATCCTGTTGAAGAAATGGACTTTTACACAGACTTCACCTGTCTGGCCCACAACAGATATGGGTACCAAGTACTGCCAACAAGGGTTAAGCAGGAAGGTAACTATTTTAACTGCTTATTTTGTGTAATTGTTATTATTACTCTAATGCTAAAATATAATCCAAGCCTCTTAAACTCAGAGATAGTGTTGGGATGAATTATTGCCTCGAGAAAGTCTGGTTACCTCTTTCACCTGTAGTCTTTGATATAGCCTGTTCACAAAATACATCTTCTGTGGGTCATTTACTGACATTTTATGCAGGGATAAGGATCCATCTGTGGTGGTGTATCTAATTATTGGATAAGACTTCAATTTAGATAAACTTTGTGAAATAATGGTTTCAGTGAGACTCCTGAAAAATTCCTTTTGGGTGCAGCAGGGCCAGATCTCCAGTTCTTCAACAAGCAGGGAAAAAAAAAGACAGTAACAGAATAAGTGTTTCTTTTTCTTATGCACACACTGCCACCAAAATAACAATACCCATCATAATTTACACTTGTTATTTTGGCTCCTAGTAATGGGAAGAGAGGACCTAAACAGTGCAATTAATGTTGCAGTGTGATAGACCATTGGCCAAGAACCAGCTATAAAAACAATGTGAAGCAATGCTAATTGTTTCTTTGCATGACATTGATCAATCACTAAAGCTTGCTTAAACTGTCTTAGAAAGGCACATTTAAGTCTTTATTATGAGTTATGACTTACTCCAGGATCCTATGATGAGGGATTTGTACTCACTTTACTGGATGACATGCTGCACTTGTCTTCCCAGAGGTATACAGGTATTATGACAGAGGAGGCAATCCATGGACCAATATATGTTGGAATAATCCAATATGATCAGGACAGACACTGGTGTTGGAAATTGGATGTATTTGAGGAGAAGTTCAGCATCTTGGCTTGACCATTACTAATTTATAGGCTGCTCTGTAAGAGAAAACTATTCACACAACTGGAGAGTAGACTACCTGTTATGTACTCCTGCTCCATACAGTGCTTTTACTTCCTAATTGGAGAGTCTCTGCTTTTAACAAATCAAGATAGAAAGCATACAGGCACTCTGATCAGGGGTTGGGAAGAGTCAGGTGTATGCAAAGGATTGAACTGTAAATTCTCACCTTCTGTTGTTTTACAAATCTTACTCCTGTCTTCATAAATGCATTTCCCTGAGTGTTCAATCAACAAACCACTTCCTTGAACAGGTGATAAGCCCTGCTGGAAGGTTAACTTGCAGAAATCCTTTTAATTGTGTTTTTTCCCTCTTCCTCCTTGAGCTTAGAGAACTATGTTCCTGGGAGTTTGTTTTCTTTTTTTTTAATATTTAATTTCTTTACTTTTCCAGCTGTTGGCTTGTCCTGGTACATTGCCTTGATTCCTGTCACATTGGCCTGTGTGATCATGGGAGGGATATGCATGCACAAGTGCTGGAAACGGAGAGATGATAAAGGATATACAATAGCAAAGGTTTAAAATCTGCTTGGTTCTCCAACTGCCAACAGAACAAAGAAATCACCATGGCTATCTTTCACATGAGACACAGAGAGCATTCCAGACCTGATATACTGCATTTCCAGCAGACAGATATATATCAGCTCTTTCCCTCTTCTCCAAGTCTTCTACAGTCTGACGAAGTTAAGAATATAAGATTGCATTTTTTATGCTTAGATGCAGGAAACCTGATTCTACTACTTTTCAACTAGGGTACGAGCTGTAGAATTTTGGAACACAGAATACCAGTATTGTGCTCTGGATATGGGAAAGGTAGGGAAAGGGACGTGTCTGACCCTTGTAATTCCAATAAAGTTACTGGGTTTTTTAGAAAAAAAGGAAAAGAAACCCCATAAAATCTAAAAAACCAAACCAAACCAAAACAAAATTCATCTAAGAAAGCTTGCTACAGAATGACTATTTGACACTAGAGTGAAAAATCAGTTTTCCTATGCAACCAAACTAAAAGTATTTTACTTCAGTCTAAAAAGAGCCATTTGTTTTCCCTTTTCCAGAGCCAAATGGAGTTGTAAACCAAACTATATATCTATGAACTTCTCCCCAGAAAAACTGATTTTTTTCACCATTTGGATTACTCTTTGCTTAAATAGACTGTCTCAGAATATTCCTCCCCCTGAGATAACTACATCTGCATAACAGATAACTGTACACTGGAGTATTCAGTTCTGTTTTATCTACCAATATGTCAAAGTAAGAGATTCATAGGCAGCTGTAACATGTTGTTATCTTTGCCAAAGAAAGAATTTGGAGGGATGTTTTAGTGTTTTGAGACTCATTTAACTAATAAAACCTTTTATTCCTGGAAGTGGTTGGACAGATTGCCAGTAATAATGTACAGTCTCACCCTTTTGTGCATCCAACCTTTTCTGTGACCAGTCTGGTGTAGGTTCAAATTGTGTTCTTCAAATTGCACTCTGCAAGTTGATTACTCATGATGCAAAACATTGCCTGTTAGGTTAATCTAACTGGATTCTAGTCTTCACACAAATCAGAAGGGAGCAATAAATAATCAGTGACCATTTTGTACTTTAAGGGTCAGAAAAGAGTAAAATGTCTTGGTTAATTCCTCTTCAAAGAGTCACCACTTACGATAGCTGAGAAATAGTTCCATGATATGTAACATATAATGTGTATTATCTTCATCTGTATGGGAGGAAAGAGAACCTGCCTTAAGGACTATATTGTTACAGATCCATAACTGACACCACTCACAGACATCGAAGATAAAGCTTTTTGTTCGTATAAATCATCCCAGAGATTTTTCAACCTCTGTAGGAAAAAAAATCGAGGAAAACATTGGCTCCAAAGAAACAAACCGTAACAAACTAGGGAAGTGAACACTCACATACAACTGAGAGAGACCATAACCTAATTCCTTTCCACCACTTCTTATAGCTGGCTCTGAGTTTAGCCCAATAAATATCTGGAAAAACTTTAAAGTGTAGGATGTGGCTTGAGTTAAGAAATCTTCGATCTGTTAGCAGGAACTTTCACATGTAATGAGATTTAAGCCAAAGCCTCCCTTTAAATATTCTAAATGTTTGTTGTGAAGATACAGGCACAGAGATTAGAGTTTTGGCACAGTCTGAGTCAAGGGCAACCAAAGAAGACATCAGAACTCACTGTTTCCAAGTGTAGAATGTTAGAGATGATGATAAACACTACACATATTTTATGGGCAGATGGGAAAAATCTAGGTGCAAGTGTGGAAAACAGTCAACCCACTTGGATATCTGTTCTTTGAAGGAAGAAAGCTATAGATGAACTGACCAATGCTGGAAGGAACATGAAAAATGTTTTAGGAACATCAAGAATGCTCTTTTTTTTCAAGCAATCACTAGTCTGTAGCTAGAGAACAAATTAGGTCTGTCAATAAGTGTAACATTTCAAAATATTATTTGTTTTTCCTTTCCATCTGTATCCTCCAAGAGCAGTGTGGTAACATATCTGGCTGTAGGTGCAGGATTGGATTCCACTAAGTAGTAGAAAAGAAGCAAAACTTCAGCATATGGAATATTGGTGCCATAAGAAAGTTAAATACCTCAGATCCTCCTCCAAACTAGAGAAGGAGAAAGAAATGTGAATGTGAGCTGAAAATTAAGCATACAAAGAATGGATGTTACATACTTAGTGGCACCTTGAATACAAAAGGAAGGTAAAGAAACAAAGGCTTATCTTTTATGAAGTGATATTTGCTTCTCCAACTATTGGTATAGTAATATTCTGAAGGCTTTTCTCATAAGTAGTCTTCTTCAAATGAACTACATAGTGTAAAGGTTTTACAGGTAGACTTGAACAAGTGACCTACATAATGTAAATATTTTATGTCGATTTGTATCATAAACAAGGGCAAAACTGTTTTTGAAAATGTTACGTGAAAAATGGAAAACACAAACTAAACCAAAATGTGGGTGTGTGAGGTGTGTGTGAAAGAAGATGTGAGATATGAGATGGCTCTTTGGGGATTGCAGCTCTATCCCGGAGAGGTGAAATTTTTCCCGCTCTCTGCTGTAGAGGACTTCTCCTCTGGAGGCACATCACCCCTGCTCTGTAGGATTGCAGGATGAACTCCATCCTTTGGCTGTGTCTTCTCTTACCTTGTGACTGTGCCTGGTGACACCAAAGGAGGACTGAATCCTTGTGGGCCAAGTTCTGTTCCTGACTGCCACCATGTTCATGGCTATCCTTGCCATGAAGTTGCCCAGCTGTTCAGGATCATTCTGGGCAGGTGGCATTGGGTGATCTTTCTCTGTCTATCAACTGTCTGGGTATTCTGTTCCCCTACTGCCTTCTACGGGGAGACTTCTGACTATGGATTGTTGCTGTTGGGGTGGGAATTTAGCATGTGCTCCCCAGGTGGGGAGATCTGTCTTGTTCAGCTTCTCAAAGACAAGGGTTTTTTTCTCCTTTTTTTTCATTGAAAATTGGAGAACTTCAGTTGTCACTGTACTTCAGGTAGGTCCATCTTGGAAGTTCAGAGTTGTTAGTCTCAATGTAGTTTGAGAAGAAAATGTCCTGAATATCCTGGCAAGTTGAGGCTGAGGACTTACTTTTACTGGTTTAAAATCAGACATGAATTATTAGGGAACACCCTAATCAGGGATTCAGGACTCTGCACCACAACGTTTCTCTTTGGAAAAATTAGTGATGTAAGGAGGACAAGGCCACCTCGTTCCTGGAACTGCATGTGTTTACAGCATTTTCCAGAGAGCTCATCTATCTGCAACAACTTCAAAGGCACACGCACAGAGAAGGAGATTGGTGTACCATGATCTTGGCCTGAGTTAGCATCAAGGACAGAGGCTGCTTATGCAGAAGTAGTTCTTTTCAGGAAACAAGTTCAGTTAGCTATTATTTTCTTGTTTTACTCTGCACATGTATCTTGATGTCAGCTATCCATCTAAAAAGGCAACATAACTAAATGTTTGACCAGTGCAGCACCTAAAAATCCCCTAAACATAATTTGAAGAGCACTGAATAATTAGATCTGCTGGTTCCCAAACAAAGCCCTTAAATAAATGTGGGAGGAAGTGGAAACAAGGATTTCACCTCCACACAGAGTTGATCTTGGCCAATCAAGACAAGATTACATTTTTTTATTCTAGTAGCTGGGGAGGGAAGGTGTGTATGCAGGAGGACAAGGACAATGTGAAATAGCATGGCCAGGAATAGTACTTTAAGTATGAGAACAGCTAATGAAAGTGTTTATGATTATTCTACTCAAGTTTTCAAAGTGAAAGGCCCAACAGAGCAAAACAAAGTAAGAAATAGTCTTATATTTTGGAGATAAGAACTCTGTCCACTCACAACCTTGTAGCTGCTAAAGATAGCCTAGGGTGGGGTACCTCTCATCCAGCCTTCACAAGGGCAAAAGGAATACAGCTGGTCCAAGCTGACCATTGATGTTTCCTCTCCAACCACTGCAGAAAGGGCTCTCTCTGGTGCATTAAATAAATGGGGTGAATTGCACTTCAGAAGATATGATCTTTTTCCACCAGTTCATGACAAAGTAAAGAAGAAGTAAAGAGAAGTAAAGGAAATAGTCCTACCTGGCATTGCAGGAATGACTGTGGACTGCTGGATTTCAGGTTATCAGAGAGGCCATCAAAAGAAACAGACATAAGCCCAGAGACACCCCTTCACGTAGTAGAAGCTGCTGGGCTGTCCTGGGAAATTACTTTAATGCTGGTAGCTCACTGTGCAGAGCAAGGACACAGGCTCAGGCTAAATGAAAATATTGTAAGAGATTGGGAGACGGGCACAAAGGTATATGCAGTGGAATCCAACAAAGAGGCAGGCTGAAAATATCTGGCTGGTGCCTTGGAAAAACATTAGTGGCTCACAGACCATGTGGTCATGAACTGCCACAGCTATCACAGGGGGAGAAGAAAGAGCTGCTCTGTGTGTGTGTGGCTGAAGTACACAGAGCCCTGCTGTGACAGGGAGGAAGTCTGCTGTGCAACTGCAGATGAGCAAGGGATTCTTGGGCATGCATGGGGCAGCAGGGGCTGCCACTCCTTCCACAGTACTCATCCAGTTCAGTTCCCAAAGCAACCAATATCTGCCTGCTCCTTGTAGGCACTGCTGGGCCACAGCAAAAGATTGGAAAAAGTTGTTATATAGAAATAAAATATCATAAAGCTATCCTTCTGCCAGTGGACAAACCCAGGCCACTGGTAAGAAAACCACTAAGACGTATATATATATATATGTATAAATACATTATTAGTCTGCTTTAGTGTGCTCATTGCACTGGAAATTATAGTCTCAGTCTATACATTAACTAGTATACACAATGTAAAGAGCTTAGTAAAGCAGATGATACATAACACTAGTCAGTTTTCAAGAAGGAAATACCATTCTTTTCCTGAAATTCCTCAGCCAAGCACCTAATAATGAGGAAAGTTTTAAAAACTCACATAGATCCAAGCTCACTTGTTAAAACTTGGAAAATTAATCTATTACTGAACCTCTAACTGCAAAGTGCAGTTTGAGTCTTATATGTCCCTCTACTAGTCTTTTTTTTGCACCAGTTTTAATTGTCTCAGAACCTGATGATGACTTCAGGTGTAAACAGCAAACTCCTTTGTAGCATGTTGAAATAGTCTCACATTCCCAACAAGAAGTGAAGGCTCTTTCTTTCTCACTGTTTTTACTGATTTGTCATCTATTGAGTAGTGTCACAGAAACTTCGCTTCATAGAAATTTACATCTTGATTACTTTGTGGATAATGAGGCATTGTCAGTGTTTCTGTATCATGGGTCTTTAATGGAAGTATTTGTTTAAAGCTATAGAGGTCCTATTCTTCCTTGGTTATCTAGAATTCATTTATCCATCTGCTAAGCTGTGGGATAAATGAATCATCCTGCTTGCTTGCTTTGGCTCCCAAATGTGCTTCGTCATAAGTGCTAGGGAGGCCAGGCTATGACTGGAAATAGTTGATACCGTTTGTTTACTTGAAAAAACCCAAACCTCTCCAGTAACTTGTGGCTTTGAAGTTGGAGACAACACTGAAGGAAGTAATTGCAGAGTATCATAACATGTACCCTCAACATGTTACTACCACTCTTTTTGCTTTGACTGGCCTTACCATGGCTGATCTTCAGCCTTTTTGAGAACAATCCAGAGGAAACAGTGGACAAGCCATGGTGGTTTCTTTGTGCTCATCATTATAACTGCTAGCCTGTGGATGCTGGAGATTAGGGCCTCCTTCTTATCATAGAATCATAGAATAGTTTAGTTTGGAAGGGGCCTTAAAAATCGTTTAGGTACAATCCCCTCACCATGGGCAGTGACACTTTTCACTTGAAGGTTGCTCAAAGGCCCATTCAGTCTGGACTTGAACTGTTTTGGGGATGGAGCATCTACAGCTTCTCTGGGCAACCTGTTCCAGTGCCTAACCATCCTCCCAGTAAAGAATTTCTTCATAATGTTAAATCTAAGCCTACTCTCTTTCCATTTAAAGACAAGGGATTTGTCCTGTCACTGGGACAGCAGAAGATAAAAAATGGCTTGTAAAAAGTCACTCTTCAGTTTTCTTATGGTCCCCCTTGTTATGAGTAGAGAAGAACTGTCAGCTCAGGGAAGACAAAGGTGCCTTAACTTTGATCACAGCTGATGGGTAGTTTATCAGCTGAATGTAAGCCAGTAAAATAAAGGAAGAAGCACAGTAGAGAAACAGCTGAGATTCCCATCTCTACCTAAGAGTGGTAGAACTCTGTGACTGATTGCTCCTTGCTAGAAAAGAACAGATAAGCTTTATTATTATTATTATTATCATTATCATTATCATTATCATCATGTTGATGTAGTGCCATTTAGGAAATATAGATTGCATGGGAGAACACAAACATGAGTAGAAGACTGTGGTTTCCCATGGGTAAAGCTGTGAAGTGCTGCAAAGACATGTGAGGAGTGGACAATTTGTCAGAATAGGCAATATGAGCTTATCCTGTGCCTGGAAAGGCAATGACAGGCCATGATAACTCCCCATAAGTTCATCCAAAGGTAGAGTGAAAAAGCAAGGGCATGTAATGATTTCCGCTGATGAAGGAGACGGGAATAAGAAATGCATAAACAAAATTAAGTTGGCCCCTAATCACTACAGAAGTGAGATTCTGAAAGAGCATCTCAGCAGGAGTAATGTGTAGGAAAAGAAATTATTTCAGACCTGGACTGGGCACAGCTATGAAAAGGATTTGATGTGTGTGACAGCAGGGGGTCTTCCTGCATAGCTGAATCATGTCATCTGGCTTTGTGCTCTTTACTTGCACTGAAAAAGGGCTGGACAGCTCAAGATAAAAAATGCCATCTAAGAGTTTAATTATTTTCTTACTGTTATTTCCTCAGTTAAATCTCCAGTGCCCATATTTACAAACCCTACAAGCTTGTAAGGGCTGGGAGATCAAAAAAATTGAACACTGAACACAATTGCCGGATATGAATTGTAGACATGTCCAGAGTTCTAGTCTGTTTCAAGATCTGCCTGGTGATGCCAGTTGCCCCTGGAAAAAAGTCCTTAATGAGTCATGGCTTTCATGATGGAGAGAGTGAATAGCTTCTAAACAAAACTGTTGTACAAGATAATTTAGCTCTTCGTATGATCCAAATGCCTGTGTTATGCAAAGAGGAAGAGGAGGCCCTCAAATGCTGCTGTGTCCTTCTCCACTCATTCTCTTGAATGTTGCTTTCTGCTTGCTTAGTTCACTGTTTAATAGCTGCTTCTGTGGCATTTACTTTTGGCCATGCACTGGGAACCATGACGGAGCAACGTTGGCCCAGTGAGGGTCCCAGGAGCTTCCCGGCCCAGGCCAGCAGGATCTCTCAGACTGCAAGCAAGCAGCAGGAGCATGTCTCTGCCATGAATGTCAGGTCACTGAAGACAAGGAGCAAAGAACACAGTGGCAGTGACATCCAACTCCCAGCTTTGGAAGAGTTCTTTAGGACATAGAAGATAGCTGCTGAGACATGACTGCTCGAGGCTTGCCAGAAATGTTTTATAGCTGACGGGATTACATTTCAGGATTATTGCCTGTTTCTGTACATTGACTTTTTTAAACTTTAATTATAAAAGCAGAATTTACCCAAATGAAATCCCCTCACCCCTCCCTAAATCGGTAACTAAAGTTTTTCATCATCTACCCAATATGGGACACACTGTGCAAGGCAGTCTGAGACTGTGTTTGTGTCAGTCATCAACTTTGCAATTTAGATTTTGCTTTAATTCTTTCTCTTTTTGATTAAGAAAACTAATTAAATCTTACTTTTAAAATGATTTTTAAAAGTGGATCATGGAGCTTTAATCTTTGAAACAAATCATTATGATGCAATGGGTCTGAGCATGCCATAACTTGTTTGCACAAGAAAAACATATTTTTCAGAGGATATCCTAGGTTTCTCTAGATCCAGTTTCAACATTTCCTTTTTTTAAAATTTCGTTTCATTTATTATGTTTGTAGCATATATTTCACCAAGGTGGGTGTAAGAATACCTGAACAATGAGTCTTCTCATGGTGGTAGGATGGAAAGGAGAGGAAAGAGACAGGTCTCAGTGCAGCTCACCTGTGAGCAGTAGTCTTTCTGCCTCCTCTCTTCCTCAAGACACCCTGCCTGCCTTCCAGACTCCATCTCTGTTATACCAATGGCACATCTCTATCTCTGTGTCACAGCATTCTCTTAATTTCAGGATATTTTCTTTGGTCAGCGAAGTCCCAGGTGATGTCCAGCCAACTGAGTGCCCCAGGCCTCGCTGTTCTTCCTGTGTGAGTGTTTGGGCATAGTTACCTTGACCTTAGTTCAAATATAGGATCTTTTCCTCAGAGATGAGCCAGTTCAGATTGGCTCCCATATATCTAACTTGAAGTTAGGCATATCATTATTGTTTTCGACACCAACAAAAATGTCACTAACTCATGGGTGCTTGTGGTCATATGCTGTCATTCAGCCTTTCCATGTGAGTAAAGATTTAATGCATGAGATCAGAAACCACAAGGGATTTGTGTATTCCAATAAAACAATGTAAGCCAAGGCATTTGTAATGGATTTTTTTTTAAAATGCAGATGTTGATAACATCGTATTTTCAAACTTCTACATTTTTCATGACATTGTAAGAGTGATGACTATAGGTTCATGTAAGACAGATAAATTTAGGTCGTGAAAATAAAGGCCAGACTCCTAATGAAACACACTAAGTTGTTCAGAAGTGACTAACATAACTGCACATTTTTTCACTTGGTCTGAGTTGTCCCTTTAGGACACCTAGTTAATGTGTGCATCTTTTCATTGAAGAAAGGGGCAATTTTAAAGTCAACACAGTTAATTTTTGACATGTGATTTGTTTGTTCACCTTTTGACCTCTTGCATTTTTATTCATGGACATAGCAAAATTAGACTAAACCCAACACAAGAGTCTGGATATTTCAGTTTGGCATTCCATTAATCCGAGAGACATATGCATCCCTCTAAACATAGACTTTTTTAGACTTTTACAACTTACTATTAAACAGTTTAATACATTCTTAAAAAAAATTATCTAATGAACTTAAGTTATTTATTTTCGTCTCCCAGGCCCCAGACTGCATTTCATAACATCACAAATGCTTGGGTCTCCTGAACTCACTGCGAACCTTGTGGGTCTCCAGACTTTAAAGGCAGGATCTCAAATGCCGTTTTTCGAAGCTATGTTTGCTCTATGGGATCTATGCTCCTATACCTCATAACGAATATATACAAGTTCAGGATGGAAGAAAAGAAAGAAGGTGTCCAAGAATTCTCCTGATTTTCTCCTAGACAAAACTTATAATTTCTTTTTTTCAACAGAATGACTCTGATTAATACTACTGCAGAAGAAGAGAAGAAGAAAGAAAAACCCCTCAGGAAAGTTCTCTTAAGGTATTCAAAACTATTGCATATCTGCAATGTCTTTATGTTTATCAGGGACATTAACAAACAGTCCACTCAGCAACACATGCAGCTAACCTTCTTTGACCAGTAAATTCAAAGATCCCTTGCTGCATCATTTGCAAGATTTAATGCAATTTAACGATCCAGTTGGTTGACAAAGGATGGGCACAGCATTAGTAATCACTCACGTGTAGTTAGTTTAAGTGATTTGTTTGTCATTTCAAAGGAGCTTTGTGGCAGAGCTAAGGATGAAATCTTATTCTCAAAGGCAACATTCACATCCTTAAAAAATACAGTCTTCTTTTTTACTCCAATCCCTTTACTTCCCCCTTTACTTCATCCTTGACTAGTTTCCAGCTTTTACAGTAAATAAAAAAGGAATCCTCCCAGGAACAACCTCCTGTATGGTGCAGGCATGATTAATTTCCATGATTTGGGCCATTGTGTGGTCTCCAAGGTGGAAAAACAATATAAAGTATAATATATTTAAAGAATGTCTTAATGTGCCTGAAGGCTCAACTCTTAAATCACAGAATTTCAAAAGACTTGATTTTGCAATCTCATTTATGTTCTTCAAAAACATTTTTGTGTGTGTGCATGTTTTCCCAAAATAGCTTTTTGCTTGTTAAAAATCACGGCAGTAAGTTGAATGTTAGTCAAGCCATGCCTGGCTGGAGTCAAAGGGATGGAGGATGTCAGTTAGAGAAATAGTACTGCAGTAACATATTTATTGTGGGTGGACATGGAAAAATGCTGCCATCCAAAATTAGGGATTACTGTGTTATTTCTCCTGTTTGCCTCTTGCATGACTACTTCTTCCACTGGTCCTGACTCTTCTACCACTGTTTATGAGTCCCTGCCTTAGTCCACTTCTGACTGCATCCAGTTTCAGTCTCCACCCTAACACTTTTTGCATCTCTCTTTCCTGTTTTTGGGCTAGCTGTCTCTTGAAATTTGGCTACGAGGAAATAAAATATGAAATGTGTCATGTGTTCTCACTCAGCATCTCTGTACTGCTTTCCTGGTTTCAGTTGTGAGGGAAAGCTTTTCCACAAACATCTGCCAGCTGATGACTGCCTAAACTGGAAAATAGCTCCTTGGTTCCCATAAAGAGGTACTTTTCCTTACTTGTCTGGGAACAAATACACTTTTCCTGGAAAGGCATAAACTACTGCTGAAGGCCATTGCATTCACAAGCTGTTTTTTTCAGAAACTAGTAAGAACTTGGCAACTTAGTTTTCATCCTTCTACACTGCATGCACAGCATGTCTGCACATATGAAGACGAAAGGTAGTGTTTGGCTTTGAAATATATACTCTCATGCTCCTCTCAAGACAGAGAGCTGCATTCTCTATTCTGACTTGCAATAGGCCAACCAGACCTACAGACTAAAATACCATATTTTTCTTTAAATGTGAACATTGTCTCTCTGAACTTACAGTGTGTCTGAGTTCTGCATATCCTGCACTTCGGTCTGTAGATCCAAGACAACAACTCCACCTCCTAATTTCTAGCATTTTCTAACCCCTCAGGTCTAATTCTATATGGTCTGAAAATTTCCCAAGTGCCTACAGCTGGATGCTGATACATGCACAGATGCGCGCGCTTACACACCGATGTGCTGTTAGAGCTGTGCTGACATTCAGACTTGGGCAGAGAGACATTTGACACCAAGGGACAGCCTGAAAATCTGGACTTTGTCACAGCCATAGCTCCCCTGGGAAAGACCATATCTAAGCTGTTTTTTAGAGTAAGGGAGCTGAAACTCCATTCCTAGGGAGTGCCACAGTGTGCCATGCTGCCCTTGCCTGTTTCAGGCATTGGAAAGAACAGGGTGTGAGTGTCTGCTCCAGTGACTGGCATGGTTTGCTGCTTCTGGTGAGTGGCTAATGTAAGAGGCTGGCACATCCCAGAGAGCAGGGAGTGCAGTTCCCCAGCCCTGTCTGTCTCCCTTTCCCCTGGCTTGCTTTTGTCCATTTTCTGGAGTGCATTGTGGCTCTTCCTCCTTGGAAAGTGAAGAATTTGGGAAGGATGGAGAAGGGGTAGCCCTTCTTAGGTCTCATTCTTGAGTACTTCACATGAAGCAATGAAATAATTTTGCATAGTTCTGTTAGCTTTTTGTGTTCTATGAATTCACAGTATTTATTTATTTATAGCCATGGCTGTTGATCCTAGTTCTCGCTTGTGCAATTCCTTTTGTATTTGAAACTCTTTAGATAGCATCTTATGTAACCTTGTTGATCCTCACTTACCTTAAAACCTTCCTTTGCACTGAGACCATCTCATGGTTTTGTCAGTTCTGTCAGCAGCTGGCAGCTCTTCCACACTCCTTTTTATTCTGTAGCAAAGTCTCAGATTTAATTCTAAATGTATACTAGCCTAATTGCATTCTTTTGGATCAAAGATTTTTCCAGTCTCCTGCAACTTGTGGTACTGATTTGCTTATGTTTTCCTGATACATAATAACACAATAAGAGAAAATGGAAGAAATGTGAGAAATATACTTAGTTTTAGTCAACTTCCTGCTCACAGGTTGCGTCAGAGAGATAAGTATGTTCCACATGAGAAAAGTCTTTCAAAATAAATATTTAAAAAAATCTGTAGTAGATGTTTTCTTTAAAACAAAGATTTGATGTTCTATTACTTCAAATAAAATATATCTCCTTTGAATTTATTCTGTTATATATAGCTACATGCTATAAAACTACTACAAATATGTATATTTATATAAAATATGATTTCTCCTTATATCTTTAGCTCATATTCTTTTCCACTTTATTCTGCAGTTTTTTATATCCTTTCTCTTCTTTTTTTCACAACATACTGTGACATATTTTATTGCAGTCTGGCCAGTTAATATTATAGCTAGATTGAATACTAGGTTGCTGATTTATAAAGGTATGGGAGAGGATAGAAAAAGGAATATGAGAGGTTTTTGGCTGGACAGTCTGCATACAATTCTCCTGAAATCCAGAAAAAGATCGATGACAGACTACTTCAATGTTTTTATTTAAAAATAAAAAAATGGAATATAATCAGTCTCACAGTCAAGACAGAGTTAAGGATTGGCCAGGACTGGAGATCTGAACTATTCAAATATCTGTTGGGAAAGAAACAGAGGAGGACACAGATGATTCAACAAGTTCTGGGAATGTGTTAGTGGCAACAGTTTATTGCAGAGGCAGAGGAAGTTAATAGAAAAGTGACAGTAATTAAATCTGTTTGAATTTAATTCAGACAGAGGTCAGACAGTAATGTGAATTACAGGAGACTGCAAAACAATGGCGTTCCAAATAAAGGAAGGAAGCCCCGAATCGATGCAAGGCAGACAGGCAGGAGTATATCTTTGAAAGACATTTCAAAGAGTATCTAAGGAACAAGAACATGTGTAAGAGACAAAAAGCTGATTAAAACCAAGACGCATTTGCCAAGAATAAAAGATGCCTTATCGCTTCTGTTTCCTTGTTCTCCTAGCTTAGTGTTAAAGCTTAGTGTTAAAGAGGGAGCAGTAATATATCTCAGATTTGGTAAAGGTTTTGAGGAGTGCTACAAGTAAGCTTGGAAAATGTGGTGGAGATGATGGGAATGTAAAGAATGATGATCAGCTAGTTGAAAAACTCTACTCATGGAGCAATCAACTATGGATTTCTGTGAAATGAGGGATATTTCAAGGTAATGTTGCAAATTTAATTCCTGGAAATTGCTTGAATCTACGTACTCTAATCATTTAGGTTAGCAATGTTGGTGATGGACTAAGGAATAGTTTCATAAATTTATACTTCAAATTGCAGTAGGAAAGGGTGGAAGCACTGTGAAGACAATTAGCAAAGGTCAAAGTGTGTCTGGTGGTATGTTGGGGTGATGGTACATGATGATAAATCCAAGAAAACACTAGGAAGAAGAATTAATAGCATTTAGGAAACTGATTAGGCAATAGCAGCTCTGCAAGGCATATAGAAAACAAAGTCAACCAGAAATTGAGTTGGTCAATAATACAAAGAAGCTGCAACAAAGACAATTTGTATTGGCATGTAATAACAGGATTCTTGTTCATAAAACAGGAGAGGTACTTAGTCTATCCTTATTGGGAAGACCTTATCTGGCATTCAAACTACTGAGTTTCAAAATCACATTTTGAGAAAGATGCACATAGATTGGAGAGAATCCAGAAAAGAGGTCCATGAATAAGATTTTTTGAAAATATTATTTATCTGGAACAAATTTAAATGACTGATTTTGTTTAAATAAGAGAAGACTAAGGGGATATTGGTAACATGACAACAGGCTTCCAAAATGGCAAGAAATAGCAAACACTTGTTTTCCATGTTCACTGGTTTAGGACAAGTAGAAATCTCTTCAGATTTGCATGGGAAAATAAGTATTTATATACTGTACTGGGGAAATCTAGTTTTACATTAGGAAAACTCTACAGCTGAAGAAAGTTCTTTTAGTTTAAGGACAGAAATAGGTTATGATGGGGGCGAGTTAGTGTGCTGGTTTTGGCTGGGATGGAGTTAATTTTCTACATAATAGCTAGTAAGGGGCTGTGTTTTGTATTTGTGATCATAACAGTGTTGTTAATACAGGGACGTTTTAGCTATTGCTGAACAGTGCTTACACAGCATCAAGGCCTTTTCTGCCCCACCCCACCAGTGAGGAGACTGGTGTCTCAGTTTAAAGAGAAATATTGGGGTGGGAAGTCCAATAAAACAAACTCCCTCCCCTTCTTATTCCTCACCAATAAAAAGAGACAAAATGTGAGGAGGTATAATTATCCAGTGTGAAACAGCAGCGTGCCACCCTATAGTCACCAGCGCGCATGGTCAGGGGGAGAGTTCCTCTGCTCTCATATATATATATATATATTTGTTCTCCTGCCCATCCCAGTGGGTAGGAATTCATTCTTATAGAGACAGTCCCTCAAAAAATGTTGGAAAAAGGAATAAAATGAAAAAACCCCAATCCTCCTGTAACTATGACAACTGCACAAGTAGCTGGGAGGGGACACAGCTGGGACAGCTGACCCCAACTGATCAGAGAGATATCCCATACCATATGGCAGCATATAAAAGCTGGGGAAAGAAGAAGGAAGTGGAGGACACATTTGGAGTGATGGTGTTTGTCTTCCCAAGTCACCATTATGTGTGATGTAGCCTGGCTTTCCTGGAGACAGCTGGACGCTTGCCTACTGATGGGAAGTGGGGAATTAATTTCTTGTTCTGCTTTGCTGCCATGCTTTACCTATTAAACTGTCTTTATCTCAGCCCACAAGTTTTCTCACTTTGACTCTTCCAATTTTCTTTCCCATCCTGTGAGGGTTGGGGGAAGTAAGTGGTTGTGTGGGGCTGAGTTGTTAGAGAGGGTTTAGACCATGACAAGGGGAATATGAAATCTTTTCTGGTATGCTAAATACCTGTCTGCATGTTACAGATCTACCAGCCATACTTCATGACAAAAGCACAGGTTAGATGCCTTTGTGACAAGCTACATCTCAGCTTTTACATGCAAGGGCCTGCACAAGGGTTTGTGCAGTCGTTGCCTCTTCCTGCCAGTAACAATGTACCCATGCATCAGTTTAACATGTCAGCTCCCTCTTTAACAGTCTGTAGTTCCAACAGCCTTATCAGAGTTTTTAGGGACTATTTCAGAATCAGCCTTTTCTCTATGTGCACTGAAGTGGAGAAAATTTTGTTTCTTTTTTTATTCCACTAATCCATTGGAGCTTTTCCTACAGCATGCTGGAAACATTCCTTAATAAGAAAAACTTAAGTGAGCAAAAATCAGACTCAACTTGCAAGGGAGAGTTGAATCCCTTCCAGCAGCCCAAATATTCCTTTTACTTCTGTCTAGGGACAGACATGTTGTTTAACATCATGACAGAAATATCAGGTCTCCTTTTGGTTCTCTGAGGCTGAGTTTTATTTTTGAATGTTTGAGCTCAGAATGACATAAAATCTGAGAGGTTTTCTTTGGAAGCCTTCAGTGGCATTTACAAATAGCAGGATACAAAACTCACCTTAACAGCTCTTCCACATGCTGCCTTTTTAAGTCTGGGGACACAAATACACATTTTGCATAAACATACACTTTGATTTCAGTTCAGGTTCACAGATCAACTAACAATATAGCTATATAACTAACTTTGTGATTTTGCATTTCCAAAAGAACTTAACAACATTTATTAAACATCTTCTTTCTTTCTAAGCTTCCACCCTGTATTATTTGTTCTAACCAGGGAAACACTGCAGTTTCTTTACTTCACTGTTTGATTTTTGCGTGATTTACACAATGGCTATTTTGGCTACAGGAATTTGGACGTCAGCAGCTAGGTAACAAACAGGTCAGGTTATTCACATTGGCACTTGTATTGATCATGCAAGCTGTGAAAGTTGCTCAAGGCTTTTCTCTTGAATTTGGGTTCTGATTGTCCTCTGGCAATTTTGTAACAAGTCTCAGATAAAAACACTTGCATTTTATACAGGTGCTGTATAATCTTGATATACCTTGGAAAAAATTAAAAAGGAAATAAAAATGGTTTCAAAAAAGTACATCTGAAATTTATAGTTCAGAACTGCAAGGTCACAGCCAATGTGTTATTCATCATAAGAAAAATCAATGCTAATCAGATCATTGCAGGAACTTTTCCTAATAAGGGTAATTATAAAGCAAACCCACCTTTTCTTTTTAATTTATCACATTTAGTTGATTTATGGGACTTTTACATGCCAAAATTGAAAATCAGCTGGAAGTAACTCAAGTTCTATTCCAGGGATAAAAAATTATGATGTGATTTTTTAATGTGTAAACAATTACGATGTGATAAGCAAGAATTTTCCTCCCCTTGCCTCCACCCTTCCAGGACAGTCAAGTGATAAAGGTTGCTCTCTATCTAAAGCTGCAGACGGTACAAACCATGAGCTCCTGTCTGCACACGGAGAGAAATGCTGTGTCTACAACTGGTCCATTCGAATGAGAGGCTGCAAGAAGCTGTTCTGGAAAAGCCCTGTAATGGTAAAACAGGAAATGGACCCTTCAGGAAGAGCAAAAGCTCTTCTCCCTGCATACACTTTACCTGCACATTCTTGCTGAACATACCATAAATGTACCCGCTGCAAGTACATGGCTTGGCATCCAGCCAGGTTGGATTACACAGGGCTGAAATTCCTGTAAGGATTAGTCAAAGGCTGGGTGAAATTTGCAGGGATTAGCAATTGAGTGTGGTGTGTTACTGTGCTAACCAGCAGACATGAAAAGGACAAGATCTGAAAGCACAGAGCTGCTTTTGATTCAGCAATGCAAATGGCAGTGGAGTGTGCTGGGGAAGAGCCCAGAGTCTTCACCAAGTTTTCTCTTAAAAATTAGAGCTGTGACATAAGATATCGTGCAGAGAAATTGTTCAGTAACAATTTGGCTGAAGACTAAGTATTCAGTGCAAATTTGGCCTGAGATTAATTGGCTCAAAGCTGAGACATGCTGAGATGAGATGATCTTTCTTCATTTTGTACAGCTTGCCTGTATTCCTAATTGCACACAGCTGCCCTTTCGGTTCATACCTAGTCTGCTGATTGCTGCTGGTCAAAATGTGCCTGTCATTCAAGCACATACCCTGTTTCCAGCACAGATCAGAAGGCTCTCGGGCTGTTCCTTTTTAGAAGCTGTGTTATTTTTGAAGGTGCTGAAACAGGGATGTACCACCCTTACGGCTTTGGTAGTAGCACCTAATTAAATACATGTGAGGACAAACTGTGCTAGTTCTGGTGAGGCAGAACAAAACCACCACTGTCCAAATGCAAAACAGGATTTAGTGTCAATATGCTCTCAGTTGTACAATTTAGTTTAAGGTAGTCCTGCAAGGAGCAAGGACTTGGACTTGTGATCCTTATGGGTCCCTTCCAACTTGAGAGAGTCTATGACTCCAAAAGTTTAGAAACTTATGACCAAAGCTGTGATTTGGGAAAGAGGCAGTGCCTGGAGGAAAGGAATACAGGTTTGCAGCAGCATGATCAGAGTATGGATACCTATAGGTGTTTGACTACCCCCTGGCATTTATTTTCTTTCTCACTAGTTTCACTGCTACTCTTCAGATTAAGGACTCGGTGGGTATATGAGCTCAGTGGATAACCTGAACCCTGAAGTGAAAGGGCTTTGTAAGAGTCAGGTCAGTAAAAATACTCTGTGAATAAGGACTGAGAACTGTGCTTCCTGAAAACTGTGGCTTTCTGAAAACTAGTGGAAACATCTTCAGCAGAAACTGTGCACATGTTTCCAGCTGAACCTGAGATTCCCAAAGGCAATTGTGGGTTGTTTTTGTGGGCTGCAGCTTGCATAAAACCTAAATAATTGCACTCAAGCAGTCTTGCAGTTATTCATTATTTCTGCTATATTAGTATGCCAAGCAGGACTAGGGCTGTCTTCTTCACAGAATATGAAGTACAAGAGGCACTGGTTTGTCTTTATGCAGTTATGCATACTTCTGTGTCTCTTCAAACTTATCTAAAACTTGAGTTATTTTCTGGTTTTCCATCAACATTATCCTGTAAACAACCAAACTTTTCCAATAACTTTAGTAAGAAGCTAATCAGGATTTTAAGCAGATGAAGCTCCACAACAGACATTCATCCTTCACTGGGATACATAGCACTTTCCTTTGCAAAGAGGAGCTGTGCAATGAGCCTGGCTTTCAAAAGTGAAGTAATAAAGCAAATAACACTTTGAGGGGGGGAAGATTTTCCTAAAGAGCACTTGGTTGTGACATGTGACAGCTCTCCCTTTAAATGACTGTTTCTGAGAATTCAAAGAAAAAGGAGCCTTTTCCAGTAAATCCATTTACCCAAAACTCTTGCACAAAGGGATCAGAACAAACAGGACACATGCTAGACAACAGTATGCTGATGCCATTCATGTGTAGTAGGGGTTTAAAGGTTTGTCTCAATAATTAGCATATGCAATTCACTACCAGAGAGCACACCTTGCTTCCAGTCACTGGTTTGATATGTGAGTAGATGCTGCAATGAACCTGAACGGAACACATGGGTTTTAGGGATGAATGAGACTTGAGGCATACAATGGGGTACAATCCTATCCTCACTCAAATTAAAGGCAAAGCTTCCACTAACTTCAAAGCTCCTCTCCTGCATGCATATGTACAATGAGAATTGCCCTGTTGGCACATTATGAGTATGAGCGGGATATGTGACAATACAATTGCCCTCACTTGATTTATGCTTCCATAAATATAAGTTTGGCAGCTTCTCGCTTTTCCTTACCAACCTTTGAAATATTTAACTGTTAAGTTCCTTCTACATGGAGATTGTAAGAGATTACTTCTCTAGGTAAGAGAAGGAAAGCTTTCTTCCTTAAGGACAGGTGATTGCTACTCCGGCTAGGCTTCACCTGCCATAATATGTGCTGCCAACCAGAGCTTTGTATTTTTTTGGGCTCACTTAAGGTCCTGATAATTCCTGTTGGAAGGAGCAGATCAGTCCTCAGTACATTTTTTTCCTCTTTTGTATATCAGTCAAATAAAATAAATGACAAAAACACAGAGAGAACTTTTTGGTTTTAACAGGTTCTGCAAAGGCAGAAGAAGCTGGTGTCAGTACTTGAGCAGTTAGGATAATTTGTGGCTACGTATGTAGTGCAATGACTAAGCTGGTATGGTTGGGCTCAAATTAAAGCTGTTCTGACCTCAAGTGTTCTAAAAATAAAAGAGAGACAGAAAATTGCTTATTTTGACAACTTAATGGAAAAGATGGAATGTTTTCCTTCACTGAGGTCAGAGTTTTCTTGATTAAAACTTTAGTCACAGGAAAATGCCAATTTATTAAAAACCTAAGCTTCTTTTAAAATATTAATTGCCAGGAAGAAACTTTGCCTGGGACGTGGGAGAGCTGGGTTGAAATCTTTGTCCCAAAGCAAGTGAAGCATGAGATTTAATCTCTCTCACCCCTGCAATTTGGGCTTTTCTTCAGGAACTAGGATGTTTTTTATGTTTCTTCAAGAATTAGGATATTGTTTGGTAAAAAACTCTGGAGGATTTGATCTTCAACTCAATGTGCTAAGAAAAGAAATATCCAGTGACTTGATATCTTCAGCAAAAGGATTTTTTTGTTTCCTCATAAATCCTTTGGATTTTGATTGAGTGAGATTCTACAGGCACTTTAATTCAGGTAATTGTCTGATAGTTGCTCTTCCCGTTCATGTCCAGGTTCAAGACATTATTGGGATGAGTGGCTCACCACAGATATTTTTGGATTTCCTCTCAGTCTGTACTGATAAGGCAATAAGAAAGAGTAATATTTTCACAACTCCTTGGCCTCTTCATTCACAAATCGCAATAGCTTGAACATCACTGGCATAGACCAGGAACAGCTTCAGAACGCCACAGTGTGAGAAACTGGTGCTTTGGTGACATCAAACCTGGCACTTTTATATGAGTCATCTGTAGGATGAATGCAATTCATATGAGAATGGATTGACTAGCATGTTGATCACTGAGCTGCAGAAATGCCATTGGAATGTGTTTTACGTCATGCTTCCTATATTGCACGTT
>WEIV01012994.1:13748-39172 GCA_013390005.1 Calyptomena viridis | reverse complement strand
AGAGAGGAGTAAACTCCAAGAGAAACAAGTGATGCACAATGGAGTTGCCCAGCATCCACTGACCAATGCCCATCCCCTCCCTGAGCAGCCATCAGCCCCTCCCAGCCAACACTCCCCAGTTTATGTACTGAACACAATATTCTGTGATAAGGGAAATCCCTTTGGCCAGTTTGGTCAGTTGTCCTGGCCATGCTCCCCCCCAGCTTTTTGTGCACCTGCTCACTGGCAGAGCATGAGACAACGAGAAGTCCTTGACTTGGGGTAAGCACTGCTCACAGCTACTGAGACATCAGTGAATTATCAACATTATTCTCATACTGAATGCAAATCACAGCTCTGTACCAGCTACTAGGAAGACAATTAACTCTATTCCAGCCAAAATCAGGACAATGGGGCAGATTTTTTTTTAAAAAGCGCTTAAGATGATCTGATAGGGTTTTTCCCTGTAAATCTTTCTTAAACTGTGTTTAAATAAGTAGTTCAATATGTAAACTATATATTAAAACCTGTATTATTGCTATCGTTTCTGTTTATGTATCATAAGGTTTGTCAAAAAAATACTTAATTAGAGAGACAGTTTACTTTGCGATGCTCAAATCAACTGATGCAATGAAACTGAGAGTTCTTGAAAGATGTTGGAATAGTTTTGTTCTTGGAAAAAAAGACATTTTTCCAAGTAGGCTTACACAGAACTACTGTTCTAAATGCAGGGGAGTTTGGCTGTGGTAGCCAAACTGAGTTTTTTCTGTGCCTGGCTCACAGCTCTTTGGAATGCACCAGACTCAGAGGAGATGCCAACACCATTCTGGCATCTTAAAAGCACTTGGAAGTCAGCCTGAGCTCAAGCTGTCTAGAAATATAGCACATTTTTTATGGAGGGTACTTGAAGATGCCTGAACATTTTCCATAAGGGCTTTTCTAGATAAGAAAGGTCCCAAGCCATCCTTCTTTGCCACCGCAAAGGTGGATAGAAACCATGGACTCTGCATTCTGGGAGGCTTGAGCACTGGTCACACGTGATATTTCCTCTTTGGAATACCAGCAGTTTAACTTTAAACCTTCTTTCATAACATTCATATTATCTTCCTTTCTAAGACCAAGGTGGTTTTAGATGAACACTCAACAAACCTTCACAGTGGTGCACTGAAGGCAATGAACTGGAACTGAAATAAAATTTCGAGTATGATATATCACATAAATCCCAATTAAAAGGGTGAGAGGTGAAAACAATGTAAAATGCAGAAAAAATGACATGTTTACAATGATTAGGCTCTGATTCTGACCAGCAGGACACTGGTCATTCAAGTTAAAAAAATAAAAAAGGCCTATTGTGATGGATGGCTTCAAATTGTTAGACTCAGCAAGAAGAATAGTCAGTGAATGGTTCACAAGCTTGTCCTGTATAAGCAAAAATTGATGTTATAATTTGCTCATTTATATTGCAATTTGTATTATCCCTGTGTTAATAGAAATTTCAAAATGTAGAAGTAAATTTAAAAAGAAGAAAACTTAAAATTCATAGCTATGTACAGGGATGTAATTAAAAGCAGATGCTATTTCAGATGAGATGATGTTATCACTTACACAATATAGTCCCATGGCCCACATGGTTAATGTAAAGGTTTTCACAATTACTCCTGTAAGTGTTTAAATCAGTGAAAGACAAAGAGATGACCACAAATTATTTATTATTTCTGACTTTTGTTTCCAAACTATTAATCCATTGAGATGATTTAAATTTCTCCAATTTTCATTTACCTTGCTGATCTCGAGCAGTAACTCAAGTCAGTCCAGTGACTTATTTCAGACAGCCCATTTAAGCGTCTAACTGGGGAAATCCAGGTCAGACACATTACAGTGTCCTGAGAGCCTCTCTTACAGATGTGGACTTGTTATTTCCACTATATGTGCAGGCCAAATTAATGTTCTGATATTACAGCAGTAATTTCATATATGGCACCTTATTCAAATGTATTCAAATGTATTAATATTCTCTGGCTGTGGAAAAGCAGACCAGGGATGATGAAATTTCTTCCATCTTTTTGGAAAAGGATTTTATTTGTCTTGCTTTGGGTTTGTTCGGGGTATTTTTACCCCCAAAGTTTTCATTTGCTTGGAAGTGAATTGATAATGATTTTTTACTAAATTCCTCCCATTGAAGGAGTACAAATAAGTAACTCTTTTTTATGCTCTGTGGGTTTGCTTAACATGTACTAAGCTTTTGGCAGGCAATGAGAGGGACATCAGGAGTTTTATCACTTACTGACATTTTTCATATTAAACCAAATTACTCCCTTCCTGCTTCATTTTTAAACAGATAGCAGCATGACCTGACTCCTGGTTCATCACCAGCCTGCAAGAAACACATGGGTGTTATTATTTTGATTCGTGTTTCTTACTGAAATTTTCTTTTTGTTACATTCTCTACTGATGCACCACAGAGTGTAATTGCTGCTCATAGAAACAATGGCATGGCCATAGCTTCAGCTGCTACAGCTTATCAGTCTCAAAAAATCCTTTAGACACACATCAGTGGATCTCAAAAAGAAAAACAGAAACATCTGAAAAATTCAGTACATGCCTACAGCTCTATTTTTCATTCTGTTATATATATGGAGGAATTTCAGGTAAAAGTCTTGGTTTGAAAGACTATCTGGCGGTGTTCAGAAATCCCATTGGAGATAGGAAGCCTACATACCTGCCCATAAAGTGGTTCATGGCAGAGGCACAAGCTGTGCCCCATGACCACATCTTTTAACTGCACGCTCTCTGGCACACTTCTGGCTTGTGTCAGCCAGCATTCTGCTAGGAATTACCTGATCTGGTACAGGGACTAGCCCAGACTAGGGAGTTTTCCCAGTCAGAAGTGAAGCTGAGGACACCCTTTGGAGGCCACCCTTTGGAATTTAGTTTAGCCAAATGGAGAGAGACCTCAGACAACCTGTTCTTTACCCTATTCATATGCTGATGCTAAGATAGTTGTGGATTGTCAATGGTCCATCTGGATTTCTCAGATTTACTGCACAACATAATCTGTAAATTAAACTTTATAGTATGAGCTTAGGAAAGAAAAGAAACAAATCCAATAAACAAGCCTCACTCCCCTTTGTATAGATTAGCCTACCATGTGAATTCACTAATTCTTCACTTAATTAATGATGTTTCTAACTCACAAGTTCTCTAATTCATAACTCACAACTTGTAACTTGTGCCTCCATGACCTGAAGGAATGGCCTGAAGTTACATCAGAGGAGGCTTAGGTTGCATATCAGAAAAAGGTTCTTCACCCAGAGGGTGGCTGGGCACTGGAACAGTGTCCCCAGGGAAGTGGTCACAGCACTAAGATTTACAGAGTTCAAGAAGNTCCATCTGGATTTCTCAGATTTACTGCACAACATAATCTGTAAATTAAACTTTATTGTATGAGCTTAGGAAAGAAAAGAAACAAATCCAATAAACAAGCCTCACTCCCCTTTGTGCAGACTAGCCTACCATGTGAATTCACTAATTCTTCACTTAATTAATGATGTTTCTAACTCACAAGTTCTCTAATTCATAACTCACAACTTGTAACTTGTGCCTCCATGACCTGAAGGAATGGCCTGAAGTTACATCAGAGGAGGCTTAGGTTGCATATCAGAAAAAGGTTCTTCACCCAGAGGGTGGCTGGGCACTGGAACAGTGTCCCCAGGGAAGTGGTCACAGCACTAAGATTTACAGAGTTCAAGAAGTGTTTGGACAATACTCTCAGGGACATGGTGTGACTCTTGGGGATGATTCTGTGAAGAGTCAGGACTCAGTGATCCCTGTGGGTCCCTTCCACCTCAGCATATTTTGGGATCCTGTGATTCTGTGAAAGAGTTACCTAGCTGATGGTGAGAGTGCTTACCATTCCTCCTCCTTGATGGTGTGGAAACCCTCTGTTTTCATGACTCCACTGTGAAGCTTGAAAGCCTCAGCAGTCCAGCTACGGTTGGATCTCTTTCAAAAGCTTTTTTTGAGTACTTATACCTTCCAGCTTGGAAGTTTGGTTACTTTATGATGAAGAAACTGCTAGATAATCAATATGGAAGCAGGATGGCTGCTAAAGAGAGTAAGCTGCAGGTCACTGTGGCTGCATAATGACCTTTAGCCCTTACTGGCCACTGTGTCCTGCCTATGTGCTGTCCTCGCTTTGACCTAGTGGCACCATTCCCAGCACACATCAGGCATTAGCATTACCTGTGTGTTAGCCAAAGTCTGAATAAGAGTTGAGTGAACTTCACAGGGTTGAAGGTCTATGGAGCAGTTCTCAATCTTAAGGATTTTCTTATGGCAGAAAAGAGAAAGGGACAGGGCAAACAGGCAGAAAACATGGAAAAAGAAAGGCAGCTTTGAAGCCTGCAACACAATGCACTTTCAGCTGGTAAAAGCTGTAACTCCCAAGTATGGATGCAAAAAAGTTTTTCATCTAAAAATAATTTGTGCTGTGTGCTACACTGCTAATGTAGACCCACCTTCAAACTCTACACCATTGCTTACACTGGAATCCATGTGGAGCAACATAAAGTGCAATGTGACTATCACATGTAAACAAGTTTATCCCTTATAGACTTCATAAAGGATAAAAGGACCTTGTTAGCCAGTCTAGGTGTGGTCAGTTTGGGACTGTCAAGGCACAGCAGAGATTTTTGCTCAGCTTTGTAAGGTGTGTATACACATACCTGCTGGGAGGTGCAAATATTCTCACCAATTAGATGTGGAATTTATCAGGAAGCCTCTGTTTCCCTCACAGGGAGGAAGCAGCTTATAGGGAAGAGTGAACTGATGCACACTGTGAAGGAGCAAAAATATGTCTGGGAGTGCCACTCAGGTGGCACCTCGGGGACACCTCCAGGTCCCTGCAGAGATGCAGAGCATGAGAAGACAAGGAGCACTGAGCCACTTCCCCAATTCCGAAACTATAAAAGGACAAAAAAATTAACAAATTACCTGTAAGGGCTGCAAATGTTGTGAGAATTAGGGAAATATTTAGGCATGTTGGCAATTTTCTAGGCAGCTAGGGAATTGCTCTCAAGTTGAATGTTATTGTTCAAATCTAAAAATATGCAGAACTCCAAACCAGAGGAAGATGGTTTGGCAGGATCCTCTTCTCTTCTCTGCCACACATGGAAGAAGGAGATAAAACAGAAATCTTCAGCACATCCTTTCATTGTTTTATATTTTTCCAATTGCCTGGAAATGAGGGAGGGGAGTGTGAAGAGGTAGAGCCAACACTATCTCCAGAAACATCAAACAATCTTAGCTGCTCATAATTTTATACACTGACACCGTGAAAATGTTTTTCCCACTTCTAAGGGACTTATAAGTATTTCTAAGTTATGTATGAGTTAATAAACTCTAAGGTACGAAAGAGAGAGGAAAAGGATTAGGTGGGGAAGGAAAAGGATGTATAAGGGTTGGGATGATGCACTGCAGGCACGAGTTTCAAGATTTAGCCAAAACTAATTGAACACTGGTAATATCACTGCATGATTTAAGCAGTGCCTGGACAAAATCCCTCCCTGTTGAACAGCTGGATTTTATATTGTGCAAAAATGACGTCATTTAGTTGCCAAAAACTATTGTCTAATGTTGTTTTATGTAATTCTGGAAAAAAAATCTAAATTAAAATGACTGCATAGTTTATGTTTTAATTATGGAACTTTGACCTTATGCTCACTAGCAGAAAAAGGAGGAACTTTTGAATCTTTTTGAGAAGACTTTTGCTGTCCTCCTGAGTTCAGACTAAGTGATGCCATCCTTCACAGAGATTTCTTGTAAAATCAAGAAACTATTTGTATTTTAAGTTGGCTCAGCTGTTTATCTAAGACTGACCTACTTGAAATGGACAATGAATCTGATCTGTAAGACTTCACAAAGTGTCTCCACAGCTATTGAAACCGTTTTAGTAAAGACTTTGCGAAGTGAGCACTTACAGACAAATGCTGGCTTGCTTAGCACTATGTACAAGAAAAATGCCCCAACAAGCTGTCTTCAACAGAAAGTACAATCAAGCATCAAAGACTCACAGCTACGTTGTTAAAATGGGTAAACTACTGATTATATTTAAGACAGTGATTTATAAAAGCATATATCCTGCTTACTAAATTGGACAATTTAGATCACTAATTGGGTCACCTAACCACAAAGGCACATGCTTCACTTCCTCTTCAAGCATGTCCTTTGGTGACTTCTCAGAAAGTTGCAGCTTTATGGCAATACTTCAAAACACTCCAGAATCATCAGTGTTCCTTTTGCAGTCATCACCTACCTAATCTGGTTTTTTTTTTCCACTCCAACCCCGCCTTTTATTTTTATTATCTTAAAATAAAATTCTATTTTTTCATCTTTATATGTTCAGCTGCTTTTTATGAAATTTTAAACGTTTTCATCTTGTTTTTTTTATTTTTTTACAATGATACCTTTTTCTGTAACTTCTTTACAAAGTTTTTTGTTTTTGTCAATTCTTGTTTATTTCTCTTCTATGCTTTATATTGCTTCTCTGATAAAGCTATGCACACACGGCAATTTCTCCACTTATATCCTCAATTCTTTACAAGTTCAAATACTCCTTTTCCCTTCTTCTTTTTTAGATCAGGTTTGGCTTCCCATTCTCCTTTTCTGATTTGTTTCATCCAACTCCACTGCCTTTCATCACTATGAGAAATTAGTAACTTTGAAACTAAAATACCATGAAATATTCAGTGTTGATAGCTCATTTATAAAATGCATCTGAAAAACATGGTGAGATGATGTTAGATGTTAAAGTGTTAAATTCCCGCTTTTATAGAAAATGGAAAACCCCAATACAATGTTCAGGAGAGTCTTTTGAGGTTTAACACCCTAGAGTTCTCAAGATTTCAGCCTTTACTGAGCATGCTCCATTGCTTTGCAGCTGTTAGTGCCAAGCAGGTAGAACAAGTCTGCAGAGCAATAGGACCCTCCAGTCTAGGAAGAAAAGTGGACACTTCCTGTATCTACTCTACTACACAACAATCAAACTGGACACTTCTACTGAGAGAGGGAAACGAGTCTCTCCTTGGCTGTCTGTGCCCATCCCACAGCTGGCAAGCGGGCATCAGTAATCAATCTGCATGTGTACCCAGACCATCCCTGGGCCAGAGGGAAAGGAGTAGAGGAAAGAAGTACATGGTGTGTCTCAAAGAAGAGGTTGAGGGATGTGGCTGTGCAGTAGGAGAACTCGGTCAGAGTGAGCTAAGAAGTGAAGTAACTCCTGTTAAAGTTATATTAGGAACAAGTGGTTCATACTCTAGTGAGCAGTTTGAAGGAATAACAGAAAATAGCAAAAGTGGGTAGAAAAGAGAACCTGACAGAAGAAATTTTTGAAAGATGGGGATTGTCTAGACAGGGAGACTGGTATTAGCCTTTGTAGGAAGAAAGAAACTATGTGGGGAGAGTTGGACAGGAGATGGGTATGTAGGGAGTGGGAGACAAATAAATGTGCTTAAGAATTAGCAAAGAGGAAACTGGAAACAGGTGAGAATACAGAGAGCGTGTGGAGAAGGTAGTGTTTGAAGGAGAAGGTGAGTGAAGAGATGGAATGATAGCCACGGGGGAGGAGCTCATGGACAGCTGTACCGTGGGAGCCTCCAGAAATAGGGAGACTGGAGGCACTTGCTTTGGAGGAGGGAATGAGATTATATATGAAAGTAGACTATGACTTGGGTTAGATGTCAAAATAAACAGAGACTATGATAAGAAACTCCATCTCACATGACTGAGAAAGTGGAGCAAAAAGTGGCAGATAAATCTTATGTCAGTAAATGTAAGGTAACATATATAGATAAAAATAATCTAGCCCATGTCCACAAAATTCTAAATATAGAACCGGCACTTATAGCTCAAGAAATAAATTGTGGACTGATGTGCTGAATGCATTTTTTGCTCTTTATAGCTGCTGACAATACTGACAAAGAAAAGAAGGGCACACCATAAATCTGCCACTAAAACTTGTTTTATATATTTCAGGTATCTTAGCACCAAGAGACCTATTAACAAGTAAACAATAAAAATTATGGAAGGCCAAGCAAAGGTGAGATGCATGGAACTCAGAGACTACAGATGGCTTCCATCTCTTCAGAATGGGGGATACTTGAGAAATATGATTTTAGGAATGAAAACGAGCATCTGCCCAGGGAGTCCCAGCTGCTAGTACTCACACGGGTCACATTCTTATTGCATATGTGGACCCAGAGCTGAGCATAGATGGGAACTAACTTGTACCTATGGCAGACAAGTAGGAAATTATCATCCTGCTTGACCCAGATTGACAAATACTATCAAAGATCTGAAAATATGGAAATGAAAAAAATTGATAAAATTAAATAAATTCTTTAATAGAAAACAAACTTGAAAGTTCTGCAAGTGCTGATGATACTTTTATTGTTTAAGACCATGACGGTTCTTCCATTATTGAGTGCTACAGGGAGAGGCAGGAAGTCTGGCAAACCACAGAGGTATTAGCACACTGTGCTGGCATCTTTTGAGTAATGTTCCAGTTGCAGTTTAAACTACTTTAGTGCTGCACTGATTGCTATTATGTCCTACATTTGACGCAGTAAACATGATTTTCTTTGTATAGCTCCACTTGTGGCTGAAAACCTCTTGAGTAAGAAATTCAGAGTGTTCCAGTGACCTCCATGCAAAATTGCTTACAGTGAGGAGCTGTTTTCCCTGTAGTCTGCTTTACTCTAGGTTTCCAAAAAATACTTATAAACACTAAAATGGTGGGTTTAATCTAGTTTTCCTAAGAATGTTTTTCAAAGACTGTTTTTCACATTGCCATTGCAATGAAAACATACAGAAAAGCCCACTAATCTTTCATATGCAACTGATTTGTAAACAGTGTGTTTTGGCCAAATTTATTTTAGTGTTTTCTAACTAGATGGCATTAGGCTTTCCAAAGGGGAGTTACAATATCAGTAATAATTAATACATAGTATCATGAATGGGGTTGATATAAATGCTGTTAGTTTCTGAGTCACCTCTTTTTAATATTGTTAAAATTATCCCCTTGGACAGAAATTTTCTATGTTCCATAATCATCTAAGTTTATTTTTTCAAAAGGAAAGTCACCCAAATCCATTCAAAAATTTCTAAAATTATGTTAAAGAAGAAAAACACTGTGTCTACATACTTTAAAGGCAGGAACAGAAACACAATCAGGGATGTGTAGCTTGCATTTCTCTGAAGTGGTGTGTGGACTTGGCCAGCTTATAAATTGTTGCCTATTTCATCTCATACGTGCTCATATTTGCTGGGAGTTACCAGCTAAGCCCTGTGAGTATTTTTCTTTTAGGATGTTTTAACTGATTTCTGTCTGTGCTCTGTGAGTTTCCTTTCTGTGCCACAAGAGAGGGAACAGTTATTGCAACATCCTCTCCATAAGTCATTGATTCCATCCCTTTCCAGAAAACCTAGAAATTACAGGTCCCAACTCTCGTAGATACAGTGTAGGGCAGGTGAGGAGACAGCCCGTGATTGCTCTGTCCAAGGCCAGCTGGGGTCTCAGGCTAGTTTCTCCCCCAGGGTGCCTCTGAAAGCTGCCCTAAACAGTAGCTCCTTCATAGCAGTTTATCAATGCCATCATACAACTGCTTCATTTACAGTTTTTCTTTCTCCTTCTCTGCGGTGGCTTTCCTGATGACTGGATCTCTCAGGTTAATGGCTGGGAAGCACAACAAGGGTCACAGGCAGGTCCAGGGGAGGAATATACCAGGCACAGAACCTCCTGAAGGGGCAGGAGACCTCCTCTAAGTGGAGTACAGTCTGCTAACCACACTCCTTCCTCTCCCTGCTCATTGCACTTGAGCATCAATAAAGAACCTCACCCAGTTGGGCAGTCTGACACAAAAGTATGTCAGATTTGTAATGTTTTCAGTAAACTGAAATATGTCCTTGAAAAGCTGCTCTTCAACAAAGCAAAACAAGCTTTGGTAAGCTTCTGTTGGGTTAAACCGAGGAAAACATAAGTTTTGTAACTTGTTAAATCTGTGCACTTAACTTTCTAAAAATGGAGATAAGGTCTGTTCTATGATGATATCTATGTCAGAGATAGCTTATCTAAAGTACATATTTGGCTTCTTTCCTTTAGCTCTGTCCTTTCCCTTGCAGTCCTTCATATCCTTTGCCTAATTTGCTCCTCCTCCCAAGTATGCTGTCATTCTGCAACTGTTCCTTGCAATGCTGCTGAGCAACACAGCACAAATAACGCAATAATGAAGGGTGGGGAAACAAAGAGAGCACTTACAGTTGAACCATGTTAACAAAAACTACTGTTTCCAGCTTGCCTGAATGTATATGAAATTCCACCCTTGGTGTGTCCTTGTTTACGAAAAAAACCCCCACTCAACAAAGTGCTGTGGTCTGACTCTTCTTCCCTCTTTCAGGCTGAAGCTCAAGAAACTGAAATCAGGAGGTAATGACCTGGTGGCATAAGGGAGACTGGGAGCATTCAGATCTCAAGAACTCCTTCTCCCACTTGCGCCAGGAACAGAAGAGGTGCTTCCTCGCATGGTATCACCTTTCCAGTTCTGCGAAGAGTGGCCACTCTGACCTGGAGAGGCCACGCTGGATGTGTAGGGGAACTGATCGTTACAGTAAGTCAACCTTTTTAATGCATCTTAAAAAAGCATTGAAAAAGCACAACTGCTATTACCAGTTTAATAGCTTACATTACCATCAACTCAAACTATTAGTGTGAGACAGCTAGTCCCTGATTCAGATTTTTTGCCTCCTCTTGCATCAGGATTCTGGTCATCAACTTTAAGGTAACACCTTCCCAGACGGTGATTTAGTAACAGTTTTAGGGAATGCTCCAATGGAGAAAGCTTCAATGTGACTGGCATGTTCTCTTAAACTGATTATATTGCTCAATCTCACAGGCATTGGCCTTCATCATCTCAGTGAGCTTGCTCTGAGGTGGAGAAATGTCAAGGCTCTGTGAGCAATGGTGAATGATGCGGCTCTGAATTCATTACAGAGTATTGCAAAAAGTGCTAAATCAGCAAAAGTTGATTTCATAAAAGCAGTAAAAGATAGTAATTACTGTGGAATGAAAGAAAGCAGCTAGTTGACTGGAGGTTATGAGGTTGCTGTTACAGGCTTTTTTTGCGAGACAAAAAACCTCCAAACAAATCCACATCAATTATGATCTTCTTTTAATTGCTTTGAATCCTGTAAACGAACTCAGGATTCCTCAAACACTATTAGCTTCCACTTGGTCCTCCTGATTATTTAGCAGGTTTTTGATACTTTACATAGACAAATAATAACATCCTACCCCTCAATTCCAGAAAGTTGATGTTGAAACAAACAAAAAAGTGGAAAAAGTAATTAAGCTCAGTGACACATTTCTCTCACTCCAGCTACACTTGCTTGTGAAATAGGGGTTAATCTCCGAGTCAAAGCTCTGCCATACTGCTCTGCCTCCCTGCCACAGCAGCCTGATAACATTTGAATGATGCATTTGAATTGGGATTCCAGTTCAAACATTTGTCACAAACATATTCTTAAACTCTTGGTTGCTCTTTTGTAGTGGATCATGAAGAAACTTTTCTCTATTTGCAAGCACAGCCCTGCTATACCTTGTAATGATATTCCACTTCACTTTTCTTAATCTTTCTTCTAGACGTGGCCTCTGAAATACGACCCATCCTCCTTTCTTCCTACTAATACAAACTCTTTTCTCGCCATTCACTCAGCATGATAATACTGTATTTTTCAGAAGGCTGTCTCTGACTCTCCAGATAGGTCCCGCTCAAATTTTCCTCTTCTTTATACAAGTCTGGCTGATCTAGTAAGCTTTGAAAGTCTAAGACAAAGCTTGAGACAGTAATACTTCCTATAAAACCATCAAAACATAAGCATATTTATCTCAGAACAGGAGTGTTGGAACAAACTGCATTGTACCCCTTGGGAGACCATAGCAAGAATTCTCATTTATTGTTATTACCATCTTTGTCCTCCTATATACATTTCTTGGTAACATCCTTTAATTTTACGTGTATTTGATGCTCTTCTGGGCAAAAGCATACATCACAGCTGTTTGCCCACTGCTTTGCATAATGGGATGCACTATGAGAAAAATGATGATCACAAATAATACATATCATGGTAAAGCTCTGTTCAAAAGGCAAGTGGCACTAGAATCAGAAACAACATTTGAATCTCTGTTACTTTCTACAGTGCTAAGCTCTAAACATTGTAGCAGAAAGGTCTGTGTTCCTCAGAGGAAGTTGTGTCTTTGGTAAAAAGCTGGGAGGCAGGAAGGCTTCACCCCTCTTACACTATCACCTTCTACTGTGCTTGACATCTCAAGAAAAAAAGGCTTCAGATGCAGCGGAGGCAAGTCAAATTATTTGAACGATTTTCACAAAATATTTGAATATTCATTTTTCAGGAAATATTTGAATGCAGGATACATATGGGAGATATATTCACTTTTGTTTCTAAAGCTAGGAACTTTGTACTTGGGATGTGAAGTGACTTGATACACCGCGAAGAGATGAAGAAAATAATTGAGTATAAGGTATGTTCTTAAGTTTAACCTCAACCCTGTAAGTTCAACAACATTAAACATTATGTTGGTTAGTTGTTTTACTACCTTGAATATAAGGGCATAGGAATAAATCCATAGATTTTGTATTTAGCCTGATTTACTGTAAAGAGGTAAGAGGTCTCTGTCTATACCATTGAAAGAAAAGCCTGACATTAACAACACAGGCTTCTTCTGGCTCAGGATATTTCTTACAGGCTATGCTTTTTAAAAATATAAAACAACAAAAACAAAGCCAGAACTCAGGAAACTACAGCCTAAGACAGCCCCAAAAGGTTTCTACTTTCCTTACCTCTATGTTCAACTGAATCATCTTCAGCATTTTTTTTAGCCAAAGGCTATTTATCTATCACATTAATTTTCCTCCTAAAAGCATTATCAGAAGATATCCATTACAAGTAATTTACTCTCATTAGACAATGACTTGTTTAAACTTTGTACATGAGGTGCTGAAAACGGCAAAACTACTCTTCATCTGTGTGGATCACGCTAGTTTGGGACATGTTTTTGGGGCAAGGCAGCATTTCCATTGTTCCCAGCTCTCAGCTGTCACCACAGCCATCCAGGAGATTTTGAAAAGTCACTAATGGGAAATGATTGAGAAACATTATGGGACTTTTTTGCTGTTGCTGGTATCCACAATAGCACAACACCAGTTTAGGCTTAACTGTTTTTGACTAGTTATTAAACATTTTTCAGAAAGAATCTAATCATTTCTGGCTGGTTGCAAATGACATTTAGAAATTGTATTAGCGAAAAGGGTATATTTAGAAAGCTCTGGAAGAGAGGCCATGAGCACAGCATGCTCTTTCAATTAATTTTTCCATTATTCTGTCATTCTGGACAGCCCCTAGCTATTCCTCTGAGTTTACCTAGGGGCATCTGAAGGTACTGTGTATGCTTGGTCTGGTGTGCTCTGAATGATGCCCTCCATCTCTGTGATACACCATGTCTGACGTGGTTTATGCTCTCCATAGACTTGCAAGCTGGTTGGAAGGATGATCATAAAAGGTAAATTAAATGCACTCAAAGAAATCTTCTAACTTTCTTTCTGGGGTGGCTTTACAACTGGCTTCATCTCCTTAGTGCAGATTAAGTATTACCTTTTCACACCAAATTGTTAAGAGAAGTCTTCATTGTGGGGTTAACTAAAAGGAGTTTATTATTGATTAAACTATGAGGAAATGATAATTAATTGATGATAGAATTAAAATTATAGTCAAGTGGTGATTAAGCAGTAATTGAATGGTAATTAAGCAATGAATTAACAATGATTTGATGATGATGTCACAATTATTTAAATGATGGTTAAAATGATAATTGAGACAGCTAACTGTTAGACAGCAAACACTCTACTACTTACTACACTTCTAATAATTAAGCTATAGCTCGATATATAAATGCCACTAGAATACAATAAACTTTTAGGCCTAATGTAAAATATTGCCTACCTTGTTCTAGATACCAGTTGCTGTGTCAGGGGTTTCTCAGAGTCAAGAAGTTACCTTGAGAGCTGTCCCTCCCCAAGAGAAGGTCACAGCTGTGCAGCCTGCTGCTGTACAGGATTGCTCAGAGAGCCTATAGATATTCATAGCATGAAGTGGCTGACTCGTAATCAGTGCCATTTGGTGTATGTACAGGAGTGAAGCTGTGGCAGTTTTAGTTTTGTCTAGTCCCAGCTCAGACTGATATTGTTAATTCTTGGAAAGACATGGCCAAGACTCCTTAGTTTCTGAGAAGACACAGCCTTGCTCAGTTCTCCTGGCTTGCAGAGCCACGCTGATTTAATTTCATTTCAAGTTCTGACCATCGAGGTACCTGACTGCAGACCCTACAAAAACAATCCAAGAAACACACCAACAGGGAAGGTGACTCCTTAGTCAGAGTTTCAAGACATCCTTGATAAGCTCATATCCTCAGTCCAGACTTTCTCCTGACAGGTGGAGGAAAAGAAACTGTAACCTTCCAGGAAAACAGGAGTCAAACAACTGTTCCAGGACCTGGTGTCCTACACACTGATAATTATGACATAAAAATATAAAAAGTAATGTGCTGCCTACCCAAAATGAGCTTCTTTGCAAGTTATTATGAAAGAGCTTCTCTGCAAGAGATCTCCCAGACAGACTGGACCCTTGTTGAAGATGCATCATGGAGTTTGGAGTTCCAAACTCCATGATGTGGATCATCTTTGAAGTAAGATTTCTTCTCCATTGTTAAGACTCACTCTGGGGAGTGGTTTGGTGAGTGTCATATTGCTAACACTTTGTAAAATATATTTATAGGCATGCACACAGGTCTGTAAGTATGTATTTGTTTCACTCATTGGAATACTGCAATAACTTCTAATACATCTGTATTTGCTTTACTCTTGTAATATATATAGTTGTTTTCATAGTAGGCACTTTGTAGTGACTTGTAGTCTATATTTGTTTTTACTAATAGTAGTTTTTGTAGTAATTTGTAATAAAGAAATTCACAGAAACTCTGGCCTCTGTGTCCTTGTGTACTGCAGAATCCTGAGAACCCCACGGTTCATCGTCTTTACACACCCATGAGTCAGAGGTAACCCCCACAGGTACTCACATGGAATCTAGAGAAAAGACAGAGGACAAAAGAGCACATGGAAATCCAGAGAAGGGAAGCATTTGAATTCAAAGAATTTCAACATGAACTTCATTTATTTTGGAACGTAGCAGCTTGCTGTGCCATCTGCAGCTGTATTTACTGTGGGTGGAGAGCTGGCTTTGATTACCAAAATCCAGGCAAAATATTACCTGTTTCCAATAACTCAATAAATACAGCACCAGTATTTTACCGTAAGTTGTATCACAGGTCAATTGCTAACACAGTTAAGCAAGGACCATGGGAACAAAGGTGACTAGCTGGGCAAAAGGATACACATAACATTCTTTCCTCTACTCCTGTAGGAATATAATCCTTGAGTGAATGCCAACAGGAAAAATAAAGAAATTTTAATAAAATTGAGCAGAAAACTTCTGTGGCTGTCGAAAATAACAACACTGGAGTTTTCTTTCCTGTTCTTTAATTTTTTCTCTTTCTTTTTTTTTTTCTTGTCCCATCTTCAAAATGCCAAATTATAGCTGTGGTCCAGTTGTGTTTTATAGCAATAAAAACACACATAATGAATGTCTCTGAGGGAGAAAGCAAAATATTAGTGGGGGCTGGGATTGCTTAACACCACTGTCAGCATTTGCCAACTCATTTTTAAAGGTTCCACTCACAGCAAACCAGCTCATGAACTGCTTCTGTATTCCACATTTCTGTTTGCTTTCCTTTGGCTAAGGAAAACACCAGCACTTCAGGCAATGGAAAGTTTCACAGGAGAACAAAAAAACCTCCTGCAGGTACTTCTGGAAGCAAAAAGAAATTACTATCTCAAAACATAATGCAACCCACAAGGGAAATTATTTTCCTTCTCTTCTGTAACATGCACCAATAAAAGGAATGAGTTGGGATGACTTTATGATGTATCCCATATCGCCATATCACCAACTCTACACCAGGAAAAATGAATCTTGGGCCTTTCTGTGTCTTTAAACTGGGCCCGAGAGCTGAAACAGCAGTTTGAGGAGGAAATTTCCAGCAAGACCCCTGGAATACCCAGGTCCCAGCTGCAGAGCCTTTGGGCTCGTTAACGCTCCTTCCCACAGCTGCAGGATATAAAGCTTAAAAAGGGCTCCTCTGAAGGGGTGCTGGGGAGAGGGTGAATGGTGGAGCTTCTGTGTTTTCCTGAGACTTTCGTTTCTTGTCTTTGTTTCTGGACTTGTTTGGGACATTAGAACTTCGAAGCTTCACTGGAGACCCTTTCACCAACCTGGCCTGAGGGGGGGGCCCCCCACATTTCCTCCTCTGTGGCAAAGGAAGGAGGAGATCATATCAACAAAAGGACTCTGGGTTCTCTCTTCCCACCGTGGGGGAGGGGGGGCTGCGGCCTCCTTGTCCCAAACCAGGACAAGGAATTATCATAAAACAAATGATTAATTAAAATGCTTAAAATTTCTTAGTCAGAGGACTGGGTTAATCTTCTCCAGTGTAGACATCCAGAACAGATAAACTTCTATGGCTGAGATAATTTTGAAGCAGAGGGGAGCAGGTCAGAGGACTTCTCCCCACAGCTCTTGTTGATCACAAATGCTGAGGTGATCTCTGTCCTCCATGCTGAAGTCAGGCTTTGTGAAAGCCTGAGAGACCCGGGAGCTGAAAGTCCTGAAGAGCTTGCCCTGAAAGGAAGCTTATAAGGAGGAATGTGATATGTAGAGCCGGGGAACTGGAAGCAAGAAGATCTAAGGAGAGGAGTGTGACAAGGAGACACTGACATCTTGGCAGAAAGCAAGCTGGAGACTGTTTTAGTTTCTGCTAAGGGCTGTAGGACAAGAATAGTATTTAGGAGAAGCTGTTTTGCTGTAAGGAGTTGGTTTCCTTAGGTTAAGATGAGAGACTTGCAAATTGCTCTTAATAATTTTGAGCTAATGTTTGTGTTTGAAATACATGTGGAAGGAAAAGGAAAGAAGCAAAACCATCTGGGTAGTGTTATGTGTTGTGAATGCTGCTGATCCCTAAAGGCCTACTGAGAAAATAGTTGTTGCTGATCAGTGTGCTACAACAAATGACAGGGATGCCACAGGGCACCTGTCACAGGTAAGGTTTTTTGTGTTTATATGCAGGAATGGCAATGAAAGTCTGCATCATAGGCTTTAAATATGTCCATTTTTAAGGTTGATAAATCTTAATTAGGGCTAATATAATGGCACTGAGCAAAAGCTATGTCATGACACAGCCATAGCAGTTTTCTATTTAAAGTGGCTTTGCTCATTTCCCTCCATATTTACTGCTATTAGATGACTGAGACCAGTTTCTAGTTCTTGTTTCTAATTGGACTCTTTCTATTGTCCTTCCTGTTTGCCCATGGCTCCTTGTTTTGCAGCCTAGATTTTTGGTAGGGTGGGTACGCAGTGGTTGCAAAGAAATGTCGTTGTGCCATGAAATGTGTTTTAGACTTTACAACATGTAATCATATAATGATAGAACGGTTTGGGTTGGAAGGGAACTTAAAGATCTAAAGAATAGTGTACTAAAGAATAGTGGATAGGTGTTATTAATAAAGAAATAAAGAACTAGTAATAAGCATAACTTACTTTTGAGTGAGTGAGCATGCTGTAGCTCCAGCTGTGTTCACCACTCCAAATTACTTGGCTTTTCCTAAGACTTCCTTGCAATTAGATTAGCATCAACCTATTTAGGTTGTGCCCAAAGCTTCTGATGACTAATCAATTAAAAACTACCAGCAATGGTTATATTGTTTATTTGTTACAACATCGTAGTAAAAACAAGGCTTGTGCAAGAGCACAGTGACAATGCCAGCACAAGATCCTGAAACATGCAGCCAGCAGATAAAAATATTGACTGCTTGGCAAAATATTAATCAAATTAATTCTGGCTAATCTCTGGAAGCATTTGAGGCAGCATTTAGCACACTGATTTACGTTCAGCCTTAGAAAGACAGTATATTACTCTCCAAATGCAAAAGGTTCGCGCTCCAGTCATGGGAAATGAATTGCCATTGATAATTAACTATTTTATCTTAAGTATTATCTTCTAAACACCTGCTACTTTTATTTTCTTGCTTTTTAGCTGAAAGGGATGTCAGAACTCAGGCAAAAGTAGTTTTGAATTTTGTTTCCTATCTCATGCTGTTCTGAGCTTTCACAGTGGTAGAAGCAACTAATCCTTCCTTCTAATCTAGGGTGAAGTCACCAACATACCCTAGTGACTCCTGAGATAAGAGTTTTATTTTTCAAAGTTCAATCCACTGTATGGGTTTCCTACAGCTATTTTGTTACTCCGGTTTATTTATTGTTTTTGTTCGTGTAATGACAGGACAAAGGGGAATGGTTTCAACCTGAAAGAATAGGTTTAGATCAGATATTAGGAAGAAATTCTTTACTGTGAGGGTGGTGAGGCACTGGAACGGGTTGCCCAGAGAAGTTGTAGATGCTCCATCTCTGAAGTGTTCAAGGCCAAATTGGACAGAGCTCTAAGCAACCTGGTCTTGTGGAAGGTGCCCCTGTCCATGGCAGGGGGTTGGAACTATATGATCTTTAAGGTTCCTTCCAACCCAAACCATTTGAAGATTCTATGAATTTTAGTGGTATTCTAGCGAGACACTGGATAATCTGATTAGAGACATGTAGCCATTGTACAGTTTGTCCAGATTTCATTATGTGCTGTCCCTTTCTGACTGGGTGAGAAGACCACATCTAGAAGCCCTTTGCTCACAGTTCCATGTAGGTTTTCAGCACAGTTCTCTGCATGTTGACTCTTACCATACAACATTTAAGAATAATTTCTGAGCACATATTGTACAAATTAATGAGCAAATTGCAAAAGCAGAAGTTAGAAAGCTGGCCTGTGATAACAGCAGACAGATCTTGGTCATGACAGATAAGGATATTTAAACTCAAGCACCATATGTGTGTGTGTATTTATATACATTAAAAAATTGAGTATTTATATATGAGGGATAAACCACTGCATCCATCTTATACACCTCATTGCAAACTCATTACAGCCATTTCAGTTGCACTTCTGCTGACTCCAAGAGCTCTAACCCACAAAACAGGATAAGATCTTGAGGTGGATGTGTGTCTGGCAGAGATACTAAGTTGTGAAACTTGATTTTCATTTCAGTGACTCATCTACTGGCTAGTGAAGGCATCATTTGCTTTGAGTCTGATGAGTATTGTCAGTGTCAACATATGGTCTCCACCTCAAGGAAGTCCTAAGGAGACCAATAACCCTGAAGCCATTCCAAAATCTGCCTTAAGAACTGCTTTGGTTCAAACCAGAACTCCTCAGGTAATGTCAGTAATACAAGCATGGCTGATTTAATGAAGCAGTAATGTGGTAAAGCCAAGAAAGTGGGGCTTTGGACCTGCTTAGTCACAGTGCAAATGAACAAAGCTATAGTGCTTCTTTCTGTGAGCTGAAGGCAAAAAAGGAAAAGCCTCCAACAACTGTTCTCAGGAGGCATGGGAAAGAGTCACAGAAAAGATAGATTCTGTAAAGAAATCTGCAGTGATTTGGGCTGGACCAGGATGAGAAAGATGCTTGTATCATGCATTCCTGGTTAAGTGTTGCAGTGACCATCACATAACTGCCGAGAACTCCTGCTTAAGCAGCAGAACTGTGAAGAAGTGATTTTGATATAGAACTTAAGAATAATNAACATGTAATCATATAATGATAGAACGGTTTGGGTTGGAAGGGAACTTAAAGATCTAAAGAATAGTGTACTAAAGAATAGTGGATAGGTGTTATTAATAAAGAAATAAAGAACTAGTAATAAGCATAACTTACTTTTGAGTGAGTGAGCATGCTGTAGCTCCAGCTGTGTTCACCACTCCAAATTACTTGGCTTTTCCTAAGACTTCCTTGCAATTAGATTAGCATCAACCTATTTAGGTTGTGCCCAAAGCTTCTGATGACTAATCAATTAAAAACTACCAGCAATGGTTATATTGTTTATTTGTTACAACATCGTAGTAAAAACAAGGCTTGTGCAAGAGCACAGTGACAATGCCAGCACAAGATCCTGAAACATGCAGCCAGCAGATAAAAATATTGACTGCTTGGCAAAATATTAATCAAATTAATTCTGGCTAATCTCTGGAAGCATTTGAGGCAGCATTTAGCACACTGATTTACGTTCAGCCTTAGAAAGACAGTATATTACTCTCCAAATGCAAAAGGTTCGCGCTCCAGTCATGGGAAATGAATTGCCATTGATAATTAACTATTTTATCTTAAGTATTATCTTCTAAACACCTGCTACTTTTATTTTCTTGCTTTTTAGCTGAAAGGGATGTCAGAACTCAGGCAAAAGTAGTTTTGAATTTTGTTTCCTATCTCATGCTGTTCTGAGCTTTCACAGTGGTAGAAGCAACTAATCCTTCCTTCTAATCTAGGGTGAAGTCACCAACATACCCTAGTGACTCCTGAGATAAGAGTTTTATTTTTCAAAGTTCAATCCACTGTATGGGTTTCCTACAGCTATTTTGTTACTCCGGTTTATTTATTGTTTTTGTTCGTGTAATGACAGGACAAAGGGGAATGGTTTCAACCTGAAAGAATAGGTTTAGATCAGATATTAGGAAGAAATTCTTTACTGTGAGGGTGGTGAGGCACTGGAACGGGTTGCCCAGAGAAGTTGTAGATGCTCCACCTCTGAAGTGTTCAAGGCCAAGTTGGACAGAGCTCTAAGCAACCTGGTCTTGTGGAAGGTGCCCCTGTCCATGGCAGGGGGGTTGGAACTATATGATCTTTAAGGTTCCTTCCAACCCAAACCATTTGAAGATTCTATGAATTTTAGTGGTATTCTAGCGAGACACTGGATAATCTGATTAGAGACATGTAGCCATTGTACAGTTTGTCCAGATTTCATTATGTGCTGTCCCTTTCTGACTGGGTGAGAAGACCACATCTAGAAGCCCTTTGCTCACAGTTCCATGTAGGTTTTCAGCACAGTTGACTCTTACTGTACAGCATAATTTCTGAGCACATATTGTACAAATTAATGAGCAAATTGCAAAAGCAGAAGTTAGAAAGCTGGCCTGTGATAACAGCAGACAGATCTTGGTCATGACAGATAAGGATATTTAAACTCAAGCACCATATGTGTGTGTGTATTTATATACATTAAAAAATTGAGTATTTATATATGAGGGATAAACCACTGCATCCATCTTATACACCTCATTGCAAACTCATTACAGCCATTTCAGTTGCACTTCTGCTGACTCCAAGAGATCTAACCCACAAAACAGGATAAGATCTTGAGGTGGATGTGTGTCTGGCAGAGATACTAAGTTGTGAAACTTGATTTTCATTTCAGTGACTCATCTACTGGCTAGTGAAGGCATCATTTGCTTTGAGTCTGATGAGTATTGTCAGTGTCAACATATGGTCTCCACCTCAAGGAAGTCCTAAGGAGACCAATAACCCTGAAGCCATTCCAAAGTCTGCCTTAAGAACTGCTTTGGTTCAAACCAGAACTACTCAGGTAATGTCAGTAATACAAGCATGGCTGATTTAATGAAGCAGTAATGTGGTAAAGCCAAGAAAGTGGGGCTTTGGACCTGCTTAGTCACAGTGCAAATGAACAAAGCTATAGTGCTTCTTTCTGTGTGCTGAAGGCAAAAAAGGAAAAGCCTCCAACAACTGTTCTCAGGAGGCATGGGAAAGAGTCACAGAAAAGATAGATTCTGTAAAGAAATCTGCAGTGATTTGGGCTGGACCAGGATGAGAAAGATGCTTGTATCATGCATTCCTGGTTAAGTGTTGCAGTGACCATCACATAACTGCCGAGAACTCCTGCTTAAGCAGCAGAACTGTGAAGAAGTGATTTTGATATAGAACTTAAGAATAATTTTTCTTTTTAAAAAGGCTAGAAAATCAAACATTGATTTTCATTTTAAACCAGATTCTAAATGCAAAAGCTGTCTCTTGAGATAACTGGTATGTTCATGTTTTTTACTTACTTAAAATCAATTTGAGATAAGTTGCTCTATCCAGTATAAATTTGCTCCAAGTGCAGATGGATACACCTGATCATATATGAACCCACTCTCTTTTCAGCAGTATGACTGAACAAACCTCAATACATGAGAACCTGTTTCAGGTTACTGTGATGTGTACAAAACAGGTCTGACATGCCTTTGCAGGAGTAACACTAAAAGCACTGCTATGAGTCCAATGTGATGTGTGTGTCTTTATGTTTTTGTTGCTACCCTGTTCTCTTTAAGAGGAGGGAGCTGTGTACAAGAGGATGGGATCTAGTAGGATACACAGCTACTCAATTTTGATTTGGACTTTGAACTTTGGATGACCAGAAAATCAACCACTCCCAGATTTAAGATTTTCTGGAATGAGGATCTTGGTGGCTACAGCCTCTGTTGTTGTGCTAAACTAGGTGTGTTCAGACTGTAAGAGACTCAGAACTGGTTTGCGTTTTCAAGAATTTGTAGCTTTTGGTGCTGCAGTAAGCTGTAGCAAGACTTAACTAAGTATAAATAGTTTGTCTGACATAAATTTGTGTTTCTTGTTTGCCTTCCATATTAACCTATATTAAACTACAAGTCAAAACAGCCCTGTGGAGAGCTTCAGTAGAATTAATAAACAGCCTTTGAATTAACTACGGTGACATAGTCACCACTTACGATGTCAGTGATTGATGTGTGGGGAGAGGAGACATACTTTTCAGGGCTGAGTGGAACAACTTACTGTGTTGTTCTGAAATTCACCCAAGCCAGATATTCTAGATACTGAAGGACACAGACCCCTGTATGGCCTCTTGGTGCTGACTGATTTCTGAACAATGCAGCACAGGCATGTGTCCAGAGGTCTGAGGTCTGTACTTGGAAGCAATGACAGGCTTTTCCCAATTGTGTGTTAACTTGGTCTTTAGGCACACTCAGACAGTGGACTGAGTAACTGAGGTAACTCGCTTGGGAATACAGCTCTACAGCGGAAGAACAGGAATTTGCTGCTTTTTAATTGGAGTCTCATGAATGTTTCATGATCAATTCATTCACATAATTCTTAGTAAACTCTAGGAAACATCCTCTGCTCTGTGAAAAATGCATCCTTTGCTCCTGAGTCACAATTTGGCAGTGCTGACAGTTGTGTGTGTTCTTTCTTAAGTGTACTTTCAGTTCTTAGTGATTAGTTTCTCTAAAACGAGCTCCAGAGAATACTTCAGGAGGTTACTTCAAAAGTGGGTCATGACAGATATGGGATAGCAGAATTACGGATGCATGATGTGTGCCACATTCTACAAATGATCATTTTATCTTCAACATTTATCGAGTATTCTATACATCCAATATATAAGTTGTTACACTTCCTTGAGACTGCTGGGTTTCTGGCATGCTCTCTATTCTCTTGCTACGTGGTGGAGAGCTTTCCTGATCATTGCTAGAAAGAGGGAGACACCTCTTTCTCTGAACCCCTCTGGGTCACTGTAGGAATATATTTGGAGGAAAAGGGACACGTGAACTGCCAAACTAGGCCTATGTAGAGTTGTAAGGGTAAAAGGACGAGAAAAGCTCAAAAATAAAGCAGCTGCAAGCTCAGGCAGTGTAGGAGGTAGGAGATAGTCGAGATAAAGATACATTTCTAGAAGTAGTGAAGGTCAGCTTGCTTGAGCAATAAGGCACCACTGAAATACAAGTAGAAATATGTGCACTGCTGTATCTAACCAATTACAAAGAGTGTATTTGTAAGTGTGGAGAAAGAAGTGGATAAAAGTAACTGCGTGATAAACAATAAACGGCTTCTGAAAATCATATTGATCTGCCTCAGAGGTCCTGAATTATTTTCTCTCCCGCACAAAGCCCCACGAACCCACCGATGTCCGGCACCCAGCTACACCTGGTGCCTGACCACAGGTCACCAACTTTCAAACTTCGTGCAGCTGAATGTGAAGCATTGCTTCACATCCTTTAGATATTGTGCAGCAAAGTATTGGGCAGATAAACATTTAGAAAATTCTATTATCTTTCTTTGTTCTTAAGATTGCTATGGCCTATTAAGTTCCTAATTTAGCTAGTCATCTTAACACCACCCTTGACTCAAAAACAGGGAATGCAAAAGCAGATAAAAAGCATTCTGCACAGCTGAAATAGAGAGTTTGCAAAGGCTTATAATCACGCACAGCAACAGGAACAGAAATTTACCCACCCAGCTCATAAAGGGTTTTCTCCCCATTTATATCATCAGATAATCTGGTTAAACATTTTGCAGCTTTCCTCCAAGAGCTCCGTGGCTCAAGCCATCTCTTCATCCTGACACTGGTAACATGGAAGAAGCCAGTATGAGAATCCCTTCTTTCCTCTAATTAGTGTTAATGAAACCAAGAGGGAAGAAAACCAGCCCTTCTACCCCCAAAAATCCCAAGCTTCCCACTTGGAAAAGAGGAAGAAACTATTGTTTGAACCAAAAAAGTGATATCTTGGCATAATGGAATGGATAGCTCATCAAATCAGAAAAAAAGTAAACGCTTAAAATCATAGAATGTTTTGCATTGGAAGGGACCTTAAAGATCATTGCTACTTCCAAGTCTAGCTTACATGATGGAGAGCAAACAGAGCTCTGCTGCAGAAAGAGAGGGTGAACAAATTCAGGCAATGGAATACAGGAATGATGTCAGCAGGCACATTGCCTGTTCCAGACAGAAGTTAGACTCCCTGCACTCAGTTCATGAATGGGGTGATGGATTCGTCAAGGTCTGTTTTCATTTGTGTGACAGTTTTCCAGAGAAGGTACAATTAAGCCCATTATGCCCTGAATGCACTACAGCCCACGGATAGAATTTGCTTATTTGAAGACGTGAAATGTCTCTGCCAAATGGGCATTAGCTCCGCTCTGCGGAAAAGCCCGACGCTGAGCTGGCCACGGGGCTCTCGTGCTTTCCAGGGTCAGCCCGGTCAAGGCTTGCCACGAACCCCGAGGGCAGCCGGAGGGAAAACTGGTGTCCACACTGCGCTGAAGTGTCAGCTTGGCCGCCCGGGGTCACAGCTTGAAGGGGAACTAAACCCAGGCGTGACGGCTAAAGGAAGCGGGTTGACGACAAAGAAAACGGAGTTATCCCGAACCTCGGGGAGATGCCTCGCAGGATGTCACACAGGAGGCTACCAAGAGGACCAGCTCCCTCCGTATCAGGTGCTCCACGCCCGCGGGGGTCGGTGGGGCCGGCCGGCTGGCCTGGCTCCCCACTGCCGCTCAGCTCCCCCCGACGCGCCCCCTGGGC
>WEIV01012993.1:44549-87062 GCA_013390005.1 Calyptomena viridis | reverse complement strand
AGATCTCTCTAACTCGCACAACTATTGAGGAGAAAGCCTGCAACTAAGTAAAAACAAACCTGGCCATTTCTCAGTTAACCAGCAATACAAAACAAAAGCTGTGGGAGGCATAAGTCACTAGAATTAATTCCATGTCAGTTCTGAAGTCTAATGTTGGTTCATGTAATTAAAGCACAGACTTGTCAGTTCTTTGATCAGAGCACACTGTCACCTAGACTTAGCATACAAAGTGCTGGAGTCATGGCTAGTAAAGGGATTTAAAGAAGAGAAGCAGTACTTCCCACTCCCTTCTACCTGACCTATCTTCAGATGCTGAATTCTGTCATCTAAAATTGTAAGTTTTACATTTTTGAGTCCTGCAGTCACTGGATTCTTCCTTTGCTGCCTATAATTCTGAAGACTGTTCCTGATACAAAATCTGAGTAGACAGGCTGTTGTTTCAGACAGCCAATTTCTTGTCACCACACAACTTCATCATGTTTCACATAGCAGTGAGGCACTCTTACCAGGAGCAAGACAGGCTCTAACTTGCTCTTTTTCTGCAAATAGCCTTCACCTGTTTTTTTTTTCCCAAACAGTTGCTATGATGTGTATGAAGAGCAGGACTTCATTCCACTCTGTGCCAAGTTTAAAAACTCATACGTGCAACCATGGATCCTAAAAACAAACACAACACTGTTTCTCTAAACCACAGTATCAGTTTAGTCTGATTTTCCCATTTTTTATGCTGCGATAAGGGATATATTTTGCAAAGCTGTTTACTTAGCTAAGTCAGGGCTTTTTTCCATATTCTTGTGCAACACAAAATGACTGGGGAAATGGAGTAATTCATTATGGATGGACTTAGAACAGCGAGCTTAATTTCTCTGCATTTGAACTTAAAGTTTTCTACATCTTCAGGCTAAGTGCATCAAAGCCATTGGAAAGAACCAAACAGTCATGGTTATTGTCAAAAATGCCTATTTCCCTTCTCATTCTTGTGGTATTTCAGTATATTGTGAGAAAAAAATTGCCTGAGTAGGCTTGAATGGTGCGTTCTGCCATAAGTCTTCTCAAAATGGTTTACTCCAGCAAGTCGTTTGGAGCTTGAGGCAGGAATTGTTTTGTGACCTAGAATTCTCCCTTCTGTTTTAAATAATAACAATAATAAAATTAATCAGGATTGTGTTAAAAAGTATCATCATAGATGATTTCAGCATGAATTTAACCTCCTTTGATCAGGGTTTCCTTCTCTTCTTACTTCCAAAATAAATCACATGGAGCTGGCTTTTCATTTTTGCAATGCCTGACTACCCAGGTACTTCATCAGTTCTTGTCTGTGTAATCCTTCACCTGGTTTCAATCTCCACCCTTCAAGGCTTTCTGGTTTTAGGTTTGTTTTCTTAAAAAAATTCATTAGTATGATATATTGTAATGCCATATTTCTATCCCAAATTTTTATTATGTATATCTCTTGTATTTGAATTTATCATCAGATAATAATGAATAGTATAAATAACTAACAGCCTAAATAAATGAATAATGAAATCCATCTTGGTTCTTGTTTTTGACCAAATTTAAACTAAAGCTCCAGTCCTGCAACTTGATCTGAGGTCACCGGGGGTCCACAGAGGGCCACCCACACAGCTCTGATTGCAGACCTGGAGCCACAGATTGTTTACATTTTCCTAAAGAATCTGAAATAGTGACCGGATAGGCAGGGAGCGTGACTAAAGAAAATACAGCCGCTGCCAGTGGATCAAAACTCACAGTTGAGGACGTGGAAAACACTGTCTGGAAAATTCTGAAAGGAGGCTGACAGCGTGCAACCCAGAGTGGTGGCACAAAACAGGCACAAGATGTGCTTGCAAATCTGCAAAGGGTTTTGAACTCCTACTTGAGAGAGATGTATTGACTCAGTGGGAGAGCATCCTCAGAAAACTGTCCTAAATAAAAACAGTATTTTTCTACACTTAGAAATCATAGAATCACAGAAAGGGTTGGGTTAGAAGGGACCTTAAAGATCATCTAGTTCCAATCCCACCAACATAAATAAATAGAAAGAAAGTTAGATTAAAAAAAAAGAAGCAAAAAAAAAAATAACCCCCCTGTCACTTCTTTAAGGGTGCCTCCCATTCGCATAAACTAGAATCATCTGTTTAAGTGCTGGCTCTTTTTCTCCCAAATAGAAGACAAACAATAGGGAATTTGAGAAGTCACTTCTTGAAGTCAGGGTCAAGACATTTCACCAACCACATCTCCCTCAGCAGTGAGCCACCCGCCAGTGCAGCCTGTTGCAGGTTGATGTGGTCAGGGAAGCTTCTTCCTGAGGAGACATCTAAGAAAGACATTTTACACTGGGGCCACCTTTCATGTTGTACAAAATTGTCTGCTAGTGGTTTTCCTTTCTGGCCCTTAGCTAACATGGTTACCAGTGAAACCAGCAGAGGACCTTCCTGCGATCTCTGCAGCTGCCAGTTACCTCTTTTCCTTTAAATGCCTGAATTCCCTTGAGAAAACACAGTATTTGTCAGAGCCATCAGTGGAGACTCTCTGTCTTCTCTGCTGCCTTTGAAATGGCCATGTTTTCATTCAAAAGCTGCATTATGCTGTAAAAAGTGGCTTTGCTTTTGACACTGTAGAGAACCAACATGTGTGTCACTGTATGTAGAACAGGATTGTCCTTCAGGTAAGACAGCTGAATGTGTAGTTCCCTCTGTAGGTTGCTGAGCTTCTTTTACAGTCAGCAGGAAGCTGGGGTTCTGTTCAACTGGCCATGACTGCAGACATCAAGTGCTCAAACCTGTATTACACCATAGTGCCATAACACTCATGGAAACTAAGCTGGGATTCATCTGCCCTAATAGCACCAGAAGCTTATGTGTGGGCATCTAAATCAAGCCCATAGCCCACCTGCAGAGAGCCACCACTACACCTAAAACTAAATCTAGCCCCTCAGCTGGGATTCTTTTACCTGGCCATGAACATCCAGAGCCATTTGAAATGCCTACAGGGCATCCACATGGATGGAAAAATGAGACAGCCTATGGGAAAACTGCTAAGCAGCATGTCCTCAGGCATCTCACATGACACTTAATCCCTGTACTTTTGCTTCTGAATCCCACTAGTAAGCTCTAAAGCCCCTGCAAGGATTTGGGAAGAGAAAAGTGCAGTTCTTGCAGATCTCCTGGTGCACAGTCTTGGTCTAGTATCACTTTTGAAAGACTGTACAAAGTATGCTTATTTGGTTGTTTAATGTTTATAAAGATGTTTGGATCCATCTAGGTAACAACACTATGTACATGTAAAGTCATTATCTCCAGTGCTTCCTATGAAAACCTGATATTTACCAGCCACTAGCATTTACATAAAGTATAGTGTTTCCAGTGTAACCTGACACTTAGAATAGAAAAAGTCAATCTAACAGCCTGAAGCAGTAAATGTTAAAATGTGAATTTTCATTTACCCGGAAGTCAGATTTCTTTCTAAAACATTGTGAAAGGGACATGGTGTGGATATCCTAAGATTTCTCTTACACTAGTTCATTGTGTTACATTCATTTGTTCTTTTTCAGGGTACAGTAAGCATTTTTTGGAAGCAATTTTTCTTTTGCTTTGTAACAACTGACCAGGAAACCATAGTCTCTGTGGCTAAAAGCTAATTACAATTTTTTATTTCTCCTTTGCTTGGAACAGGTGCCTATTCCCTGTCTATTCGAGACTGGGACGATATGAAAGGAGATCATGTCAAACATTATAAGATTCGTAAACTTGACAATGGTGGATATTATATCACAACTCGGGCACAATTTGAAACTCTTCAGCAGCTGGTTCAGCATTATTCAGGTAATTTTTCAGATAACACATGGCACTCTGAAGTATTTTAAAACAGAAGTGTTTGCTGCTGAGCTGATGTATGTGTAAGATGCCCTAAAGAGTCATTTGAGCTATGAGTCTTGCTTGTTGTAATGCATCTTCCATTATCCCTTTCCCATTACAGTTATAAATGGCTTTGAGTGCTGTTCACAGTGTGGCAGAGCTTTTAAAACCCAACACTTTACTGAAGCAAAGGTTTTGCCTGCTCTCCCTCTTCTAAGCAAACAGAATTACTGAATTTGACTTGCACATCTCAAAGCATGAATTCCCTGTGAATGGGTGCTAATATGTACCATTTTGCAGCACACTACTGCTAATAAAGCAAATAGGGAATTGCATTGTGGAATTCAGTCATCTAAAGCAATGACCAAAAGGTTTGCATATATTACCTGACTCAGATTTTCCTACTGGAATTTTGTTCAATGTGCAAAATATTAGCATTTAGATTATAATCGGTCTAATTTAAAAAATAAATAAGGCAATGTGGGTGTTTCTTTATGCACACTGTTTGTGTCCACACAGAAAGCCCTTTTTTTTTAATTCCCGTAGTTAAAACATGGCATGCACTATTCCAGCCAAAAGTGCATCCTGCTGTCCCTGGCAATTGGTGTACAACAGATACAACTTTAAAGTCCTCCAAATCCCTGCACAGGGCAACTGGTTCTTACATAGAAGACTGCCATGCTTCTTTTTAAGTAGAAATTTGTATTTTTTATTATTTTGCTGTTTGGTTGGGGTTTTTTATCTTTACTTTAGCTTTTCATAACAGATTACTCCAAATGCTTGCTGCTCAAAAACTTTTCATAATTTTTACTTGGGAAATCAACTTCTCTCTGGGGCATTTTTTCTGTATTCTTTGTATTCTGTCTGCTGTATTCTTATGCTATTCATACTAGACATCTGGCTGTCTTCTCCACCCAGTTTCTAATGGGTGTATGCTGCCAGGGACAAATTCTAGTTGTTTCTGGTGGCTTTAAGCTAAATAAGGTATAAAAACTCACATCTAAGGAAGATAATTTTCAACCCCACTATACCAGTTGGTATATGTCAACTTTTAGTTTTCTATGGTCAGCTTATTTGGGAGGTGTATTTTCCATGCACAGATGCAGAAACAAATAGATCTGGAAACAGCCATTTCTGTGCAACACAGGGGCATAATCATTAGTATCCAGACAGGGTAGCTCTGAAGGCATGGTACAGACCAACACTCCAGAGGTTTCATCTGCGGTCTCCCAGACCCAGGTGAACAAGGAGCCCTCATTCCATGCAAGCCCAAGCCCCTGCTGACTCAAAACATAAAGGCTGCCTCTAACTGCCTGCCCTGCACTCTGAATTGTGGGAGGTAGATTAGCCGTAATGCCTTGTGAGTGCCTAGATTTACTTCTAGGTAAAAGAAGAGAGCTCAGAGATGCCAAATGATTCAGTAAAGATCAGCACGGTTCCTGAAGAACCACTGCTGAGACCATAGGTCAGTGCCTTCATGGCAAGACAGGTAGGCTCTGCAGCCCATATTCAGCCTTCATCCCACAACTGTACAGGCTGGAGGACCCCTCCTGTTCAGGTAGTTGGAAAGTGAGCTACCCAGGAAGAGTGAGCAGTTTGCTCTTTTGTAAGCAGTCCTGGGTCAGGAGGTGGACGTACAAAGTGGACCTTTGTGCAGACACAGCACAGGCATCCCTGCATTGTGCTCTCTTTGCACTACCAAGTGCTCTTATTACCCATACCTACCTCTTATCCCAGCCCCTTTTCAGATAATAAAGCTAACTGCAGTGTCTGGACTTTCACAGATGAGATTTACAAATGAAAAATACTGGGATCCCCAGGGTGTCCTGATGTCAGACTCAAGTCCAGTAACAGCACATTTGAAGTTGAAGCACCATTCACCCAATACCTACAAGCTGTCCTGTCAATCATAAGCTCTTGTGCATGCAGTCTGGACTTAGCCAGAGCATCAGCATACCAAGCTACTTTTTTCAATTAANATATATACATATATGTAATTGGTTTTACTCCTACTAAAATATCTTGTGTGACTTTTGTCACAGTTCAGTTTTCTGTGAAGCTTTTGAAGAGATAATACAATGAACCTGCCCCAAATAATGTAGGAGTGGCTGGATATGCTAATATCCCCTAGAAAGAATGTCAGAAAAAGTCTTTTACGTGCCACCTACAAAAACACCTTTTCACAGATCAGAATATAGAAAATACCTTTTCCCAAGAAGTCCAACAAATTTTNCTCTTTTGTAAGCAGTCCTGGGTCAGGAGGTGGACGTACAAAGTGGACCTTTGTGCAGACACAGCACAGGCATCCCTGCATTGTGCTGTCTTTGCACTACCAAGTGCTCTTATTACCCATACCTACCTCTTATCCCAGCCCCTTTTCAGATAATAAAGCTAACTGCAGTGTCTGGACTTTCACAGATGAGATTTACAAATGAAAAATACTGGGATCCCCAGGGTGTCCTGATGTCAGACTCAAGTCCAGTAACAGCACATTTGAAGTTGAAGCACCATTCACCCAATACCTACAAGCTGTCCTGTCAATCATAAGCTCTTGTGCATGCAGTCTGGACTTAGCCAGAGCATCAGCATACCAAGCTACTTTTTTCAATTAAAGGAAATAAAGAAGTCTTAAAAACCTCCAGTTTCTTTCTGCAGCTTTCCAAAGTCGTAAGGAAGCTTTCCAGATACAATCCATATTTTGAGTAGTCTCTATCCTAATGTTTCCTTTGGAATTATCTTGGAATAAGACATGTCAAGTGGTCAGCTAATCTTTCATGTTTGGTGGTCTTTGTTGTCTTGCTACAGTAGACACAACAAGGTCCATGGTCAAGGGTGTCCATCATCCCACAACATTTGTGCTGATAGGTAGAGCTTGGCGTTGCAAAGAAATTCAGTTCTTGTCCACCTTATGATACTGAAACAAACTGTTCACCTGCCTAGAAAGAAATCTTGCACAGAAGAATACAGATTATGTTTGAGGCTGAAGTACAATTGCAGGTCCCCACCTTGTTCTGCTCTGCTGCACCTGTTTTAAGATACAAGTTGCTGTGCAAACTTTATGTTGTATATTGTATTATATNTTTTCAGTCTGTGATTTTTCAGGGAAAAAAAAAAGATTAATCTTCTCTGCATTTCTTTTACTCAGTACAGAAACAATCCATCTTTTAATTTACAGGTAATTTTTTTAAAAGTTACACTGTACTGTAGTAAATCAGTTACTCCTGAGCTTATCTTAATGCAGCATTGTGGGAGAAGGGAAATCCTGAGTCCATGAGAGAAACCATTGGTGGTCACCTTCCATTTCAGGCTGTGGAAGCAGAGACTAAAATACTTCCTGTTCTGTCTCAAATGAATATGTTTCAGTGTTCAATTTCTAATCTTCCAGGATGCTTTGTGGTATGCGACTAACAGCTGTTGTGAGTAGCATTGTTTTTATGCTTACTGTTTTTGTTTCATGTCACCCTTTTTTTTCTTTCCTCTCCTTTGCTGTCGGCTTCACTTCTGGCTCCATCAGAGAGAGCTGCAGGTCTTTGCTGCCGCTTAGTAGTCCCCTGTCATAAAGGAATGCCAAGGCTTACTGATCTGTCTGTCAAAACCAAAGATGTCTGGGAAATTCCGCGAGAATCCCTACAGTTGATCAAGAGACTGGGAAATGGGCAGTTTGGGGAAGTATGGATGGGTATGGAGCAAAATAATTATTCTAAAATAGCTCTCTGTGTGGGGATTACAAGATGGAAGGTGAAAATGTAAGACACTGTGACTCTCAAGAAAAAAAAAAAGTGCAAACTGTTAGGAAAAATGTCTTTAGAATCATGTCTTTGACTTTGAAATTCTTTAATCTTCAACTTTCACTGTAATTGATGGCAAAAGAAAACCAAAATTCCATGTTTGCTTGGAAGGTTTTGATTTTGACAAATTACCTGTCTTAATAATAAATCAAGGCTCACATAGTAATCTATTAGTTATACCAAGAAGCCTTTTTCTTCAAGCTAACAAAAAAGTCCTTACCCTGAGTATCCAAAACCCAGTGTTTGCTAATGAACTTTAATGCAGCACTGAGAGACAATCACCTTCCATCTTTCTCAAATGCATGCAAAATTTTGGATTATAAGTGTGTTTTTTTATTAATTTCCTCTCCTATAGAGAAAGCTGATGGTTTGTGTTTTAACTTAACTGTGATTGCTACGAATAATACCCCACAAACTGTTGGATTGGCTAAAGATGCATGGGAAGTTGCACGTGATTCATTATTTCTGGAACAGAAGCTTGGTCAGGGGTGTTTCGCTGAAGTGTGGCGTGGTAAGGCAGAGAATATATTTTGCTTTGGATGGATCTTTTAAGGCCCTCTTGGCAAAAATGAACATTTCAAGTAGAGATCTTAAAGCTAAGAGCTCAAAATAGTATGAAATGTTAGTTTATATTGCCTGAAACAGTCAAACCTAAATACGTTAATCTACAGGAAAGTTTCCTTTCACTTGCATGCAGTGGTCTGAAAGGCTCAGGCATTAAACTTCATTAATTGCATTTGGTTTATTTGGGTAACTACACAATTGCTAGGTATTAAAATAGGAATGATGCTAAACCTGTAAGGCAGAATAGTTAACCAGAAATTAATCTGGTAAGTAGACATTTTTCTTCTGTTTTAGCACTGGTGGGATCAGACCCTGAAAATGCTTCCATCTACTCTCCCAGTTTAAAAATAATTAGAAGTATCAGCAAGCTGATATTGTCAAGCTAGCTTCCCCATGCATCCATTTTAAGTCTGTTTTGAAATTCGTATTTGCAGCAAAACCCAGTTACTCGGTATAGAGACCAGGGATGAGAGAGGCAAAACTTGCCAGGCCCAGCTGAACCCCCTCTTTGAAATCCAGAAATATTAATATTTTCCAAATCCACTGACATTGTTTTCTGCACACTTGCCAGCTTAATTTACTGCCCCTCCTCTATGGGCCTCATTCTTTTAAGGAGTATAAAACAATAGCAGTTTACAATTTACATTTCTTGGCCATTTCATGAGAGGTGGCTCAATTTTTGTGCCACATTGCATTTGGTACAGGCTCTTCAAAATTACCAATTCAAATTAAGAATCACTGTATGTTGTTTCTTCAGAAAAATTTTGTGGAGCAGTTTGGCCACTCTTTTTGTTGCAGTGACACAAAAATATGTAAAGCCAAAATAACCAGTAGGTTCTACTGGGCTCTTGCAGCTGTTTCCCATTGCAAGATTACAGCCAGGATCACCACAGCAAGTCTGTGAAATCTATAGAATCTGTAGTCTAGAAATACAGAAATTTATAGAATCTCCCACAATTACAGTTGACCTGCTGCAAAGAAAGCTGCATACGTTTTCTGTTGGCATCTCCAGGTAACTGCAGTTTCACCTTCTTGTTCTCCATCTCAAATGCATGCACGAGTTTCCAGTGGTCAACTTTGTGTGCCATAGTTCTTAAATTGATACAACAAATTAAAGGAGCAAATTAAAAAAATATAAATAAAAAATAAAAATAGGCTGTGAGAAATAAAGTACCATATATCAGTACCAAATATCTGTCAGAAATGCAAAAATTATTACTACAATTATGAAATTATGTTTCTTAATGTATAGTAAAAATATATTAACAGCCCTGAAGCATTACCAAACTGGAATAGATTAACACAGTAAAAATGAATAAAAAATGCATTAAGTAGTAACTAACTACATAAGGGAGGAATTCAGAGGGAAGTCTATGCTAATTTTCTATTAGAGAAACATAAAAAAACCACAAGAAAATTTAACAATTTAAAGCTGAGAGGATAAGTTAATGTTTTTGTTTTATTTTCCTTTTTTAACTGGAGAAATTCATGAAAGTATTTAAAAATAGACCTGCTGGAAACGCTTCATGGTATAACAAATCCTGGGATTTTTATTAAGGCAATGTAAACAGATAGTACACAGTTAATCCTGTTAACACACCAGGTAAAATCCTAGTTTATTAATGCCAGTCTGTGTCCATGAAACTGTGGTTTCATTCCTGGTTCATATAATTTGTAGTACCTCTGCAAAGTGTCTGTGACTAAGGGGAAGCTTAGGTCTGGAGCCTCAGTGACTCCAGACAAAAAACACTCCCTGTCACCCATCAGAAAAGATTTTGGCCACCCTGCTTGAAATTAGGAGGCAAAACTGGATCCTTCCCTGCTTACATGGAAGTGCTACTAAAGCAAAGTCTGCTTCAGCTCTGATTTTTAGAACTGAGTGAAATTAAGACCTCAAGAGTCCTTCTCAAGCGCACTGGGGTAGTGGAGGTGGTGGCTCAAGACACTACTCCACTGACAGTACAGTGACACCTGGCACTGAACTAGCAGAAGAAAATCAAGGCAAAATGAAAACCAAACTTGCTCTGCACACAGGTAGCAAAAGCTCATGATGAAGTTATTTTGGCTTAACCATTTCCCATGCAGCAGCTGAGCTCTGCTAAACATTCACGTACTTGTAACAAACCAGGTTGTTTTACATGTTGCCTTTTTTGATGACAGAGCCTTCATGTACTTTCTCTTACCCTCGTGTTTAAGTGCAGAGGAGTAATTTTTACCCAATGTGACTAATTCCTGAAGCCATTTAGTGTTGTTCTGCCTTATCACACAGCAGCTCCCTATCAACAGATCACAGGTCCCATTTAAAATTAAAATTTCAGCCCTGACTCTGGAGCAGGGTTCTGGCAAGTCTGGGCAAAGGACAACCAGAAAGCACTAAGAAAATGGTACTTCTGCCCATTTTAATTTTCCTTCCTTTCCCTTCCCCTAAAAAAAACAAAAAACAAGCAAACAAAAAAAAAAAAAACACAACAAACAAAAACCAAAACCAACCTGCTGTTATCATAAATAGGTCTTCTGAGGTTTTTTTGCTTTCCAGTCTTCCTTCTTCTCCTTGCAATACCTGAGTGAAGCCTCACCTCGTATGGGATGCCCTGAGTCAGCCTTCCCCAGCTCTCTTCAGGTCTTTTTGCAGGCTTTTGGGTGTTACAGAAGGCTTGGTAGATGATGGTTGAAGAATGATGCAACTTGTCCCTTTCAGTGCTGACCACAAGTAAAGACCAAAGTGAAGTGGACAGGAACCACCTCATTTTCTATAAGTAGCTGCTGGGGATGAGGAGGGGAAGGAAAAAGATAAATTTCAGTTTGGAAACACACCCATGTTTCTAAAATTAATTCAGGATTTGTTTTTTGGGAATTTTTGTTAAAGTATTTTTTTTCCCTCTGATTCAGAACAAAATCAAAATGTTTACATGTCTTGCAAATAAGTTCTGTGTTTAGCCAGTTTCATCATTCAAATTTGTGACTGGAGCTGTGTTGTTGTCTGTAGCAATTACTTCTTAGCAAAGGAATATATGAAGATGGGTTTCAGCAGTCCCATGTTTCTTACTCAGAGAAGATTTCTGTGGAGATCAGTGGAAACATTGTCTGAGTATGACAATGGCAATTGTGCCCCAGTGGCAACCAATGAGAGTATTATTTTTCAGTATAAAGAAAAACATTAAAATATGAGGGAGGAGTGGGAGGAATATAATGATAAGGCAGCATGGGAAACCAAACTTTAAAAAAAAATCTTAAATGTCTTTGCTCTTTTTTTCCTTGGTTACATTAGGCATCAGGCAGAAAAAGGAGGAGAAGATATTTAATCTAACTAAATATCTGTGCTTGTAGGTACGTGGAACGGAAATACTAAAGTGGCTATCAAGACCCTGAAGCCTGGCACTATGTCTCCAGAATCCTTCTTAGAGGAAGCCCAAATCATGAAGAAGCTAAAACATGACAAATTGGTCCAGCTTTATGCTGTGGTATCTGAAGAGCCTATTTATATTGTCACGGAGTACATGAGTAAAGGTGAAGCCAGAGCTACTGCGCTTGATATTTTTTCTTTATTGATGCTCCTTGGGCATACAGAGGGAGGTGTGTGAACGGCATGTGAGGAAGGAGAGTGAGAACAGGAAACTGAATTCACCTCTGTCTTCAGAAGAATTATGAATTGCATTCTGAATTGGACCCGAAATGTGATGTGCAAAGAAAATTTATACTAGGTGGAAAAGAGAGAAGCTGGTGTGATGCCAGCCCAAGTCATTCCAAGTGCATCAGCATGTAAACTTCCCTGACAAGGGGAAATTTGCATTTTCTAGGTTTGATGATATTACATGCTGCTTCCCAAGATCCTAGCTTTTCCTGGCACCAGAGAGTTCTTACGGCATCTTCTTACAGTGTTCACTTGTCAGCTTAGGATTTCTGTTTCTTCGTTTAGCAATCCTGAGTTCTGTCACATGCACCTCGCTCTCAGATCACAGCTTCATTTTCAGTCCATGCCATTTATCATTTTAATACATGATTTGCACATATTATTCTTTCCCTCCTCTCTCCCTTTCCTTTTCCTCTTCTCTCTTCTCTTTTTCTTTAAGCTACTTAACTGGTAATGATGTAGTAAAATGAGAAAAGGAAAACTTTTTGCTCTGTCAGATCTCCAGCAGGGGTGCTGAGAGCAGAGCAAAAAATCTGCTTGTTTTGGAAAAGCAAATGAACCAAATAGGAAACATACGTTCTCACAGGGAAGTTTCATTGTACATGGGACGATATAAACTGAATTTTTAAGTGCATTTTTTCAGTCTATTTGGAGTTGATTTTTATTTTCCTGGCAGGTGCTTGCCCACCTCCCTCCTCGGAGGCATCCAAGCCCTGACTAACTCACACTTTAATCATATGTCTCAGTGACAAGCATATGCTTTTTCCCTTTAAAAAAAGAGACTTTCCAAAATCCTTCTGAAGTATGTGGTTTATTTTGGCTTACTTTACTGGTTTGTACGGTAACATTTTACATCTTTGGATCTGAGCTTGAGGCTGATGATTTATCAAGGGAGAAATGCCTAATCATCTGTCTTTTTCTCTTACTTATTAAACCAGTTCACTGCCATTATTTAAAGGAGACTGTCACACTTTTCTGCGTGAATGCAAGATTGGGATGGAAGCTATAACATTCTAGACTTTTTTCTTTAAGTGACAGGGTACCTCCTTGTTTTCCCTTGCACAGGAAAACTTATTGCTTTTGCTTAAGTTGCTTTCATTTTGTCTCTGCTTTGTCTTCTCTAGATTTGCATAGCAGGCTTCTAAACTTAATTGCTCATGCTGTATTTAGTTCTGGGTTACCTAAAGAAGAAGGACTACTCATTTCTAAGGAATAATAAATAGCCTTTGCTAATGCTATCCCCCTTGGACTTATCAGGCTCCAGGCTGACCTTTCTTTCGGAGCTGGTTGAGCTGGGATCTGACTTTTTCCATAGCTTGTGTGGCTTGGAACTGAGCTGCTGCTTTGCAGCTGAGGCCTTTAGAGAGCAGCAGGTATGCAGTTTTAAAGAGCACTGGAAAAGTTAAGAAAGATCAGCTTTCTCAGTAATGGTCAGGAAAATTAAAAACAATGTTGTTTCTTTTCCCTGCAACTCTCCTTGTACTAGTGGTATATACTTCTGCAAGCCAACCTTAGAGAAGAGCAAAGCAAGTATAATAGAATTCTAAGATATTGTGAGGTTTTTTTAAACTGTCCCTTTAACTTGAAACATTGCTGTCTTTAATATTGCTCCTATTGCTGCACCTCCATCCTGATAAGCATCCATGTTTTCCTAACATCTCTCTATTGTGTCAACTCTCCATTTGCAGGGAGTTTGCTAGATTTCTTAAAAGATGGAGAAGGAAGAGCTTTGAAGTTACCGAATTTGGTGGACATGGCAGCCCAGGTCTGTCTTCAGAGTATTGAGCACTGAGATGTACATGTCTTATAGCCCCTGTGTGTCTGAGTTCATTTTAAATGCACCAATTGTGTTTCATGCTTCTCACAGGTGGCTGCAGGAATGGCGTACATCGAGCGAATGAATTACATACACAGAGATCTGCGGTCTGCAAACATTCTGGTGGGGAACGGGCTAATATGCAAGATTGCTGACTTCGGATTGGCAAGACTGATCGAAGACAATGAGTATACAGCCAGACAAGGTAAAGACTGTGGCAGGTGTAGCACTGAGTGCCATCCTTGTGACAAGGGAAGAGTGGAACATGGCTTTGAAAAGCTCTCTTTCGTGTGCTTTGGGGTTGCTTTCAGTAGATCCTGAACTCATATTAACTCCTAGGCCAGAAGTTCACTGCTGAATGCATGTCCTAAAGAGAATGTCTTGTTTAATTGTCTTCCCTTTAAAAACTGACCAAAGTGAAACAAAGATAGCTGAGAGCAGAGTTTGGTAAAGTGACGGTAAAGACAAGATCCTCATGGTGCCATAACAAAGAGGATACTTTACTCACCGGCCTTGAAAGTCTTATTGGAGTAATCCAGAAAAGTCTATGTAAGCTATTTCTTTCATAGTGTGCCTTTCCTAACCACTATCGTCATTCCTGTGCTATTCTTATTTTCTTTATTTCAAACAGGTCAAAGAGTTGTGCCTCTATGCGATGGAGCTGTCTCTCAGAGCACTATGTTTTCTTTGGGAACTTAGAAGGTTATTTTAATGGAAATGCCATTTTCCAGTGCCACACAGAGTGCTAGGCAGCCACGACCACTGATACACTATAAAAATGTATAAAAGAGTTTTGTAGCTTTTTTTAAAAAGCATGTGTGTTCAGATAAAGCCATGACACAGGCTCTTTGTAGTTAGTCATTCTTTACAAGTCATACTTAGTTGTCAGATGTTGGTCCAAGCTGCAGATCTACAGCTTTGTTCTCTTTCCTGCTGGCAGGACTTTGGTAGTGTTTGCTCAATATGTGATGGTAAACACTACTCCATCTATTTAAATGGCAAATCCAAGGAGGGTCCCATTAAACCCTGTTGTCTGTCACCAGAAAGCACAGGTGGGCTAAGTACTTCATAACCTATGTTTAGTCCTTCCTGTTGCTCCTTCTTGTGAGCAAAGTCCCTGTTTCAGCACGGATCTTACCATTAATTCTTAGGAAATAGCTAACCTCTCTCTGTAACTTTTCTTGTAAGTGTTGACAAGGAGCCAGAGAGTTTCCAGCGTGCCTTGCCTTGGCCTAGGAGCAGTAGCAGCTCTCATGCTGTTCTCACTCCTCTGAGCTGCTGTCAGCAGTACCTAGTCACAGGGATGTGGACCACAGGCTGCATATACCCTAAAAGTTGCCTGGTTCACATTTGGACATGGAGGCCTGATTATTTCAGTGAGGTCCTTGAAGTACTCGTGGCAGATACTAATGCAGAGACTTAACTACTATTGATTTCAGCCTGAGCATGGGAATTGCTTTTTGTTAGAAAAAAATAGCCTTGTGTCATTCTCTCCAGAGCAATAAGAGTGTCTGGAGGCTCTGGTAATCAGAAAGCTACCTGCTTGCCCTTCCCCTGTGTAAAACAAGAAGAGTTTTCCTTAAACAAGGCAGACAAATCCAGTCTGCAAAATGGCTTTGAAACAGTGTTCTATATTATCTCCATTTCTGTCTGGTTTGCTGCCATGTCTTTTGTTCCCTTTGGAAACCACCCAATGTAAAGTTTTACATGACTAATTATTTGTTTTCATAGACAAATATGTGACCTACTTCTGGCCAGATCTCTTCAGGCTCCTGATCCCTAGGAAATCCTCTGATGACCTGTTTGCCTCCAGGTTTCAATCTCTCAGAATAGTTTTGCTCTCTTCACATGTTAAAAAAGCTGTGAAAACCTGCCTGGCTGATACTGAGGAGAAGCTGAGATTTTTAAGACCATAAAAATTACTGGATTTGGGGTGGGGAAACTTTGAGCTGAGAAAAGCATAACACCAGGAATGGCAGGGAAAGGGAGTGTAGCCATGGGTATCTCCTGCCCTTCTTTCATGGTAGAAATCACTTGTATCGAGGAAAAAGTGTCTGGGAAGACAGAATTAGTTTGGCTTTTAAAATGCATTGCTGATGATCTGGAGCTCTGAATTGTGTTTGCCTGGTTTAATCTCATGGTGCAAGTATGGAGAGGTCACCCATCCTTCCCATAATTGAGGGCAGTGGACAATACTTCCTTCTGCTGACCTCGGGGTCAGGCTGAAGTCCTTCAGAGCTACAGAATTCATTAAAAGAGAGACCCAAAGAGCTGTAATCCTAGGCATCTTGTAGAAAGGTTTTCCTACTTTCACTAATGTCTTTTTGATCCTTTCTTAAGTAGTAGCTTGTTCTAGGAAGGGGTGCTTTTTTTAACCAAATAGCACGCTCTCAATTACATTTCATTACAATTAACCTGGCTTCCAAGCCATTTGGGCAGCCAGGGTGAGCCTGGGACGTTCAATTTACTGAGGAACAAACATGGTTTCTAATGTGGCACTGGATTTTTTTTTTTTAAGTGCGATTCAGTTCTGGTTTGTTTAGTTAAACTTCAGTTTGAGCATTGCTTGGTGGAGACCACAGTATCAGAAGGAAATTGTTGCCTCTTCTTGTTTCCCATGACCTATTACTTCAGCCTTCAAGGGGATGCATCTGGGGACTGCTCTGTTTATCTAGCTGACTACTGCTTCAGTGGGAATTTTGACACAGGAGAGCTTGGCCAGCGGAGGGGAGGGGAATGAGGAATGCTCCAAACTGGCAGCTCCTGTGGGAGAAAGGAAATGTTTTTCCTTGCAAAATCTAAAGATTAAAGCCTCTGGTCACTCTCTCCTCAGCAGTCATCCTTCTCTTGGCTTAAGTGTGTTAGTACAGAGCTCATTGTTGGCGTGGGGAAGAGGTGGTTTTCTCCAGCTTCTCTTGATCTCCTACTCCCTTCCCCCACTGTCACTTTTGTCTCCGATTAAATATTTTGAAAGGAAACAGATGGGGATGCTTTGAGCCCCAGTGGGCTAGAGTGCAGGATTCCTGAACCTGTGTGGGTATTACTTAGCCGGGTGGTAATGTTTTACTGACCAGTTTATTTTCTTTTTGGTTTGAACAAAGGAGGGCTGACTGCTCCTGATTTATGAGAGGCAAATAAAAAGCGGTTTGTTGTCTGCTCTGCCATTTCTCAGCAATTGTCAGGAAGGAAAGAGATGGTCATGCCACTAATGATTTAAAGTGTGTGACTAGCAGCTATACACTGCCATTAAATAATACAAAAAAAAGGTTCTTGGCTTGTAATGAGCATTTGGCTTCTCTTGCTTTTAGAGGAAGTGAGTAATCAGAGAGGAAAAACATGCCTGTTAAAGTGACGCCCATTTCAAAGGCTACACTGGTGGACTGTATTGCAGCCTGCACCACTGGGGCTTGCTTCCCTTGGCTGTTGCTGTTGCAACATCTTCTCCACACACACGGTGTCAGGCACTGAGTCTTGTTTCCTTACATTGGTGATGAGTCTTGTGTCAGCTCCTTAAGGCAAGACTTAAGAGTCCTGATATATTACAGGACAAAGAGAAACTTCCCACCACCTTCAACACAGGACTTCCCACACAATTCTGCTACCCTTACACTGATCTGGTTTGCAGCTATGTGGAGTTTTGGCCAAGCACATGGCATTTTTGTGGAGAGTGCCGAGTGCTCCAAACAGTTGCTGGGTTAGAGTAGTTACTATTCTAAGCAGTAGCAGCTGATATAAATTTCAAATTGCCTTAATAGAAAAAAAAAAAAAAACCAGAGTTATTTTCCAGGCCATGTTTCAACTGCATACACTGGCAGCACTTGATGTAGGGGCACTCCAAGCACACATGAAACAATAAGAATCTTTCTGATGCCTTCCAGACAAGTCAGAGCTATTTTGGGAGCTCTAATATGCGTTTGTAAACTCTGATCATTTTTGCCTCCTTAACACTTAGAAATCCCTCCTTCTTGCCCTGCTTAAAAACAAGTGATGCTTCTTATTTTGGTTTCCTAGAAATAAGCAGAGCGTTTTTCCCCCCCTTCCAGGATCTCTCCAGTCCTTTTGGAGGGACTTGTTAACCATCTAATCAGATCTGTCTTGTTTGCAACTGACTGTACTGCAGGCTGTAGTGTTCAGAGCTTTGTTCCCACTCTGCCATTCCCTGGGCCAGCCCGGGAGCAGACAGGAGAATGGACTCTTGCTTCTCAACAGCCAGCCACCGGGGTCCCAGAAGAGGATCACTGATAGGCTCCTACAGAGATGCCATCTGCTCTGTGAGAAGGAGCACAGCCAGGTCGAGAGGAAGGGCAAGAGGAAGGGGGTGTACAGGGGGAGAGTGAGAGGGATTCCGCCCCTCATCCCCCCCTTCATGGGGAGGGGTCCGGCTGTAGAGCCTGCTTCTCATCGCTGATGTTTTGCCAGGCTTGTAATTTCATGTTCACTCTCACAGCACAAAAAATGTAATTGCACAGTCCCTCCCACACGGCACTCATCATTGCCTACTGGGGCTGCCTCGTTTCCTGTTTCATGCTTGCTTCAGCACTTCATTTTTACCTTTTGTGGCTTTCCTTGTCCAGCCCCAGAAGCAATTCAGTGCCACACTACATTCTCTGGTCGCTAACCCAGGAACTCCCTGAGTTTTTGGGTCTTAGAGCTTGGGGTGCTGCATTGCGTTTGGTTTTAAGGTACAAGAAGTAGCAGCTTTGTAGCATTTCCAGAAACAGGATCATTATCAAGCTGGCAGTGGCTCTGGGGCATGAATTTCAGAGGTTTCTGCTTCATCAAGATTTAGATCTGAAGAAAAACAAAGCTCTGAGGGATTTTCACTTGCCTCAGAAGAAATCATGCTGAGAGTTGTACATCAAGGTCACTCAATCAACCCAGCCCCCTCCACTCCTTCTCATCACATGGCCTGCTTATAGCCAGCAAAGAATTAAAGCAGGGCCACTGATGGATTTTTACCAAGGAAATCCTCCTGGGAGATAACCTGTGCGAATGCCTGGGCAGAGCCAGGCAGAGGTCCCAAAATCAGGGCTGAGCCTCACAAAACTCCTCAGAGGCAGGAGGCAGGGCTGGCTGCCCTAACATAAAATTGTCAGCAGCTTTGGTTTCATGTGGTTGCGAGCAGTGCAGAAACCCAAAAAAGGCTTTCCCCAGGCTGAAACGTTTCGAAAAAAGGGACTGAGATAAAAGCTGCAGATTAGTCCCTTGCTTTGGGGCAAAGACAGACTATCCTGACCTGATGAATGCAGTGTGTGGTTGGTTTTTATGCATGGGGTTACTGATGTGCTGGTTGTAATAAAATGGTTCCAGGAAAAAGAAAAAGAGAGAAAGCCCTCCCTTACTAATGTAAAATCTGCCTTCAAAGTAGGAGATGGGCTGCCTTGTCAACTGGGGTAATTTGGCTTATCAGATTTATTAACATGCTTGTCAGTAATACACATTTTATCTGATGCTGTAATTTGTTTGCAGCACAAAGTCAGCTTGTTTAATAAGCTGCTGAGGTCTGGGCAGAGGGAGGGGGTGGGGATCTTAATCAGAGTGTTGGGAAGAGAGGAAGCACGGAAACTGTGTATCAGTCAGGAGCCATGCACAGCCTCTGGTCTGTTTGAACACTTCGTACAGCAACACCAACCGAGAGGCTTCGAAGCAGTGCTCGACACATTTGGGAATTTTTGTGCTTTCACAGCAGTGCACTGTGTCTCCAGAGCCAGACATTAGATGGGAGGCAGCACCTTGGGGGGATCCCTGTTAGACAAACACACACACCCCCATTCACACAAAGCTGCCTGTGATCCCTTTGTGTTTTGGCAGTGCATGCAGTTTGGCACTGTACATGCAGGTGATCAGACTGATATATCCTCACTGGTCTCTGCTCTCCCCTTACTGACAGCTCTGCTGTACTGGATTGCAGGCTCTCTTGAACCATCTAGCCTCCAACATGTTGCAGGGCCAGAAAACCATGGTGCAGGGCTCTGCTAGCAAGCTGTCTGCCAACCTTGCCTTTTTCTCCTCCCCATCTATCACTTCAAATCTATCATCTATCAGGAAATACTGCAAAAACTGCAGAACATGTGATTTTTTTGGTATTAGTTGTTTTAGTCAGACAATCATCCACAGCAAGTGCAACATAGAGAAGTAATGTCCTGTCATTGGAAAATCCACAGCACAGACCATCTGTCTTCTCCAGCAGTGCTCATCACAGTACAGTGAGGTCCAGTTCTAGCTCTCAGGAAAAGGGATGTGCTGGAATTGTCCTGCCTTTTCAGGGGACAATTGCTTCTCATCTTCCTGTGGTTCCTCACCACATCACATACTCATCTCCCAGTGCCACACTGGCAGTAGATGAGGAAGGCAAAAATACCGAGGGAGTTGGCACAAGAGTCTGAAGAGATTTCCTTCCTCCAAGGATGAGTTGTAGGCGGTTGTTACCTTTGGATCTGAGTATGAAGCACAAGGGGATTAGAGCAGGTTTGGCTAAGTTTCTCAGAAATACACAACTGATTAAACTTAAAAAAATCGTTGAATAAATGTGTGGGCAACATGTGTACAAGCAAACCCTCATGCCTGGCCATCTCACATACCACCAGCCAACATCCGAGGCTTCAGGCTCCTGGCCAGCCGGGAGCTATTCATTTGTTCAGCTGGCATGGGTTGTGTGTACTGTCATAGCTGCACGTATGAGAGCAGAGGGCCATTAGCCCACACATTCAGGGCTGCCTGCAGAAGGCCATCTAATGCCATGCACTGCAGTCTAGGGAGCCTGACCACGCAGCTTGCAGTTTTTCCAGGGATCGACATGAGCTGTGCAACACCAGGATCTGCCAGTGGCTGGAAGAGCCAGTTGCCAACCCCACATGGATGCTGGTGCTGCTGAAGCAGGGCCAGCTTCTCAGAGGCTCAAGTGATGGCAGCTGCTGCTGCAGAGAACTCAGACATCACGACCCAGGCGATTTTTAAGAGAAGATGAAGTTCTGCAAATTTTGAGTCTTGTAAACTAAGACTGGTCACACGAAGAAGTGTAAGTTAGGAAGATTGAGACGAAAGCCAAGCACCCAAATTTTAGTTCTTGCCTATATACCAACCAATGAAAATACATAAGAGGCAGACTTTAAAAAGTGGCTAGGCATGCAAAAATCCTCCAGCACCTTTGGAAATCTAACCACTGGTGAGCTGATGTTTAACTAGACTGAAGTTCCTGACTTCAGGCATTAGGGATTTGAAACTTTGTCTCGCATCTTTTCATTTAGCAGGACTTACTTGAGCAACTGCAATTTTGCCTAGAAAAGAAATATCTATTTGTTTTCTGAGTAATAGTCTCTTAAGATCATTTACATGTAGAGCAGAAAAAAATTTTAGGACATCAAAGTTTTACTAAGTAAGGAGATGAGAATTTGCATGTTTACTTTCTACTCTGAGTCACATCAGACTGAGGTGTATAGCAGAAGATGTGAGACATTGAGCACGAATGTGATGGCAGAACAGTGCCAAGAGGGAACTCTAAACAGTGCCATAAGTTCATTCCCTGAGAGTGATTTGTCCACGTTGTTAGACTTTCCACACTCCTCCTGAAAGCTAAGGGAACTTTTATGAGAGGATGATGTGAAGTCAGAGTCAGTCTGTTTCCAAATGCAAGAGTGTTTGTCACTAGGGATCAGCATTAAGCAATGCAACTCTTTTGCCTGTATGTTAATACAAGGCACCAGGGAAATGTCTGCATATTTTTTCGTACATACTATGAGTTAATTATTACCACAAGACTTTTCTTTAAAGTTGTACTGAAAATGCTTTCCCTAAGAAAACAGCAAATGATTGGAAAAGCAAATTAATCAGTGTTTAAAGGCTTGTTATCTTACTATCCTTTCCACAACTGGCTTCTGCGAGCTCTGACAGATGAGGACATTAGAACTGCACGTATTTAAGGCACTACAGGCTTTTCAGTGCCAGGAGCTTAAAGAACACTGTCAAGGTATAAATCACAGGCCAAAGTTGTGCCTTGACATCATGGTACTCCAAGCAACTCAAATGGCAGTATTGTTTTTAAGTCCTTCCTTGTTCCTAATGAAGTATTCGGTTTAGTTTTAGTTTGTGTTTCCACCATGTTTGTTTGTTTGCATTTTGCTCACCTTGAGCAGGGAAACTGGGAGGTACATTTCCAATATATCTCATTTTTGCTTATACATGCAAACTGTGTTTGACTTGCAAGTATTGCAGGAAAACGTTAATTTAAAACATTTTGGGAGAAAAAATTTCTATTATATTGGGCATATTTGTTTTCAAAACTGGGTTTTTTTTTTTTCCATTTTATAAAACTTCAAACTTCCTAGCCTTTTCTTAGGATGTGGGAGAAACCCACTCCTTCCCTGCTTAGTCTTTCCTAATGCCATACACGTTCCACCCACTTATCCTCTCTGACTGTACTCCATGAAGCTTTTTGTTAACACTTGCCTGCAGCTCTTTCCACCTGCACGTGTTGCAGAACACAACAGTCACCTGCAAACTGGTACTTTGATTCTGTCTCTATCCTGATTAGGACTCATGTATTCTTTCATTAGGTGCAAAATTTCCCATTAAATGGACTGCACCGGAAGCAGCACTGTATGGAAGGTTCACGATAAAGTCAGACGTGTGGTCCTTTGGAATTCTACTGACAGAGCTGGTAACAAAAGGGAGAGTGCCATACCCAGGTAAGAAAACAGTCCTGCTTCACCTGGGAAAAGAAGCGGGAATGAGCCAAACTGGAATGTTTATTTATATACACTGAGCTCAAAGGAGGGTGGTTATAATGTCTAAGTTCTGTGTATACTTGAAAACTGCTCTAACTGAAAGGTGCTGTGCAATGGTCGTGATAAAAATGACAGGGACAATTCAACATATTCATTTCTAATATTTTAATTGTTCTCAATTCAATTAATATAATTTCTAGACAGCTAATGAAAGCAATGTAAAATTACTGCATTCTGGAGCAAATAGCTCTCCATAGTATTGCATTCACTCTAAGATACCAACAGTTAAACTCCCAGAGAGGCCTTACTCCACTTATGCTGTCACTCTGCTTCCCTGCAAGGTTTAATGGATGTCTAAATGTCTGGTATTACCAAATCTCTTTTTTATAAACTCTTAAATTTCAATCCTTGCTTTTGAGATGGATGGAAAGGAAAGAAAATAATTATGTAATGTGTAGGCCAGAGCTCATGGCAGGGTCACAGCAGGGCCAGATTCTCTGCATGGGGGAACTGGAGGCCCCATGGCTCTTTGTTGAAACCCTGCCAAGCATCCAATGGATTAAGGTTTGTAGGAGGTCTATGCAGGTCTTTTCATTCTGTTCCCTCGCTGAAGACTGTAGGCATTCAGGTGAAGAGGAGTGAGATAAAAACCATACATTACATGGAAAAGAATTTAATCCCTTCATTTTCTCATCAGCACAGATACTAACAACAGGGGATGCCCTGCATCTAATGATGTATCTAGCTGCATCTTTATTCTTTTTATTAAAGAAAATATTTCTCTAAATACTTAACTATGTGCATTGCAGCTGGTTTAATGGAAAGTGCCCTACAGCAGTTTCAATGTTCCAATCTGTGCTGTGATCAAGCAGTCTGTTCCATATATCAAATTGAGCAGGAGTAGCATCAAGGTGGAGTTCAGTTTATCCTGGGTATCTCACGTGACTTCAGAAGCCTGAACTCTGCAAAACTAATCTCCCAGGCTTTTACCAGGACTGTCACCTTTGCTAGCACCAAGCAGCCAGTAGCTGATATTTGGGAAGAGAATATGAGGACTGGAAGGCATCTCATGGTCAGCAGTGAATTTTGACTTGATTAACAGGAGGCAGCTTAGGAAAGATGCGATTGTGACAACAGAACGAGGTAGCAGAAAACAAGATGACACATTTCTGTGGGATGGGTGAGTACCTCCACCCAGTACTTCTCCATGTGGTTAAAGAAAAGCAGACGTTGCCACCAGCTGTGTGACTGTGTGACAAAGGTCTTCTTGCCAGGAGGATTACTGCTAGTGGTGTGGGAAAGCCATGATTTCTGCATGTTTATTGAGGGTTAAATGCAGACATGGCACAGTGTGCAGAGGTCAAAGACAGAAAGAAGCTGTGTAAGATTTAGTTGATGTGGTATTGCTCCCAGAGGATGGGCAGCATTCCTGGCTGGGCTGCAGGAAGTCCCTAGTTACTGCCGGCAGAGTGGGTACACGAGGGCTACCACCAGCCAGGATAGAGTTAAGGTGAATTTTTTTCCCTAAGCTCCATATTGGTGGGGCAAAGATGCTTAGTGACTTAACCATCTACCTTATCATGTGCATGAGCACAGACACACACACACACAGGGAAAATACCATTCCACGTAAAAATGACCATGTAAGCCTTATGCTTATTCACAAGTTTGTAACTGAATACAGTTTTGGCCGTGATTGCAAAGGATGTCTACATTTCACAAGCATTCCTTTCCCTACCCAAAGGAAAAAAGTCCACTGGATGTGCATTTAAGTGCTTGCAATATATAACTTCTTGTGGGAGCTATGACAGTAATCTCAGGCATGGGCTGTGTCCTGAAATTCTGGACAGTTTTATTACGTGGCAGTTTGAGCACATCAAAGACAACCAGCAGCATTCCTCCTCTTCTCCTCCCCCTTCATCCCTCGCTACATAAAGTCCTCACACACTGAAAATCCTTCTGGCTCACTACTCCCCACCTGTACTAAGAAGACTCAAAGTAACTGGAAGCAATATTTTGTGTGTTACATATCACAGAGTCAGCAATTATCTGGACTGTCATGTACTGCCTTGGTTACACACTGCCTGTGCTCTATGCCAGGGTCATTCTTCCCTACCAGGACTCGCATGTTGCTTATCTGAGAGGCCTTAACCATTCTCATGGCCACCATGACTCCCCCCTGTCAGTTTTACCTAAAGGCAGCCTCTATTTTACATTTTAATTTCCAAAGTCTTTACAGATTTCAATCCAGTCTCATTCCCCAGATCCTAACCGGGAAAGCTTTTGTAAGCTGAGGCAACAGTGGAGGGGAACTGAAGCCTTCTGAGAAGGATCTGTCTTTGCACATGAGACGAAAAGAGGGCTCAGACTTCCCAAGGTGACAACAGCCTCTTGAGCTCCTTAGAAAAGGCTATTTTCCCCTGACATAGAAAGGACCAGCCATCTCCTGCTTCATGCTGGGAAAAGGAAGGACCTCATGGAAGGACAAAATTTCATGAATGCATGATCCTGTCTGAGGCAGGGAGTAGGGTTCAGATGCACCCACAGGGCTTTTCCTGCCACTGTGGCATAGCTTGCATGAGGACAAAAAGATGGAATTTCAGTCAGCCTGAGAGGCAAGGCATCTTCATCCAAGTAGACAACCCGTAGGTGACAGAATGCAGTCTGTTGGCACTGCCAACCACTTTGGCACCCAAGGCATGTGGATTTACAAGCTCTGTAAAGCATCAGCCTTGAAACAAAGAAGGTCATGGAACTGTCACTCTGCTTTACTACCCACTTTCTGAAAGAGATGTGGGCATATTATTCTGATGTTCCTTCTTATGACTTGTAGCAGGCTGGGGGGAGCAGGGAGAGGCCCTCAGACAAAGGGATTGCTCTCTTGCTTGACAAGCCCTTAGTGCCTGGAGAGGTTATTTATAGCATATGCCCCAGTCCTGGGGTGGTACCCATGCTCACAGGGTTCCTCATGCCTTCCAATGCCTGGAACCAGGCATTGTTTTAAACTTGTGTAGAAGGAGGGAGAAGCACGATGAGGAGGACAGGAGAAAGCAGGCAATTTATAGGATGGGAACAGACTGGGTGGAACAGGACCTGGCATACTTTGTCCCCCAGATTTCGAGCAGTTCCTGTCCTGATGCCCCATTTTGGAAGAGAGGCTGGAGTGGTGAGATGTATGAGCAGTAAAGATTTTGCTGGCAGAGATGAAGATCAGGCTTGAGTTCATAATCAAGCCTTGCCCCAGATCCTATAGGTCCCACAAGCAAGACCAACTTTTTAAGAGGTGTCCTCATGTTCATATTTCAACCTGTTTCTCTGTCAATGGTCATAATGGATCACTGTGATAACTAACTTATGTGCTTTTTTATTTATGCTTTCCTATTATTTTCACAAGGCAGCACATTACAATAAGCAACTTCCACAGTCTTTCTGGACATTGAGGTTCTATTTCCACTATTACAGTCAGGAAATAAAAAATAGGTATGGGCAGAGGAGGAGACAAGTTTAAAAAACAGTCTGCTTAGTTGTCCTTTTACAGTGTCTGTTTATTTCCCCTTTGACAAATACCCTTTGGGTTTTAGTGTGGGGTTTTAAAATGGAATTTAAGAGTAGGAGGCTGCATTTCTCTAGCAGTAGTCAGAGAATTTGTGGGTTTTTAACATGCTGCCTTTTGGATAGCCAGAAATCTCACCCGCACTGAACAAGCACCTCTGAACTTGCCCCTTCTGCTTCCTGATGCACTTGTCACATCAAGAGCACTTACATTTTATGTATATGGTGACAGCCACCATGATGCTATGCACATTGCCACCTCTGGTCAAGCAGGTCTTTGAGCCTGGGCTCCAAGCAACCCTGCAGTCTCTGAGAAGCTGCGTTCAGCCTCCTCATCTCTGGGGGAAGCTGGGACACAAGTGCCAGAATACATGTGTGTGTGGCATCATCATGGATGGTAGATGAAGAGCTGAGAAAGATGTGTACTCAGCACACAGCATAGATAAACTCAGGTGGGTTTCTTTGTAACCAGGAAAGCTCCACTCCCAATGCTGTAGCATCTATTACATCAAGCAAATAATAGCTTATTTAAAAAAAAAAACAAACAAAACCAAAAACGAAACAAAGAACAGATATTGACAGCATTTCACGTGGTTTGGGGATGAGGAAATATTGTGGATTTTCAGGCCTTAATTTCTAAATGAAGTGGCGTGACTTCCAGATTTTTGAGACTTGTTACTACTTTTCTACAGAAATAACTAGGTTCACATTGTACTCAGTAAGAACAGCATTATGTTTCAAAGGTTGTCTTCCCTTAGGAGCAGCTTTCCTGTTCCCTTCAGTGCACTGTATTAGTTTGATCATTGGTCTGAAAGCATGTAGTGGGTCTGGAAGGAGCGTCAGTCTGACAGAAGAAAGCAAGCATAAAGTGGTTTAAAACTATCACTCTCCTCCCTGGACTGCACATGGCCCAAAGTAATCTCTATAGCTCATTAGCTTTGGATGTGGGGATGCTGTCTGGTTACAGTAATATTTCCTATCTTCTGGAAGAGCAGCACTGCCCAGATCTGTGCTATTTGCACATCTACTGTGTTCCACCTAATCAAGCTCCTCAGAGCACTCCAAAGCACTTTCCAGTGTTTTCTTCAGCCACAAATGGAAACTTCCCATCATCTTTTGTGTCACAGTAACTCTTAAAGTAACTCTTAAAGTCATTGAAACGTAAAGGTTTTCTAGGAAAAGCCAAGCAGCGTTGAGATTCTTACCACAGTCCCTATGGACAGTAGATTTTTATTGTATTATGCATTGAAGTGGCCGTATTCTGTGGCATCCTGAGATTATTGGAGGCTTCACTAATAAAGCTAGATGGTGGGAGGTTAGCTGATTTTTGATCTTCTCATCGAATTAAAAGGCTAATGGAAAAGCTATCTTTTGGAAATTTGATGTTTTCTTCCTGGTCCAAATCATAATTATTAGAAATCTCATGAGCACAAACTGATTTTTGACAGAATTGTAGAATCATAGAATAATTTGGGTCAGAAGGGACCGGACCTTAGTTAACTAGTCCAATCCACCTGCAATAAGCAGGGACATCTTCAAGTAGATCAGGTTACTTAGAGTCCCATCCAACCTGAACTTGAATGTTCACTGGGATGGGGCATCCATGACCTCTGTGGGCAACTTGCTCCAGTGTTTCACCACTCTCATTGTAAAAAAACTTTTTTCTTATATCTAATCTAAATTGACTCCCCTTCAGTTTAAAACCATTACCCCTTGTCCTATCAAAACAGGCCCTGCTAAAATTTTTTCCCCATCATTCTTATAGACCCCCTTCAAGTACTGAAAGGCCACAATAAGGTCTCCCCAGAGCCTTCTCTGCCCTAGGCTGAACAATCCTGATTTTCTCAGCCATTTCTTATAGGAGAGGTGCTCCATCCCTCTAATCATCTTTGTGGACATTCTCTGGACTTGCTTCAGCAGGTCGATGTCCTTCCTTCCCATTTGAGGACCCCAGAGCTGGATGCAGTACTCCGGATGGGGTCTCACCAGAGAAGAGCAGACGGGCAGAATTCCCTCCCTCACCCTGCTGGCCTCACTGCTTTCGATGCAGCCCAGAACACAACTGGCTTTCTGGGATACCAGTACAGGTTGCCAGCTCATCGCCCGCCTCTCATCCATCAGCAAGTCCTTCTCAGCAGGGCTGCTCTTAATATATTCACCTTCCAGCCTGTATTGATGCCAGGGGTTGCCCTGACCCAGGTGAAATACCTGTAGTTAACAGAAGAATATTGCTGAGTATTTTATTCCACAGATTTAGGGATTTTAGGATAAACTTACAAGGGGTCTAGAAGCATACTGCAAGCAGAATGTCATTTATTATTTACTAAGAGTTGAAACTCTTGGGTATTCATTAGGAGAGAGGAGTGGTACAGACTGCTCAAATATTCTCTCTGTGATGTTAGAAGTGCAGATATGACAGGCTCCTGCTATCAAAAGAGAAATACTAAAACATGCAGGATAAGTGAATCTATAGAATAGGTTTGTAAACATAAATAGGCCTTCTAAGAGGTAAAGGTATACCTGAAGCACTGCTATTTTTATAAGTCTGACTAACAATCCAACCAATTTAGAAAAAAAAAGTCTTTGAAACTCTGTTTTTAAATTAGCAGCACATGTCAAAGCCAGCAGAATTTCTTCGGCAAATCCTAAGTGCTTCAGCCCTCTCTGGATGTATGAATTCCAGTAAGGAATATGAGGATTATTTGGTTTAGTTTCACATCTGGGTTCTACTGTGAGGGAGGGAAAGAAGAAGGGAAAAGAAGGGCATTTTCCTGGATTAAACCATGATGAGAAAACCTGTCTTGACTCACTTTCCAGGGACAAAAAAGAAATTACTATGATTTCAGGCAGCAATGTCTCTCACGTTCTTTTTCTATCCTTTTGTTAAACAAAGGGAAGTGAAGAGCTGTTTATGTTTTTCCTCCCCTCTCTGTCTCCTCAGGGTTTTTCTTCCAGCACACAGTTCGTTATCAGGTTTCAGAATGTGCTTTGCAGCACTGAGTAAAGCACTGAATAAAAATGCCAAACATTTGATATCTTAGAACAACAAATCAGTTGGGAAGGAGCTTTTTTGCTGCTGTTGCTTCCATCCATGTTGTACTTAAAGGCATACTGCCAAAATAAAAGCAAAGAATGCAGTTTGTTAGTGGTTTAGATATATACAATAGATGAGTTACTGGTAACAGTTATTTTCATAGCCTTTAATGTGTAAGACAAGCAAAGCACAGCAGAAATTCTTACACCAAAACATGAGGCAATTCACTTGATTCAAAGACAAGGATATGAAAAAAAAAGGTGCAGATTTTTGTTCAAAACACAAATTTATAAAATATTGAAAACACAATGTGAACAAAATGCCCATGTTTCTTTGTAGCATCTTGAAAACAGCAAGGCCAAAAGGTTTGGGTTGATGCTGCCTTGGGTTGGTGATGACAAATAGACCGCTAGTGTTGTTTTGTAATTTGATGATAAAGTAGAATATCTTTGTAAATGTTCTTGTTGGATAGTGAGGAACACCCAAACATTCGTCCAGTGTGTGGCAAGCTTTTCTGGTTGTTGTGAGCCTCTGTGACCTAGCAACATCAGTTTGGAATCACTAATACAGGAGAATGTTAACTCTGTGCAGAATCTGATGCTTGCAGAGAATTGTTACTACTCTATTTTCATGATTTTAAAGTCCTAACTATGGTCTATTTTAGATGCCATGCAAACTGTTTGCTTCTACTTATCTAACACCAAAAATACAGCTTGTGGATGCAGGTGATAAACAAAACACAAGAAACCAGTGCTAAAGTGTTGGTCTGCAGGTTATGAAATACAGTAAATCAGTAATCTAACCATTCTTTTTGCAATTATTACTGCTAAAGGGAACGTTAAGGAGAGGTCTGTAGGAGGATGAGGCAATTTTCTGGGGAGGTTCCTCCACGTGCAACAGGCAGCATAAGAAGCAGCACATCACTGCCTTTCTTTTCCTTTCTCCTTTCCCTTCCCTCACAGTAAAACCCAGATATGAAATTAAACCAAGTAATGTTTGAAAATGGAAGGTGGTGCAGAAAGCTAACCAGAACTGTACTGTGACCGGGACATGGACAATTGAGAGCCTAAATACAAGGAGTAAGTGGGAAGACCATGGCAGGGGCAGTTAGAGTAACAGGCCAGGAATATGATCCTTGCAGAGACACTGCAAATGGATATCAGCAGGAGGAAATTACCCTGACGAGATAAGAGGAAAAGGTTTTTGCAATCCTAATATGAGATGAGAATCTAGATGTGAATGGTCAGGAAAGGCTGTAATTTGCAGATGTTTCTTTCAAAGCATCTTTAATAATTAAACACAGCCAGGACATGAGGACACACAGTAAAGACCAAATCCAAGGATACAGCCAAGTTACCAGCCTAAATGCTATATAGTGTAAGGATATTATTCCCTGTCATGGTTTAACCCCAGCTGGCAATTTAAGTGCCACATAGATGCTTGCTCACTCCCCAACTCCACCAAGGTGGGATGGGGAGGAGAATCAGAAAAAAAGATAAAGCCTTTTCCTCTTATCTTGACAAGGTAATATTCTCCTGCTGATATCCATCCAAGAGGTTGAGATAAAAACAGTCAATAATTGAAATAATAATTTTCAATAATAAAATAATAATAATTTTAATGAAAATGAAAAAGAGAGGCATAAAAGCCAAGGAAAACAAGTGATGCACATTACAGTTTCTCTGGCTTCTTTTGCACCTTCTCACTGGCAGAGCATGAGAAACTGAAAAGTCCTTGACTTAGGATAAACACTGCTTATCAACAAATAAAACATCTGTGTGTTATCAGCATTATTCTCATATTAAATCTAAAAGACAGCACTGTACCAGCTACTAGGAAGGAAATTAACTCTATCCCAGCCAAAACCGGACATTCCCACTAGTCAAAGTATAAAGTAGACAAATGAATCTGTATTGAAGAAGATGATTGAATTATTCCGAAAAAATAAGTTTACCAAAAATACGAGGTAAAGAGAATCCCTGGGTTCTGAATGTGGGACAAGCAAATTCTTCAAGAGGACAACCTGAAAGAAGAAAGTGGAGGATTGACAGCGAAGAATGCTGTCATGGAAGCCTGGGAGATGATAAGCTAACAGAAAGCACAACATCAAGATTTAGTCACAGAGAAACTTAAATGTCCCTGCTGGTTCTCCTGCAGAGCTGCCTTGCAGGACTCCCTAAGTCAGGGAAGTGAAGCCTACAGATGTTTTCCAGCAGAGGACTGGGGCAGGGCTTGCCAACTCTCAAGCCACAAAACTTGCAGTCAGTGTGTATGGTTTCTCTGAAACACTCCGCATGCCTGAAGTGCCAGTGTTACCTTTGGTACTGTTAAAAAGCCAAAGGAATTACTGGAAAAGATATGTAAACTAAATCTGAGATCGACTGCAATTAATGCTTGGTGAAATGCACCTCAGCAGAGGAATCAAGGGTTGAAGGGGTTGCCTAGAAAAGACAAGGAAGCAAAGGGCCTGGCCTGCCTCTTAGAGACAAGCAAGTCACCATCTTGGAGGTATTTAAAAGACTCTAGATGTGGTGCTTAGGTACATGGTTTAGTGGTGGATTTGGCAGTGTTACGTTAACGATTGGACTCGATGATCTTAAGGATCTTTTCCAACCTAAATATTTCTATGATTCTGTGATGATAATAGAACTTTCTGCCTTTTTATTGAAAGAGAACTATGGTTCTGTTTTGCTTGATATTTGACTTGTCTTCTGAGCAACTTTGTTCTCTTCTGGGTTGGCATGGAACAGTGTAGTATGATAGAAACAATGCTAACCAGCACACATGGAGGGAGTGCAGATCAGCAGCAATAAGCTTCTGAACTGACATTGAGGCCAGTGCTGCTGGACATCCCTGGCAGACCAAAGTGGCAGAGTTTGTCTCAAAGTTCCTGCAGTATGACCTTACAGAATGCTTCCAGAAAGGCCTACAATCAGTGTGAAGGTTTCAAAAATTCATCTTAATTTCTAGAATTTTGAATTTCCATTTGTGGCAATGTATTCATTTTGCTTAAGCACTTCATATAATATACTTCACAGCAACTCCTGTTGGAGAGAGAAAGGACCAAATCCTGCTCACTGTGAGTGAGCCAAGAGGGTAACCATGGGAGCAGCATTTTGCTCATCACTGGATTCTCTACTGAGAAAGGAAATAATCCGGGTTACCTTGCAGTAGATGAAGAGCTGAAACAAGGCATCAGAGTGGTTTTGTTTCATTTGTCTTAATCAAAAGAAATTAGTATGATTGAAGAAACCATGCCTATCATGAATATAGTTGTATGTGGGTTAATTTTCCTGTAATTTGACTGTGGATTTGTATGCCCTTTACAGGCATGAATAATCGTGAAGTCTTGGAGCAAGTAGAACGAGGTTATCGGATGCCATGTCCTCAGGACTGTCCCATCTCCTTGCATGAGCTTATGATTCACTGCTGGAAAAAAGACCCAGAGGAGCGTCCAACTTTTGAATATTTACAGGGTTTTCTTGAAGACTACTTCACTGCAACAGAACCCCAGTACCAGCCCGGTGACAACCTGTAAATCCTTGGTTTTCAGACACTGTCATGAATTACCAGGTGTTTCTCAGCCCTGTCCCACCTGCCCTTCATCTTCCAACTCTGTGATCAGCTTCTCCAGAGTGCAGCATTTTCCAGCACCTCAGTGCACAGGAGGGGCTGAAGCTGAGAACTTCCGCAGCCCTTGCCTATGACCACTTGTCCAATAATCTGAATGTCCAGGATGAAAAGGAGAAAAACACTTGTTTTTTCTTAATCAAAGACTCCAAAACTGCATTGTATTGATGTTATGTAAACTGCAAAACCTCTGTTCATTGTAAATAGTTACTCAGTGCCAATAACTGATCCTAGTGCTTTCCTTTTTTTAAAATGCAAAACCTATGTGATTTTAACTAGTCTTCTCCTGATTCAACTAAAAGTATTATTTTCCAGAAGTGGCCTCTTTGTCTAAAACATTTTTTTTTCATGTTTTAACAAATAAAAAATCAGGACAGGTGTTTGGTTTTTTGCTTTTTTATATATAAAAATATATATAATATATATACATACCTGTACATACAGTATATGGGTGCTATTGCAGAGGCAACTCATTTGGAATTGAATGAATCCTGCTGCAGCAGTACCCAGAAAGCGATAATTTTACTGCAGACATGAAAACACTGGTAGGATTCTGAAAGCCAGTGATCTAATTTTTGGCTTTTGCCAAGCATGATTTTTTTAAATTGGATTGCACTTTTTGTTTATGATTATGTACCTGTAGATGGTTGTAACTTTGCTCTTTCAGGAATCATGTGCTGTATTTACAGTAATGTTTCCAATGTTTGACAAGTGTGTGATGATTTGTTCTTGAAATTAAAACGAACATATTTAAAGCAAGAAAACTACACCATCACCGTTTGAACTGGAAAATTGAAACAGCAAGGACTTCTTGTATCAAAACATGTATACTGAAATGTTTCAAAAAGATTTATTAAGCAGTGTAACCACATTCAGATGGTCTTAAAGTCATAGCATTTTAGCCATGTCCCCCTGCTAAACTGTTGGTCATGCAACTAGGATTTTTCTGTTTTATGTGTAACATTTTTCCATTGTAAAATAAGTGTGTTAAATGTCCTGTACTGCTAATGAAATTACTTTCTCTGTGTCTGCAAGTTCTCCAGTGGAATTACTATGCACTTCTTTACATTTCATGGGGGATGCACAGAACAAAGTATTACCTTTTCAGTTGTCTGTACCAGCCTTGAAATACTTACGTTTAACCAAAAAAACAACAAAAAAAATCCTTTCTATTTCTATTGAGTTTTTAATACTGAGTTGCAAATTTTAAAGTCTTAATTACATTTTGTTATGGTTTATTTGCGAGTTTACATTTTAAAACTGTTTAACTTTCTTAATTTAGTAATTAAAAAATGAGCATTTTACATTTGGATAGTGGTTTTTTTGTTTAAAATGTGGAGATAATGGTGGAGATGAGATTAAAAACTTTTCAAGAAGGGGTGTCATGCCATTTGATGCATCATATTTCATAGGAGTATGCAGACCAGTCACCTATGGGACATCATTTTCCAAATTACTAAGTCAATATGTTTTTAAACAGCTGGAGTTCTACCGTAAGGAAGATGGCTGAATGCAAAGCTAGTCTCTCATTTCTCTGTTCTACAATCAGTTTGTTCTTTCAGTTCTGTTGCATTTAACATGAATACTTTTACATTTACAAGTGTTGCAGGAAAAGATTTTCTATGCTTTGTATTGCTGTTACTGATTTAAAAGATTGTGGCCACGTAAGACTTCCTGACAGTTGAAACTTTTTTTAATTATTTAATACTTAGATTGTGAATTCGTATTCTGAAGATTCACGTGTTTTCTAAAGAGAACCTTTCTCCATTAGTGAAAACTAACCCAATAGTGAATTGACATTCAGAGAACAAATTGTCATCATTGTTTTAATATTTTCTATACAAAACTTTGACTGAAAATCCTCTTGCAAAGGAGGCCTCCACACTTAGCCTTTATCCAGGTGTGAATTTATATGGCAATGTTGCTTGTTACCAGATTTCCATGATAAATTGGTTAACGTTTTACATGTAGAGTCTATAAGTAATGTTATGTACATGATATATTCAATGTTGCTGTACCTGTAGCTGTGGAGTACTGAAGAGGCCATGATTCTTGTTGGACTTTTAACTTCCTCATAGTACTTACAAAGCAAGTCGTGGTCCTCTTTTTTTTTTTCCCACAGCTACCCCCCTGCCTTAAAACATCCTCCACGGAACTGAGGACTCCATAGTAACTCAGCAGGCTGGCGAAGCCAAAATGTCACCTACTCAGCCCAGTGCTCGGTGGCGAAGCAAGGCCATTCTGCCAACTTCCTTAGCAGCCTTTGCTATGCCACAAACTTGAGTGCAGTTTCCATCTGTAATGCGGGATGAGCCTAAAACATTAGTTTGCCTACGTTTCTCATTGGAAGTAAGACTCACATGGGGCACTGTTGGGGTTTTACGGCCTTTATTTCTGATTCTTTGGGTTTGCTGTTCCTTGTATTGCATTCGGTCTCTGAGAACCATGTTGGTCTCTGCCGGATCTCTGCCTGCAGCTGGCTTGTGTGCAGACTGGTGCCACTGTTGAGTGGCAAATCCAGACCATTTCTCATCGGTAGCTCTTCTGCTTCTTTTTCTTAATGTTGGGAGTTTTGTTGTTTGGGTTTTTTAATCTCTCAAATAAAAACATTAGCAAAAAATTTAAACAAGGTTGTTAGCATTTTTGCTATAAAATAATAAAAGCCTTTTCTTAAGCACTGTGTATACACCACAAATAGCTGTGTGGTGACTGTAAAAGTAGAATTTATGAGACTAGGAATCTCCTGTTCCCTGCAATAATTTTTTAACGTACGTGGTCCTCTATTCCATTCAGATAAAAACAATTGGCCGAATGCTCCCCCCACCAGCCCACCTGACTCCCAACCGATCCACAGTGTGGTGGCAAAGTTCCAGAAGAGGTCTTCCAGAAGATTTAACAGGAGCTGAAAGGGCTCCATGGGGTGACACAGGCATCTCTAGGCCAAGTTTAATCCAATAGCATTCCCAGGAGAAATGAAAGGCAGAAAAGTGACACTGCCGCCAAAGGGATAGTTAATACAATTATTGTGTTTCTGTGGGAAGGAAATGATGTGAGACTTGGTGGTCTTTGAAAAAGACCAAAGTTTGTCAAGGGCACTAACATGATATTCTTTGGCTTATGTAAACAGTGTTCAACTTAGTTCTATGTGACACTCTGGTTTTGATTTAATTACCACTGTAGAAAAACAAAGTAAATGCAAACCAGAAAAGTGATTAGCTGCTAAAATTACAAGAATACTCAACAAATGGAAAATCTGTCTCCAATGTGAGTGTTTTTCCTGAACCCCTAGACTGGAAAGGCCTACCTGCAAACCAAGAAGGCAGATTGTTAAATATACTTGATCTTGCCACATAACTTCAAGGTGAGTGGAAAGTTGCTCAGATTTATTTTAATATGCACCATCCTTTTCTCAAGCTCTGCAATAAAAAATGCAGCACACTAATGAATGCAACCATATTGTACCCAAGGGATTTAAGGGCCTCACACAAGGCTGAGCCCGAGCATGCAAGAGCTATTAGGAGATATACAGTAGCTCCTCTTCTAAAGTGTAGACAATATTCATTCATCAAAGAAGTCTTTTCCTGTCTAATGGGAAATTACCACCAGCAGTGCAGACAAAAGGATATTTATTTTCTCCAGTCTTGTCAGTTTGAAGGTCTGTCTGTCTTTAAAGAATAATTGAAGTCTGTTTGTAGCTCAGAAATCTTATTGTGTTCTGCAGTCTTGGAAAGCAGTGATTATAATTTCCTGTGACTCATACACAGGGATATTTTATCACTGATATTTTATCCTGTCGACTGGAGCAGCATTCCTTGCCATCTTAACTGAAGAAGGGGGCACTTTAGTTTCAGATTTTCCTGCACAGACCAAACCAGAACCTGTGTCCTTTCAGCAGAAGACGAAAAGAGGCCCCTTGCCAGGATTCCCACTAGAGTAGGGTGCTAGTGTCTCTCTCTCAATGCTTCTAAATTTCTCAAGAGAACTTCTGACAGCTAAAATCAGGTTGCTAAGGTTAATTTTGAATGTTAGAGGAGAAATGCTATCTTCACTTAAGTCTGTGAGAAATTCTCTATTGACTTCTAATACAGCCACTGTCCTTACGTGTGTATGTACATTGATCTATATCTCAAAAGGAAATTCACACACAAACATCAATCCATCTCCTTGTATTCCTCCCCTGCAACTGAATGCTTAATAAAAACGTAAGACCGGGGCATGAGTAGATTAAAGAACAGAATTGTGTTAATAACAAAAGAGCTGCTCTTTTTTTTCCTTTTATTTTTCTTTCTTTTTTTTTTTCCCCCGCTGATTCCCGCTACATAATCAGTTACAATCCCTATCCCAAGGCCAGGAGAGAGGTAGCAGCAAGCGCTGCTGCCACGTCCTAGTGATGCTGTGGGTCTCTGGCTACTGCAAAGAGCGACCTGCAGCACATTTCAAAGTCAGGGAGAGAAAACATTTCTGCCAAGGGCACGGCTGTAGTTTGGAGCCTGCAGCATGAGTATGCAGGAGGGCTGAAAGAACCGCCCTCCTAGGAAAAACAGGTCATTAGCTGGTAGGCACTGCTTCGTGTCATGGAGAGAGAGAGCCAAAGGTTGCAGCACCAGCTGCGTTCACAGCACCAGCTGTGCTTACGGTGCCTGTGCTTCGTTGTGCCCAGGGATTTGGGTGATGAGATTAGAGCAGACTGAGGAGCGTGAACTGCATTTTCTGTTACCAAGTGTAAATATCTTCTCAGTAACAAGGTAGGGGTAAATGGTATATATTCAAGATGGGGAAAAAAATCACAGGGCTGGTGTAGCCTGTGACTGGAGGGCAAGTGTTGCATCTGCATGACCAAGCCAGATGGAAATTTGATTGTGTGCCTCATTGTTAGGAATAACTCGGCATTAATCTCTGTGAATAGCTAAAAGGGCAAAGAGCAAAGAAATGAGATTATCTTCCTTCCTCTACAGCCATGGTAGAGCTTGCCAAGGGCTCTGGTTTGCTTTTTTGTGCATCAGCATTTGTTGCTGAGCTCCGGCACCCAGAGCCTTGTGAAGTTTGCTCAACTACTTATTGTCACAGCTTCACAGAAAATTCCTGAGCCCTGTAATGGATGGATTTTAATCTGAAAAAAGAAAAAAGAATGCAGAGATGCTTTCTGACTGTTGGGGCTCAGCCTCATGCCAGAGGCTTGTCCATAAGCCCTGGAATCCCCTGTGCTTTATTCACTGCTGCAGTTCAGGCTTTGGACTGCCTCTAGTCCTACTAGGCTGCTGGATTTCCCCAGCTAGAAGATGCTACTCATACAGGAGGGGTCCCTAGTGCTGGAAAAGGGTTGCGGTGGTCCCAGGACACCCCTCCTGGCACCACACAGGGCCAGGGCATCCCTGCTCCTGGGCCAGGCTTCCAGGAGAGAGTGGCAATGCAAAAGGGGCCTGCAGCTTCCCTGGAGGCCTCCTTGACACCCGGAGCCACCATGCTCCTGGGTCAGGTACGACTCATGTAGCTGCTGCTGGGTCTTGGAGTGACTTGGTGGGGGCTGTGTTGGTACCACTCGCAGTCCCAGTGACAATGGAGAAGCAGATGCTAATTTCTGTTCTCCTAAGAAAAGCAGAAGCAAAGAGCCACATGGAGAACAGCTTTGTATCTTAAAGACAGAGGACTAGGTACGTTTGATCATACGAGAGCTCAAGTGTTCCCTCAAGTTCTCATGCCTCCTAAAAGCAGTGCGGCCGCCAGCTGAGCTTTGTATATGACTTCATATACATCCAGTGTATAACACACATACGGCATATTGAACATTTGCATATGTTACACGTCTTTTGTTCCACTTGGGTGGCCTTCTCCTCCCCTTCCCCCCCATCTCCTGCCCCATTACTCGCCGATGCAGCTTCCCTCACGTTATTCTAGTCATGTCATTTCTGAAGGACTACACATCCCCATCCTGCAGAGACTGGAGGCTCTGTTAATTGTCAAATGTTGAGTGGGTAATGATCAATGGATGACTAATTGGAAGCAAGAGGGAATAAAATAGGTATTATTTAGGTTCTGCTCTTAATTAAGAGGATGCATAATGCTATGGGGAAAATCTTAACAAATGGCAGGAGGGGATTTTGTCATTATGCAGGGTTTAATTAGAGGCATTGCACAAGCTAGAATCCAGGTACTGTTTTGTTTCCTTTCAGGTGTCTCTCCTGGGTGTGACGGAAAAATGCCAAAGCAAGAACTTTAAAAAAACTAAGTGGAAAATATTTTTCTAGGCATGTGTCTAGCAATGTAAACAGCAAGAAATGGAAGAAAGCCTCGATTTTCCTCACAGTGCAAAAGTAATGAGGGGCAAGCCAAATGCAGAGAACTGGAGTGAGACCATCATGTGCGTTATGCTGAGGCAGAGGGGATTAAAGGCTCATTGCAATGTCTCCAGGCTAATTCACAGCATGAATGTTAGAAGTGGAGCAACATGGCAGTGCTTTATTTGAATAGTTAATCATTTGGAAATAAAAACATTTAAGATTTAGTTCCCTGACTACATAGATGTGGTAGGAAACACAAGAAGCAGCACTCGATACCAACATCATCTTTTTAATGAAAAAAGAAATACTACAATTCCTGCAGGATTAGGAACCACTTCTTAAAAAAAACCTCCATGTTAGTTGCCTTGCCAATGAAAACACTCATCCTGCACTTGAATATTAATCTGCACTTTCTATGACAGGCCCAATATCATGTTCTGCTTGTAAATAACGTACAGATGAGATAATAACTTTAGAGTTCAGAGTATGATCTAGCTTTCAGTGAAGTCAGTAGGAAGACTTCAGAAATACAAAAGAGGCCTCCAGAAAGCAATTAGGATGGCTTTAGACTGGGGGATGAGGGAGGCTTTTGAATTGCTGAAATAAACTTGGATATCTGTTCTCCAAGTTTCTTAATCCAAAACCAAGTTAATTGACAGCAGTTTCTATAGCTTTGTGGGAGGGTCCCTAAGTTTGGGCTGGGCCTCATCTTTGTTTTGAAACTCACTCAGCAGACAGTGCTGTTAACAGTCAGCAGAGTGTGATTTTCAAGCTATTTTCCGTTTCTTTCTCAGGCCACTAATAAAGTACATAAAGCTCAAGTGAGAGGAAACTGCTCCAAATACCTACTGGTTTCTGGGGCTTGGCAAGCGAAAGAGGGGACAGAAACTGGTCCTTTGCTGCAGCTGCATACACGATTAGGTCTCTAGGTTTCTGGACCTGGGAGTGCTCTCGCAAGGGACAGATCTCACAGCCACAACTTCCCTCCCCTGGCCAACTGGCAGCTGCCTACAGGGGTGGCAGGTGGACACTGTTGTTTGCTGGGTGTCACAGACCAGCGTTTAGGGTATGACGAGCGGAGAACTGAAGGCTGTCCATAGCCATTGTCGATAGGGGAGGCCAATCCACCACACAAAGGGAGAGGTGTTTTATGGCTGCACAGCAGAGCCTTTTACAAAGAAACCCCACAAATGTGGGTATGATGCAACGCCCCTATGGGAGACTCTCCTTACCGAGCCCCCATGCCTAGCTATGGCTGCCTGCATTCCCTGGGAAGCTGGGGAGCACTGCAAACACTGCATATGTTCTTCATATAAGCCCCAGGAAGGTCAGGCATTCCCAAAAGCAACTTTCCCTCCCTGCTCCCATCCTGTCTACATTCTCCAAGGCCCTGATTTTGGCTCATGTGTGGCCGTGGGCCCCTTGCCACTCTTACCCACTGTGGTGCACAGGTGGCAGCAGAGCCATCCCTGCTCCCAGGCAGGAGGCCAGTGGGAAGGCTGGAGAGAGAGGTAGCCACCCGAGCCCAGCGTGGTGCAATTCATAGCTCAGGAAGCCCTGATGAAAATTCCAGCTGTCAGGGTGTTCACGGTGCAAAACAGCTGTACAGCAGAGCCGCCACGCTTGAGGCCGAGCTAGAGGGATTAAACCTTCAGCTGACTCAAACAACTGTGGTTGTAATGCAGCCACTTCAGCCACAAGCATCTACTGCCTATCACATCTGGGTCTGGCTGGGACCAGCAGGGACTGCCTGGGAAGTCTGGCAGCAGTGAAGAACAACTTTGGGATGTTCCAAAAGGGAGACCTGGTGTCCTAATGGCCTGTGCCTTTGCAGAGGAGGAAGGAAGGAGAGAAGGAGGGGATCTGTATGGCCAGGCTGACATGGGGTTTCTGACAGGAGGAAGGGTAAGCTCAGGCTGCAGGGCATCACTGCACTGCCATTGATACAATCGTATTTAGTTTTCAGCTTGGGGGCATATGCTGCTCCTGGCCACTTTAGTTTTCCCTTAAAAAATGTGGGCAGTCATTGCCTGGTAAGAGAAAACAAGTGCCCGGGTCACAGCTTCAGGTCTGGACCATAAACAGGGGCCTGCAGAGCAGTGGGTGCCCAGAGGAGGCCCTTCCAGGGGGAAGGAATGCCAGGCAGGTGGCTCCTATCTCCGCCCCCAGTGCCACAGGAAGGGTTCAGGAAGGAGCAGCAGTGGCACTGCTAGAGGAGTTTGGGGATGGTTTAGATGCCTGTGTGCACAGGCAGACTTGTCAGGCATTGAGGCACCATATGGTGGCAGCCACAAGTGACCACACGGTCACTTGGAGGATGACGAGCCATGCACATATTGCAGCCAAGTGAAAGTCCTTCTAGGGTTAAACTAAGAAATGAGGCTGGAGATCAGGAAGAGCTTCTTGGCAGGGAGATGCACTGAGTGGAGGGTCAGGAAGGTGGTGTGGGCTGGGATGCACAGCTGTGTATGGCGGACACACCAGGGACTTCTGGCCCAGCACTGTGCCGATGAGGCGGCTGGAGTGGCTTCCCAGGGCTCTTCAAACCACACTTCACCATGCCAGCAGTGCTGGCACTACTCACTTTCAGGAGCTGTGAGAATACAGCAGGGTTTCAACTCTTGGGAAAAGCAAGTTTCTGCTCCTTGAGGTTGTAGAGAGAAAAGTGGAAGTGCCTAGAAGTCTAACTTAAAGAACCAGATGAGAAATCCTTTTTTTGGTTCTTGCCCCCATCATGTGATTGTCTCCAGTAGTCTGAATCACAACTGATTTAACATTCAACTGGGCTGAAAGCAAAGGGTGACTTTCCCGTCCAGGCACACACTTCTTAAATCACGCCGGGTTTCCCCCCACAGTTATTTATCTGCGGGGCTCACGCAGAGGCAGCCCGGCTTCCCACGAGAGAAGGAGCGAGCTGCACGCAGGCACTTCCAGAGGGTTTTAACCTTCAAAGTGTCACTCCCCCAGAGAGGCTCTCCGAGTGCCGCCGCCACGCTGTGCCGTGCATGCCTCTTCCACTTCCTGCTGCAGAGCCAGTTCTGCCGCTTACCTGGGAGAGGCAGGGAGGGTGTCGTAAAAGGAGGAAAAAAACACCCGGCCGGCTGAGGAAGGAGACCCGGGCACGCCAGGAGAGCGGCGGGGAGCGCAGGAGGCAACGCCAGCCCTCCCGCTTTCCTCGGTCGCCTCAGAGCGAACCTCCCTCGCCCGCAAGGTAAGAAGTGTCAGAGATGCCGCCTTTCTCGGCCCCTGTTTGTAATTAGCTGCTGACCCACTTCTGGCTCTCAGTGGGGCTTTTTTCCCCCTCAAATTGCTGTCTAGCTCACTTTCTTCCTCTCTTTCTTGTAATGATAGCCTGAGTTTCACAGATGGTTACAACATGTTTCAGCCATTTCGCTGCAGTTTGGGAGTTTTTTGTTGATTTTTTTTTTTAAATCAGGAGGGGTGTGGGGTAAACACTGGGAACGGCCACGCCTGGTGTCGAAATGTTGTACTGCCTGTTTACGTAGTTGCCTGGCAATGCTTGGCAGCCAGGCCTGATCCCGCTCCCGCCCTGCGCGGCTCTGCGAGCTCTGAGGTGGTGTGTTGGCCGAGGGCTCTCTCCTCTCTCCTCTCTCCTCTCTCCTCTCTCCTCTCTCCTCTC
>WEIV01012993.1:2607-44116 GCA_013390005.1 Calyptomena viridis | reverse complement strand
TCTTATGGAGTTGGGTTTTCTTTCTGTCTTTCCAAGGCAGGAAACAAGGCATGTGCAATTATGGTGTTCGTGTCTGTCAGTGCCCCCTACCCCCTGCAGTGCCTTTTGAAGTGTAGCAGAGGGTACACGTCTGAAAGATGTATAGGTTTCTGCACATTTCATGACAACGAGTGAGCGAGGCTGTTCCCACGCCTGCTGAGGGAAACACATCAGGTCCCCCAGGCTTCCCCAAGGCCTCCCACCACCCACACATCCCTCAGCCCTTGCACTGCAGAACAGGGAGGGAGAGATGTCAGCCCCATGAAATACCAGAGGTTCTTCCTTATTAGGAACCAGTGTCCTCAATGTGAGGCATGAAGCTATAGGAAAGCAGGCTGAGGACATTTACGCCTCTCAGGATGGTCCCCCTGTCCCACCCCACTCAGCCAGCTCCAAATTTTGTGACAGGATTTTTAGATGTCCCAAGGCCATGAGATATCCCAGGCTGTGGGTTTTTCAGTGCCTATGGGAGTTTTAGCAGCACTGAAAATGGGTGGGAAGTAACCTCTGGAAAACAAGCACAGTTTTAAGGATACTGCAGACATTTTCATATTTCACAAGTTTAGAAAACTGAAAGGAAATGTTGCCTGTATCTGAGATGCCTGTTGGATCCTGCTTGAGGGTGTTGCCCTTCTAGTTTCTTACTACTTGTTGCCCAGCATTCCTGTTACATGTGTATCAATGTCTACAGAGGCAAAAAATATCTAGGTCTGCTCTACCCTTTGCACCATGGATTGACCAGTGAAGCAACATTAGTGCTGCTAAAGGGAATGTGATGTTTGCCATGCAGGGAGGATTTGAATTATCTTCTCTTAGCACATGTAGACTTTCATGCCGTGGCTGCAGAAAGTATATAAGAGTGGCCGTAAAGTCAGTGTGGAAGAGGAACTTTGTTTTCATATTCTTTGTCTACTTTTTCCAGAAGTCATAAAAATAAACATTACTTGCCCTAGATGCCCAAAAATCTGGGCTAGGAATGTGACACATTGCCTTAGGCTTTGCTGTGGAGGGTATCCAAGGGGGAGGGTAAGTGTTCATGATGACAGCAGCCAAAATTTTTCATGGTGAAGCGTGAAACTCTCGAGCTTGGATTTCTTTGGTAGTGTTTATTTAGGTTATAGACCCAAGACAGTTCCCACATTTGCACTTGCTCTTTCTGAAAGGATTTCTCATGGAGATTTTTGAGGAAAGTTGTGTCTAGTGCTTCGGGAGAGAAAGCACTTAGAGCAAGTGTACTTACACACTTACGCTTATCTGACCCCGCGGCAACAGCATTCATTGCAATCTCAATGTGTGCCTCTTGCAAATTCTGCATATGCTTACTCCCATCCTGCAGATGGATATCAGCAGCAGCAGGGAGCTTAAGGGATTCAGCCAAAGTATGCAGGAATTATTTGAAAATCAAGAAATTCCTGTCTGTCTCCACCCCTTGTGATCTCAGCTTTGCCTTAATCTCTACCCGTGCCATTTCAGAAATGCCATGACTGATTAATAAAAAACCCTGTTGTTGTGTGTTGTGCACCAAAGAAGGTGAGGTTTCTTTCTTATCCTAATATTTTCTGTTTTAACAAGGTAGACAAATACAACTTTGATCAAAAGAGCAAAGATATTTTCTCCCTCTCTAGAAGCAACAGGGAGCACTGCCATGCTCATGTTGCAGAGTGTCTCTTGTTTCTTCACTACAGAAGGTTTCTAATCAAAAGCAGATAGATGGTTAGTGTGTGTTTTGGGACAGCACATCCTGACAAGTCTTCGTGCTGCGAAACAGATGAAATACCTGATGGATTTTGCAATCAGCTGCAAAAAACCAGCACATACGAGCCTGAGCCCAACACCCTTCCTGGCCCCTGGCCAGCCCCTTGCCTCCATCAGACAATTTTTAGGGGAGTTTGGCCATTGCTTCAAACTTGGGTACTCAGGCCCATCTCTACTGACCTGCAGAATAATTTGCTCCCCTTCATATATGCTCTCCCTACAGCTTCCCGGGAGTGGCCGTGGCCAGCAGTGGCTGGTTGTGAGCAGGAAGGCTGGGCGGCCTCCTCTGTCTCCCTGGCAGGAGCACTGAAAGAACCTCTCTAGGTGTGGGAAGCCTCACAAGGGAGCTGGGATGGGCTTCTTCCTGGGAACTCGAGTCACTGAACACCCACCCACAAAGGTTATTTGCTGAATTAATGCACATTGCAGAAATGGGTGTATGAGCAGAGGAAGGAAAAGAAGAAAAAAGGGTGGTTTAAGGAGTTCCCTTGACATTTTTGGGAGCAGTCCAGGCCTAGATACTCTGTCCCTTTAGGAAAGGCCTCTTCACTTTATTACAAGCAGAAATATGCAATGCCTCCAACTGGTTATCAGTAATCTCCTGAATAGTCATAGGTGCAGGGGGGATATTAAATTCTTGAAGCTTTCTGGCAATATCATGGTCTGACTTGAAGCTGGAGTGTCTTTGGAAACGAGATTGGGCATGATCTACTCTCTCGAGCAGTCTCTGTGCCAGAAAAGGGATCAGGCTACAGGTTTCTGAGGGTATTTCAATATATTGAAGCATTTCTCTACCCTAATTCTTCAACATGGGAGACTTAAGCGATTCATTTTTCTGTCCTATGCATAACTATATTTGCAGGATAAGCTAACTAGAAAATTCAAAGGAAACAAAATGAAACTCAGCAGCAGAAAGCAACATAAAATACAGGGATAATGGGCTCAGCATTGGGTCTTTTTCCGAAAGCTGAGGATCTTCAGCTGAGCAGAAACAACACCCTCAAGTACTGCTGTTGGAGGAGGATGTTTTTGAATCATCTGTTACATTTCCAGGAGCGTGGGGATTTCTCTTGGGAAGTCCCATCCACATACCATTGTCAGCATTGCTCAAAAAGGCTTCAGCTTGTCCTGGGGTAAATTTATCCTCGGGACCATCTCTCCAGACAAGAGTTCTGTTGTTGTAACAGCTGCTCTCTCCAACCAGAGCTACTGAGGGAGAAGGAGGATGAAATCACATTTCCTCCTTTTTTAATGCCAAAGCCCTCGCCCCCTTGCTGCCTCCTACCTCGGCCCTGTGGGAGCAGGGACTGTGTGTGGGTGTCAAAGCAGCTTTTGCTGCTCGGCTATCCCACCTCAGGGTCTAAGCAAAAACCTATCTAAAAAAACTAGAAGTCTTTGCAGGTAGAAACACAAGCAATGGAATGTCTCTTCAGTCTGACTAAATTCTTTTACTCAGATATTTGGAGTAATTTTTTTAGCTTATGTTACACAGGAAGGAAATAAGGCAGTCATTTTAGATATTAGGTTGATTTGGAAGACAAAGAGATGTTTCTCTTTTGAGAGTTTAAACTAATAGGAAAGATGTTTTTAAACTATGCTGAAGTAAGATATTTGAAGAGTTTGCTAGCTGATCATTTGCAATATAGTTTAATAAAGTCTTAATATCCCTCCTCTAAAAGACAGGATAAATACATTAAATAGCAAACTTGAAGAAAACAAATCTGAATTTGTCCTGTCCGTGTTGTGCCATTCATTAGAATCACACAGCCTGTGCATGATCCATTTCACAGATAGCCAGATGCTAGCAATGGAACAAAAAAAAAAAAAGACCAAAAACTTTGGAGGTTGTAGCCTCAAAAGGAATTTAGTCACTTTTAAATCCCATTTGACACCCAATCCAAAACTCATTTACTTTACTGAGCTCTGGATTGAGTTCTTGGTGTCTCCACAGAAATCTGTTCTTCCTTTCACGGTGCTAAACTAAAGGTTGTTGAATATAGAAGATCTGAATTCAAAGTATTTTCTATTATTTTCATCCAGCTACTTCAGAGACCATCAAAGAAGCATCTTAGTGTATGAGGCATTCCAAATTTGTTTCTGAAAAGCCTTGTGTTAAGGATTAAATCTAATGGAAGGGATGCTTAGACAACGTGTGTGGCTAGAGAGGTAGAGCTGTACCCCAGTCCCCAGTCCACAGCTGAGTTTGTGCTTTGTGAACACCACGGTGAATTTTGCACAAGGAACCAGTTTACTGGAGGTGCTCAGAGGGGAAATAAGAGTTTTCAGTGTGATTTGTGCTGCTGGAGTGTGCATCATTCATTTTATGACCAAATGGACAGAGATATCCACAACTTGAAGCATGTCTGAGCAGACACTTCAGGGCCAGATGATCCAAGGGTCAGGTTTACAAAGCTGTTGAGATGAGCAGAAGATCGATGCTTTGCAGGGTGTTTGATACCTAACCTTCATAGGCCCTTCTCTAAGTCTGTCAGGGGACTACTTGGCAGCTTTACAGCTTGATTCTTGTAAATCTGATTTTGTGTTGTACTGCCCTGATGAGTCACCACCACAAGGACAGTCATCATTTCAACTGCCATCTGACCAAAGGCCACAGGCAAAGGACATTTTGCCACCTCCTCACAGCACAAGTCCCTGTCACAGTCCTGTGCTGATTCTGAGAGCTCAAGGTTTCCCTTTTCCCATCACGTTGGTTATGACTGTCAGAGAACCATGACTCAGCAGGCTTGGCTGGTGTTCCTGACGTGCAGAGGGGAAAAGAGATGCAAACCGCAGGGAGAGAGATGTGATGGTGGTGAGCTGACTGTCAGGGTTTCGAGCCTGGGTGCTGGTATGGGAAGGAGCTGGTTTGGCACCAGACCCAGTGCTGTCACGCAGGGGCTGCAGCTGTGGGAGCAGCAGCGTGTGTGCTGTGTTGGTGCAGCTAATAGCTGCTCTGAGGACTTGCCTACATGGGAAAATTCACCAGCATAATTATCCCACTGTAATTATCCCAGGATAACTCTCCCTCTGGACATGCTTAATATAACATAGGGTATGTATGAATGTATGGTAAATCTTCTGCACAGATGGGTTTTAAGTTACATAGAGGAGGAATATTTACATTGCAGCCCAGCAGCAAAGCACAGTTTTTCTCCTGCTTTCCAGAAAATGTTACACCCAGAATTTTCTATGGCAGAGGTACTTTCAGGGGGGAAGTGTGTCATTTGATCTGATCAGCATAAATGTAAAGCCTCACTCTTGCCCTGTAACACAGGGCACAACATTGGCCTTTACAGAATCACTGAGAATCACTGTGAGAGCCAGGGTAAAGGCTGGGACACTGCCTCGTACCTCTCTGTGGTCCTGTTCGACTGGTTTTTTATACTGTAGTCACTTAAGTATGTTCTTCATTTAACCTTTCTGTTCAAGATACTCTGACTGAAGTTGAGAGATGTCCTTGGATGACTAAAAGCTCCTCAAACATTGTTAATTTACTTTCTTTACCAGGCTTTCAGGTCAGATTCTTATGTTGTCATTCCCATTGCTTGAGTGCTTAGTCCACTCTCTCCGGATAACTCTCCCATTTGGGATTTTAGTGTCTTCAGTGTGATAGAAGGTAAATGGCTGAGGAAGTGATGAACACTGGGCTTGTTTCTGTATACTCCGTGGTAAGGGATAAAATTTTCTGGGAGGAAGCTAATCTGCATCCTGTAAGAGGATGAAGATGGCTGCACTTCCTGAAGCCCACTCAGGGTTTATTCATCACTGCTGCCATGTTTGGGCCCAAATCAATTCTAAAGGAAGGGGGAAAAAAGTCAAACAGTAACTAATCTCCCTGAATTGTCTCTTAACTTTCAATCACTTAAAATAGCAAGAGTCATGTGATAATAGGCTGAAGAGGTATGATAAAATAAGCAGCCACACTTGGAAACAAGCTTTGGAGTTGAAATTACCCAGCTAGGTATGTAGTGAAGTTTAGATCAGAGGCATCAGCATGAAGCTACTATTAGAAGGTCAGGAGTAAAATAATTGCAAGCGATTGAATTCAATGGATTATACCTAAACCAAACCTCCAGACCAAAGCAGTCTGATCTATCGTCAGGTGCAGAAATTACCTCTGAGAGACAGTTCATTTGCTTTTGCCCACCTCCAGTTTCAGCAGGAACAGTAAGTTCCAGAAATCTCATAAAAACATCTGATTTGCGCAACACTTTGATTTGCGCAAAACTTTAACTGCTATTTCTTTTTCAGACAGAGTTATTTTAGGATTATTGCCCATGTGAAACTGTACCATGTTCACAGGAGTGCTTTCTCTTGTTTTCCAGCTTGCTGAAAAATCCTGGGCTTGCAGTAAGGGAGCTGACTCACTTCTGGTTCAACTACAAAATTTGGAAATGGCCTCTGTGTCAGGTTAGTCCAGATTGTAACTCTGTACTAGCCATGCTCCAGCTAACCCTCTACTGTCTTGTTTTGCCAAAAGTCAGCCAGACTTTTCTTGCTGCTTTCTGCGATCTTTTTAAAAAACATTAAAATGTAAAGAATATAAAGAATACGTATTGCTCTTAAGTATTCCAGCTCACAGTCATTGAATGATGACTCACAATAGGCATTTTTGATTGTCCATCTAAAGTGTTTCTTCTCTCAATTTTTCAGGCACTTTCACAGGTCAAAGCATACCAGTCGAAGTGGATGAATCCATATCATGGTCCCAGTTACCCGAAAATGTCTTGGAAAAGGCTTTGCACCCTTCTGGAGACAATATGGAGGATGAGGAGGCCCAGAGACCATGTGTTTCTCAAACATCTCAGCCTGTGGCCAATCCATCATGCCTTTGCAGAGCACCAGCACATCATCAATCAGCACTGTCCGTTGAGCCAGACAGCAGCTTGTGGTCAAAATATACTGGTCCTGATGGAAATGGACGCTTCTCTTTCTCCAGTGAATCAATAGCAGGAGTATTTCCCTCCAAGAGGCATCTTATAGCTATGGACAAACCAGGCATGCAGCCAAGATCACAGCTTTCAGATGACACCAGGCACAACTCCAGTAAATCAGAGCAGATCTTGTCTGATGTTCCTGAGGACTCGCTGGAGGAAAGCAGCCAAGGGAGTTCACAGTCACAGCAGTTCTCAGGAAACAGACATCCAGCAGAGCTGGGAACTGTGGACACCGGGTACAACTCCCAGTCACGAGACATCATGGGAATCAGGCACCTGGAGCTCCCCTTACCGCTGGTGTCTGTACTGAACCCCCAGGACCTCCCAGGACCACTGATTTCCAGAGAATTTTTTAGACCTGAGCATCAGCACTGTCCTATGTGCCAGCACTTGCCCCACCCCAACAGCCCCTCGCAAGCCCACGGCTGCTTTGGGCATCGCTGCCCAGCAGAGCAGCACCCCCAAGGCACATGTGAGTAGCACCACTCACCCTACGGGAGGTTCTCTGGGTGTATCACAGCCATGGCTCACCAAGGTGGTGTTTTCCAGTGCAGCATGCAATTATTTACCTCTTGAAACATCTATTTGGAGTCCATTTTATGACTTCAGTTTTTTGGGTTATGCATCTGGACTATCTGATGCAAAACCTGTGAGCCAGATAGAAAGTTAAAGAGGTCACGGTTACTCATAAATGCAGGCTAATGATTTTGCCTAGAAACTAGCCTTTGTCAGTCATGCTGAGCATACAAAGCCTCTCCCTGCTGTTATTTCATATTCTAGTCATTTCCTTCCTTCTTGCATCAGTCATTCGGCAGCCTCCTATACCAAGTCAATTCCTGTTGTTTTCATGGATTTGCTTGCTCCCACTTGGATCCCCAAAGTTGAGAATTTCCTTCCAGGATCAGGATGGGAGGTTACCCTTGATCTCTGTAAATAGTATCTCCCAGCACTATGACCAAACTCACCCATGTGTTTTATTTCTATGTGAAAAGAGCATGACATCCATCATCCTCATTTTTTTCTGTTGTCAGCTGAAATGAAAGCTCATTACTTAAAATGGAGCCTCTCAGCTGCTGGTGATTGTATCGCTGAACGCTGATGTGATTCCATCAATATGGGTGTTTTGGCTTTTGGAGACTACATACAGTTTACAGCCTGCTATTAATTAGTATTCCTTTTCAGTCTCTCAGATTTTTATCTGTTATGAAGTGAGCTTTGAACATTCAACAGCAATTTTTGTTTTAATACAATTTTTATTACATTAGACTCATGAGACTCCGACCTGTTTTGGGCTAGCCGTGTAATAAAAAGCTGTAGGCCTGTTCTGATAACCCTTTATTATTTCTTTTTAACCTTCTGGTGACTCCAGAGCTGTTTAAGGAGTTTTGTCATTCCAGCAATGTGCTGTAATTAGGTATATGAAAGAGGGAGGGTTTCAGAAGCTAGGTTTCCAGCTCTGATTTTGGAACTTCATAAAGATAGACTTTCAATAGCACCTACAGCTTAACATTTGGAAAATGTCCTCTAGTTTTCTTTTCGTGCCTTCTCCTTTCAGTTCAGCTTTAACCAGACAAAGAGCTGGTTGCACAACACCCCTCACTATTTACCTCCATTTGCCTCCTTCACCAGCGGACATCGTGAGAAGTAGGACATTTAACTGAATGAGGACATTTTGTTTGAAAGCAGGAACTCTGAAAGGCTTTCTTTAGAAAAATCAGTACCATTCCAACCATATCCAGAGGGCAAAAAGAGTAAAATAAACTCAGATGGCTGGAGCAGATTTGGTCAGGACCACGAAGCTGGCAACTGTACTCCTGTTTCTCACATGCCAGGTACAGCGTAAATCACCTCCTGACAGCTCCTTGTGTTTCAGATAATTGTTGGGCAGTGGCAACCCACAACAAAGCTCTGCAGTTTGTGTGTTGCAACACGCCTCCCCTGGGGAACAGCACTTGTGCCTGGAGGCTCTAAGCTGGCTCCGGACACCTGCTATTTGAGATACAAAAGCAAAACTGCTTCTGAAGTCAAAGAAATCCTCGCAACAATGCTGCTTGCCCGGGGACCATTATTTCAGGTGTTTGTATATAAGAGGTGTCGGTGGGTGTGGGCACACCCCCCTGGCCACGCTGTGCTTTGAACGGCAGTGGCTGCATCCATTAAAATACTGTAGCATCAGGCAGATTCTAAGGAAGCCTGTGAAACATTGGCCTTAAAACCTCTAAACCAAACTGAGTCTCCCAGATTCCTGCCACCTTCCCTAGAGCTGGTCATGAGGAATCCATGAGAAAACCATATTGACTTGTAATACTGTTTTCTCAGCCTCTTTCACGCTGTCCTGCTGCAAATAGTTAAGAGGGGGAGTGGGAAAAATCTCCTAAAACAATCTCAACAAATTCAACATTGCCGAGTCACAATTTCATCAGCAAAGTCTTTGTAATTGTAGGGTGGGTTGTTTGGGGGTTTTTTTAAGTATTGGCTTCTGGAACTGGGCTATTTAATCAAAGCTTTGTTTTCTTTCTTTTTCCTCCCCTTTAAAAAAGAAGAAAAAAGAAAGATAGCCTTCACGGCTGCTAGGGAAAGGAAAGCATGACCCCAAAATAGCTAAAAGGATTTTAAAAAACAGTTTTGGGGGAGAAAGAGCTTTTGACTACTGCAGCTTTCAGAGCCAGCTCATAACACCATAATCATGCAGTGCTAATAAGCCCTGCCAGGCTGGACTTTGATCTGCACACAGCAGCTTGAAAGTGCACAGAGCTGCTGCCTAATGAAAACTGCAAGCAAGAAGACTGGGGGGAAAAAATTACTTTTCCCCATTTGGGAAGAAAACACCTTACATTGCTTTCTCTTTCAGTTTATGCCAGCAGTACCACTGTATGTTTGTTATTGAACAGCATTGTGTGTGTGTGGCCAGTAACAGTAAGGGTTTTCAGAATTACTTGAACAAAATTGTCACTTTGGGCTTCCCCTGCAGCCTCCTGGATGGCAACAGGAGCAGCAGCAAGGCCTTAAAAGGTCACTTCGACAGAAAATTCACACAGGGTGAAGTAACAAACTGAGAGATTATATTTTCTCTTTTCATTTACAATAATCACGGTCTGTTTAGCCTTAGTGTTGCAAACTGATTTGTTCCAGGATTTTGCATCTGCTTTCATGAGAACTTTGGGATGATTCATTTTCACAAGTTATTGCCAAAAAGAAATTAAAAAAAAAAAAAAAGCCCTACTGAAAAACACTGAGGCATGGTAAGTGCAGAAACAAAGCAGCCCTGAATATTTTACTGTCAGTTGTCCCAACAGCCCAACCCAGAGTGGGGATCTGAACCATGCCGTATGTGAATGGGAAATAGGAAGCTTCAGACTGTAAAACGTTCCTTCATCTGGCTTCTTTCAGGGCGAGATACCTGCAAATGCCTCCAAACTGCTCAGTTTCCTGAGACACGAAGGAGGACGTGCCTGGAAATGAATAAACACAAACTGAAGCAAAAATGTGTTGGCTGAAATGATAGTTGCTGCCTTTATTTTCTCACCCTCCCAGATGGCAGAGCTCCTTACCAACATTTTGCACAGACATCGCAACCACTTCCTCCTATTCCTGGACCTTGCATGAGAGTTATCCGCTCGGCCCAGCAAGTCATCCCAAATTACTCCAACCTTCGTGCTCCCAAGGGTACTGGAGACCGACCACCCCAGAGGACTTGCTCCTCCCCTGGTCCTCCTCGATTCCCGTAAGTATGCCTGGAGGGGTGGAGGGTTGTGGGAGGTGGAAGTGGCTCTGATCTGACTTTTCTGGGCTTCCAACCAGTAATTCTGACTCCTTGTACTGTGAGTGTGCCTGGGCTGCAGGGGAGCATGTGACATGCTGGGTCATTTTCTTTATTTGCTATTTTATACCCAGTGAGGGCCTGACCTTACCCTAGAGAACTTCAAAGCTGGATACCTGATATGTTGTTATAGCACACACCCTGAAATGCACACATTAAGGAAGATAAATGCTTGAAGGTTAAAGGGATGAAGGGTTGAAAAATACCTCAGTTGAAACCTTAGAGCTCTCCTGCTCAAGGACAAAGGTCAATTTGGTGGCTCAGTGCAGTCTTCATCTTTATACTGTACCAGCCTGGGACGACTCAATCATTGGTTTCCAGTGATTTCCTTCTTATCTCTTCTGTGGTACAGAGAAAAAGGGAGAAAACCTCGTCAGTTGCTGATACATCTCCACACTGCAGTTTGCAGTCTTTTCTGTGATTTTTCATGCAGTAATAAAACGCCACATGTTTGGCACTTCTCATCCAGGGCTTTTTGACTGGTTTTCAAATATTAATTTACCAGGCCTTATATCCTTGTAAGTACGTCATTAGCAGATGGGAAATCCTATCCATGCAGGGTTTTCTCCAGACTCTGTTACCTAAAGGTGTTAAGGATATCTGAAATCAGACCATTTTTATGTAAATGCCACAATACTTTTAGAGGTGTTAAACCTACAGGTATCCATGCTTGCGTCCATTTATGTGCCATGGCCTTTGCAGGAAACTGGGAGAATAGGCATGACAAAAAAGGGCAGACTACTGAAATATTGTTCTGCTCTGGTCTGTGAAAAGTTAGGGCCTGTGACAGAAAAGTAACAGTGAGATAAGGCCATATCTGCAGCAGACAGAATTGCACTGACGTGTTTGCATGAAAATATAAAAATAGTGGGGAATAGTGGGTATCCTTTGTAGTAGTGAAATTTAAAAACAGTCTCCTAATTTTTGGCATATTTTTTAGATAAGGTGAAGTTTCAGGAAGATCTGTAAATTAGCCATAGGGTAGTCTTTTTTGTGGCCGTTGTTGAGGTGTGTGTTGCTTTTATTATTACTCTCATTTGCTAAAAGAGATCCAGAATATGCAGGGTCTGTCCTGCGGCTGCGTGACTGGCTTTTGCATGCTGATTCCCAGAACAGCAGTTATATGTTGGTAATATTTGCCTATAGAGAATTTTGTAACAGAAAACATCTGCACCAAAATGAATAAACCAAATCTTAATGTGACAACAGAAAACATGCTGTGACCAGCCTGTCATCATTCATTTAAGGAAGGCTAAGAAAAAAAGGAGAGCGGTCTTGATTGACTAATCATCACGGCTGTGTGGGGAAAAGCTCTCACAGAAACCTAAAGCTCATCAAACAGATTCAACCCAGCAGAGTCCTAGGACACCTCACATAAAAATCTCTATAGATTCGCCTTCCATTTGACTTAAACTGTGAAGCTGAAGTGTCACAGGAAAAAAACTGCTAAGCTTACTAAAATCATACCTTTCTGTATCCTTGCTACAACAGAGGAGACATTAGGCAAGGTTATTGGAGGTCTGGAATGCCAATCCCTGACATTAGAAACCCTCGTTTGGGTCTGCCTTTGCTGGTCAAGAAATGAATTTTGCCCCCTTCAGTAAAACTTTGCATTTGTCCAAAACTGGAGACCCTCCAGAGCTGGAGGCAGAGTGCCCTTGTAGTCTCATTTTTCCCAATTCCCATCTGTCTGTGCCTCCTGTGCTCTACAGGATATCATGAGAGCGTCTGAGATGCCTTGAAGCACCCTTTAGATAACGGGAAGACGTTACTTAAGGGCCACCCTGCTCCCATATGAGCATAACAACATCCATGACACGGCGTTGTTTCTCACTCAGAAATGGCCTTTGCTTCTGCTAATTGCAAGCTGAACAGCTTTCAGCTATGATGTGACTTACTTCCTGTGATTGATGTTGCTTCTGTAATAAACTGCTTCTTGTGGTAGATTGTCACCAAGGTATCCATTCAAAAGACGCTGTAATAACTTAGTAGATATGCTGAGCCAAGCATCTCTGCAAGAACTTTTCCTAGCTAATACGCAGATCAAGTTCTTAGTGTGTTATTAAAAAAAAAACCCTGAATTTTGCTTGGAAAGAAGTATTTTTTTAAATCCTCACTTGCTTTTCTTTGTAGAAACCAGCTCTATAACCAGCTACCTAATGGTCAGATGCCCCTCAAGGCATATGGCCCAGATGAAGCATGCGGTTGTCCCTCCGACAATTTTCCATCTCCAGCTGCTGTCCCGAGACCTCTCAGTAACCCTGCAGCCAAGGGAACTCTGAGAACCAGCAATTTGCCAGAGGAGTTGCGTAAGTGGTTGGTTAGCAAATGTGTTCTGTGCAAGATTTTACAGCACAGCCTAACAGCTTTAGGTGGGAAAGCTCCGGAGAAGGGAGGGGGGAGGAAAGGCAGAGGGAAGGACATTAAGACACAAAGACAAGAAAAGAAAATACTGAATGTCATCACATCTGTAGGGTGTGAATGTCTGTGTTCTGTGGGATGGAATTATGCCCTTGAATCCTGAAAACATAATTGTCATTAATTGCTTGTTATTTTGCTTACAAAAAGTAAATACTGTTTAGATTTTTTACATGACTCCTTGCTAAACAGGATGTCCCTTTGAAGCAGGAGGGGCTGAAGCTTACAGTAAAAGACTAAAAACAAACAAAGCCCCAGGGATAAAGCATATCTGCCTGTCCCAAACGAGACAAATATTTTGAGCCTTGACCTCAGTTTCTCCCTGACTTGTTGAGTGGAGAGGACTTTAGGCCAGGAACCTCTGCTGAGGGCAGCACAGGCTCTGGCTGAGGTGCTTCTATTGCCACCAGCCCCACAAACACATTCACCCTTCAAATCTTATGGGGAAAGTCAGGTTTCAGATAAATGGCTTCCTTCTTAATGCCAAGCTGGCTAGTAGGTGAGACGTACCATTGCTAAGAGCCCTCCACATCTCCCCTGAAGTTTTCATTTTTCCTTTATTCTTCATTTTGCGCATTACCTTTCTAATCCAGAGAGTTGCATCTCTCTGTCCTCTAAGAGTGAGTTATACTGGGTGCCACTCTTGGGTAGACCCTACTTTATCAGTTAGCGTGTCCTAGATGAAGGAATTACTGGATAAAATAGTGTCATTTGTGGAACATGCTCAGCTGGATTACATTAGCCAGCTGGTATACCCTGACACAAATCCATGATTCTTTAGTTAGTACGGAAACCCCTTCCACAAGGCCAAGGAGAGCTGAAGGCATTGTTGTCATCAGCCATGCATCCTGCCTGCACTGGGGGTGAAATTTGCTCCAGGGTGAGGTAGTAAGGCATGTGGAAGGGCCCCTCCCACTCCATGTCAGATCAGGGGTCTGGGGAGAGCTGTGCTGGTTGCAGCCGGTGCAGGCAGCAGGAGCTCTGTGAGAGAACCCAGCAACGCCTGTGCCGAAGGGCTGGGAAAAAGCAGCTCTGGCCGCAGAGCAGGGTGACAGCAGAGTGATGTTACCCTCTGCAGCTTGCCATTGGCAAGGCAGTAGGAGCTCAAATCTAGAGCAAGGTTCTGTACAGGGGGCTGATTTCAACACCAAGCCACTGCACTATCCCAGATCCATTTCATAAATAATCCAAAGAGAGCAGAACTCACAGGGTGGTGGAAAAGGAGGGCTATGACAGTTTTACCCTCTGAATGGTGTATGTGAATGTGCTTCTTATTCCTACGGACTCTCTCTCCCAGGCAAGGTCTTTATAACCTACTCGGTGGACACAGCAGTGGAGGTTATGAAATTTGTGAACTTCCTGTCTGTAAATGGATTTCAAACTGCTGTAAGTATTCCTTTTGGAGAAAATTAATTTCATCCAGGGAAGAAAAGAGACATTTTTTAAAAAGCAGAGGCTACCCATTTAAATACTTTTCTGTTAATCATCACATTCTGTAGGTTAAGGAAGATACAAATAGAATACAATAGGATACAAACTAGCCTTGGCTTTGCAAGTTGTAACTTAAATTATTTGCCATTTCGTTTATTCATATTTTAACTGAAGTTTATGCTTTGAAATGTGCTTTAATTATGACCCTGGAAATTTTCACTTAGTGCCACCAGATACCAGATGGGCAATAGTATGAAGTTTTGTGAGCTGTTCCATTAACATTGTCTCATATTTGATAGTGTAATATCAATATTAAAAAAAGATCAATTTCCATGTTCCTTCCGTTACAGGTTTTTTTTCTGTGATGCTATTACATTGTTGTTCTTCAGCTGTGAATACCTTTCTGCTAAAAAATTATCTAAAAGCAATGTATTTCACACAGAATAATGAAACAGCCCATCTCATGGTTTCATTTGCTTTGTTATACTTTTAAAAGGGATTCTAAAAATCACTGGCCTGAAAAGGTCTGGGTCTTACTGTCTAATCCTATAAGCCATTCAGATTTTTACTGAACTTCTCATGAGTTTGCTTCATCATAGCAGCCCTCTCTAAGGGATCCATCCACAGAGGCTCTAGGATTCAGTGTTCATCAAAATCTTGATTCATATTTTCTTATTTCAAGAGCATATGCTATCTGACCTCTCAACCTTCACTCTTTGGCTCCAATTCAGGAAAGCATTTAGGGAAGTGGCTATCATTAAACTGAATGAGGCTCGGTGGGGGGCTTTGCACATGCTTATTTATTTTCATGAACCAAAGATTTTTTTTCCAGAGACTGCAATTACACTTCTCTCCAGCAGTTCTGTTCTATGACCAATTCATAAGAGAGCTTTGGGCACCAGAGTTACAGAGTAGAAGGTTCATTAATACCACCTTTGCTGGATGGGCAAGTCATAGACCCTGCTGCAGAGTAATAAATATAGCAAAAAAGCCCCCAAAGCAAGGAAACAAATGTGCTCTCTACACTCAAAAAGGGAAAAAGAAAGACTTGAGAGCAGAACTTGACTCTTCTATCAAAAGTTTGGAGTAGTACTTACTCCATCAGTCACATTCACTGACTGCTGGTTTCTGAGTTTACCGGGCATGCAAAGAAGTGAGTGGTGTGGGTTGTATTCAGTCCTATGAAGTTCTCCACCACTCTGCTGTCACTGAAGTCTGGGTTGCTGCATCCATTGTCAGTGACCTGGCTGACTTCCCACCACACACACCCTGAATATTTAGTTCAATATGAAGCTAAGACTTCACACTCGGTTATACCCTTGCAGCCAGAAAACAGTGGGCAATTGCAGCTATACAGATAGAGAAGGTGGGCAGCCATCCATCTTCATCAGATGTTTAGAGTGGCAAAAAAGCCATTTGTCAAACATCACATATCTAATGTTCACCAGCAGTGGTTTTTTTCTTATTCCACCGAGTGAAAAAATGCCTGGGATTTGGGAGGTGGCAGGGCAGCCAGTCAAAGAGCCGACTGAGCAGGAGCCCAGCAGTGTGCCTGCTGCAGCCCCCTCTGCCTGCCCCGTGCCTGTCCAGCTCAACTCTGAACTGCAGGGAAAGGGGAGAAGTTGTACATGTACACACTTCTTTCCTAAGGGAATTGGGCACACATGTTAGAAACTAGGGAAAGGAGTAGGTGCTATATCAGTGCCATTGAATGGGGAGGAAAGGTGATAGGACGTTCACCACAGACTTTCATTCTCTTGCAGATTGATATCTTTGAGGACACGGTACGAGGTATTGACATCATTAAGTGGATGGAGCGCTACCTAGGTGATGTATGTAAGGGCAATTTAACCTTGTTCATAGCAGAGGTAACCTGAGGAAAATGGCTGAATTATTCTAATAGCAATAGAGACAGAATCAAAATGCAAGACCCTACCCTCATCTTCCCTGTCCCCATGGAAATGGCAGAGGCCTTGCAGAGAGAGCATAGGCAAATCTCACTCACTTCTATATCTTATGGTTCCAAAGCTCTGTCTTTAAAAAATGAAGTGCTAATCCTGATATTCTTGCCAAATTTCAATTCTGGCTGTTGCATGCAGGCTGAAGCTGCCATTGGACAAGTTGTTCCTCCATCTCCTTTTTAAGTAGTGGGGTTTAGCTATGCTTGGTTAAAATGATAGCTATATTTCATCCCAGGCTTAATAGTTGTGGGTAATGTTCATCCTTCTCATCTGTAGCTTTTACATTGCTATATAAAACACAGAAGGGTTCTTCTGGATAAACCATTCTGCATGTTAACTGGAAATTGGTATTCTGTTGGTTGATAGATAGATTTGCTCTCATCACTTTGTATCTATCTAAGCAGTAAAACAGAGATTTATCTTGTTACCAGTACAGTCCCCTGCAGCAACAACTTCCTCTGAAGTTCAACTGAGCAGTGAGTGCACATCTGCCTTAGGGTTAAGCCAAGTGCTCACATTATACCAGCACAGCTGACACAAACTAGTGACTCTGTCCATCATAGAGTGGCTTGCTCAGATTCACATCTTGCTGAGTAGCCACTCAGCCTGTGACTCACTCTGGGCAGATCTATGGTTCAGGAACAGGATGACAAAGTGGTGGGTTCTCCCCAGCCTGAGCAAGGAAGCTCAACCATCTGAGACAGCACTACACAGGTTTCCTGAGGATGTCCATCAGGACACCTTAGCTCAAGTGTACTATCACACAGGCATTGTACAAGTGCACGAAAAGCCAGCCTGGGGCCTCTGCCCTGGAAATGCAGTCATGCCTTTTGAAGATTTCATCATGACAAATTAGGCTTGGGCTCACCATGTGTAATGGAGGTACTGTAACTAGAATACAGCATGAATTTTTTTTTGCCAAAAACATCACTATCACTTAAAATACAAGGTGGCAGATCTCCTTTAGGACTACTGCACAGTCAATAGGAGAGACCAGTACGTGCAGAGAACAATTCCCTGCCTCTACGTGAGGATCTTTCTCTGACTGGCCACCCCAGAAATGTCTGTTTTCCTCCATTGACTGTAGAGGCACTTTGTAACTTCAAAACCCTCACATGTATGAGGAGGAAGGGACTGCTTGGACACGAGCAGGGGGATGTGTGCAACTGGGCATGTTTCTCACAAACCCTCAACATCTGTAAGTGCTTACGTGCATGTCAGGCACAAGGAAAAGTAATTCTGGAGTATGTTAAGTCAGTGTAAGGGATAATGCCTCCTTCCCGTATTTGACCCTCTGGTGGGGCAAATTCTCTTGATATAGCACAGAAGGAAGGGGTTAATTAGGTGCCAGGCTAACTATGAGCCACAGACTTGGAAGCCTTACACAGCCTGATGTGGCGGGGATGAAAGACAGGCCCCAGGTAAACACAAGTAGGAAGCTTTCATCTGCCGACCCTCTTCACTGGCCTGCCGTTAAGGAGGAGAGACGTTTCCCTGGTATGAAGGATGGCTCCTCTGTGGAAACCTAAGCTCCATAGGGGGGCTGGGATTAAACAGGTAACAGCAAGGTGGAGCAGCATTGCCTTCAGCCCATTGTGGCTAGGTGGGACAGAGCTGCTAGGTCCCCTAAACCTGCCAAGGCCATCCACAACAGCCCAGCTCCGCACAGCCACCTCTGCATACTTCACCACTAAGATTATCAAGAAAAGATGTCATTTCTGCTGCTGAAAGCTCTAGACATAGCTTTCATAGACCAATGCCTTTAGTGGCTTTCTGTATAAAAAGCCATAGATGACTGAATAGATGCACTTTTACATAAGCTGTTGGAAAACATTTAGGTCTGAATTTGAAGATAAAACTTCTGTGTATGCACATAGACACACTACACTGATAAAAAATACCTTCTTATTACAGGGGTGCCAAGTGTAAACTGGTAGCTGCTAATATATCTCTTGACATTTAGATTTTCTATATTATGAAATCTCGAGAAATAATGAGGAGAACGAGTGTATGAGTTCTCCTGTATTTCCTGCCAGAATGAATGAGATCCTCTCATGTTTGCCAAGAACACAAAGATCACTTAAAACACAAACTGGCGGATTTCCGATCTGCTTGTACCAAACACGCTGCATTTCCCAATTTCATAAAAGTGCTTTTCTTCCTAACAGAAGACAGTGATGATAATCATAGCCATCAGTCCAAAATACAAACAGGATGTGGAAGGGGCTGAATCCCAGCTGGACAGGGATGAACACGGCTTACATACTAAATACATCCACAGGATGGTAAGCAAGGACATGCATTTGCTGTTTTACAAAGACTCCGTCTCTTCTCAAAAGACAAATCTGTCTCCAAATGGCAGGTTCTTTGCTTTGTTTTCCCTAATCCCCATAGTTAAACACCCCTCTTTGGAATTCATTAATCCTTCCTCTCATCAGCTCTGTATGCTCATTAACATCTGCTAAGAGGTTCAAGGAAGAAAAATCCTATTTAAACATGCTCATCTTATTTCTCCATATTCTTTATAGTTTGATGTTTTTTCCCTCCTTCACCTTCTTGAGCCCTTGTATAGCCCTGAGCATAATCTTATCTAACAGTACCTGACCTTCCTTCCTAAAAACCAGCCCATTGCTTCAGCCATCCCAGAACTGAGGTCTTTTTGTAGGCAACAGTAAGACTGACTGAAAGGGGGAATTGCAAAGGAAAGGCTAGGAATGCAAGGGGGAGCTGCTGGGGGGAAAAATGACAGAAGACCAGACACACATCTCCACAGCGTGTCACAGGATGGACATTTAGCCCAGAAGATCCCACGGAACCATGAAACAGATCCTTTCTCCCTCGGTTTGCAGTTTGGTGCCTTTCTCACCCTATAACCTATCTGATTCCCCAGTTTGATCCTGCAGTCACACTTCTTAGAAGCTGTCACCAACAGATGAGCTCTCAGCAGTATTTTGCTGTCCTTACCACTCCTGTGTCCAGGGCCATGGGGAACAGGCTGGGTCCTAGCTTGGGCACAGACCTGGCCTCTGGCTGAAAACTTTCACCCTGTTGGGAGACTGAACAGGGGCCTTAGTCAAGTCAAGCGTCATCAGTTCGAGATGGATTTCATGAGATTGCAACTGCAGCTAAACCCACAATTATTTCACACCACAGAACTAAATGCGCAAGAAAGACAGATCTTCCCTGTGTCATTTCTGTAGTAATGAAGAATCAAATTAAGTGGCCAAACCAAACAACACTGAGTCCATCAGCAATAGATCTAAACAGAAGAACAGTTTAAGTAAGCAACAAATGTTTTTGCACTTAGGGTTCAGATGCATGAGAAGAAAAATTACCATGGTGTTACAATAAAACTGGCATTTTGTTCTCTTCTAGATGCAGATTGAGTTTATACAGCAAGGAAGTATGAACTTCAGATTCATCCCTGTGCTTTTTCCAAATGCCAGAAAGGTAACATACATTCATGCTTATATACTTGTTGCATGATTAAGTACATATTATTTTGATCACAATGCACCAAGTGAAATCTTAAACACTCAATTTCTTGGCTCTTAATGTCCCACTAGTAATATTCGAAAGCTCCATTTTGTATTAAAAGTTTATAGTTTTATGTACATACAAATAAAAAACATTTCATCCACAATATAAATCAGCACATAAATATATTTCTGATGATGAATGTACAACTAAAACTCAAATTGCCTTGAGCATTGAAAGAATTTAAATGGAGAAAGACAATCTATCCAGGAAGCATGCTTTTTATATTAACCCTTTTATAATTTTGTCCAGATGTAATGCCGATGAGTGAGATGGGCAAGATTTATGACTGATGTTAAGTGAGGATCTGGAAGAGGGTGTGTTGAGAATATAAAAATAAAGAGTATAATAACATACTAGGCTGTTCTCGAACTTTGATGGGCCCATCAAAGGCAAACTGTAAGATTTTTTAGGATTTGCAATTTCATCTGCCCTCCTTACTTGTTTTGAAGATCCATTTGAGAATAAGAAATAAGTAGTGCAACAGATTCCCATCTCTTCTACCTCATTCTGAGAGAATCTCTTGAATTTTTACAAGGCCAGAAAACTTAAACAGCTTCAGTTATAGTTCAGAAATAGCATTCTTCCTTGATCACACGCATTGTGTTAATGTTCACTTTTCATAACTAAATGCTGTGTGCACCATTGGGTAGCTGTTATTTTACCCCTAGGTACAGCTGCATTTTGGAAAAGTATGGACAAATTCTTTATGTTTCCCTGTGTGCCCAGATTTTGAAACATGAGTCAAATTTAAGCAATGTTATCAATGATTATACATCTGTGAAGTCCCACTGCAGTTCTGGATTTGAGTGTAATGAAATTTTTTGGCACTTACTGAAGTTCAGAAAGTTGGAAATATGTCCCTGGGTTTGTAAAATATGTGAGGTCCTTTGGAATGAACGGAACCTCTGGTATTTCATGTAATTCAGATCCTTTTCTGAATGGTCTCAGTCTGGTACTTACCTTAAGTGTGAAAAGCTGGGAGACAGCACTGGTGGGAATTGTGCAGACCAAAGGCAGGGAACTGGTCAGCATTTTCAGTCAGTCTTTGCAGCTTGATCAGGGGAAAAGGGCAGGATGACTCCTAACCTTGGGGCTACTTGAGGGCCCACCATATGAACAGACTCTACAGCCTGGTTGTGGAGAAAAGTGTCCTAGGAGGCACTGCAGTTGCCTTTGGGCTTTGAGACAGAATAGTAAGTTGTGTTATTTTTGTCTGAACTTTATTTATCAGAAGACTATTTAGCATATAGCTTCAGTTCTTTCAGACAGTGATCTACAAGGAATTTCCAGGGTTGGTTTATCCAGCTGCCTCTACCAAAGCATTGGGCACCAAGCATCTTTCCTGCCCATCCTCTATTGTCCACATCACTCTTCAGTTTTTCGAGAGGTGCCTTTCTCATTAAATTATGCAGATCAAATTATGCTGTTAAACTTTGCTCTCTTTCTTCACATACTTCTTTGATACATCACCTACCTTCATCTAGCTAGTTAATGATAATGTTGAGTGAGGACATCACGGGTGGAAGGAGAGCACCAGAGCGTGACCAAGTTGCAGTAATGAAGTCTGTAGGCAGTCAGAGGAAGTGAGGTACCTGCAAAAATGCCAAGTATATGTACAATTGGATGGTGTTGGCAAGCAAATCACTTCAGTTTTGTCTTTTTTTATACTGTCTTTTTATGTCAAGTATTGCCATAGCTCGCAGTGGAAAAGAGCAGAAAATGGAGGGTTGGAGGTTTCACCTGGGGATGTGGCTATTAGATGAGTTAATCTCATACAAAGCACACCATGAAGCACTGCTAGTATGTGAAAATTAGCCAACCTTCAATAGAAAGAGATCTATGTGATCCAAGGAGCTTTCATTAGGAAATGGAATAATGAGGGCGGGGGGGGAAAAGCACAATACACAGTTAAGGTGGAACTGGCATTTCCAGCTTCCCATCATACACTGCTAAAGGAAACGTGGGTCTTGCTGGTTCAAGGTTTGCATTGCAACAATCCACAGAAATGACCAGAGCATTAAGCCATGATTGCCCCACACTGGAGGCTCCCTCTGGCAGAGCGGAAGCAGCCGGAGGGATGAGATGGGCAGGGTTGGTGCCAGAGAAGCCAGGAGATCTCAAACCGTGCTCCGCTGTCATCGCCCTGAACAATCCTGCCCTCTACACCCTGCCCTCTTCCTACCAGTTTGATCCTCAGAATTACAAATATTCTCTCTCAGTTTAAAGATACATAGCCAAGTTAAAAAAATTGAAAGGAGAGTAAACAATTTTCCCATTACTCTCACCTGTAATCAAAAGCCCCTTTCTCACTCTCCCTAATCTCCTGGATAAAAATAGCAGCTATAGTTACCCCTTTACCCCTACACACCTCCCTCAAGTTAAAATTAATGCCAGAGCTGATTAATGTGCAGGTGCTTTTTTTCACTGACTTCATTATGGAGGATATTAAACAAAACTGCACGAGCAGTTCTGGAAGAAGGGTGCAGAGCTTGTCTCTGGATATATAGAGCCTATCTCATTATATCCCCACTTGCTGGCTTCTTACCTACTGCACATTTCCCACACTAATTTCCATCTTAACTAATGATTTCCCATGTGGACCTATATTAAATGCTTTTCTGAAGTCCAGACCAACTATATCTACTGCATTTCCTTTCTGCAAAAAATGTAGTTTCTTATCAAAGACTGAGAGCGGACTCATTTGGTAAGCCCTTGCTGTATTTCATTGCATTTCCTTCTATAGCTTGTAACAAGATTTAGTAAAGAAACGAATTTCATGTAACAATGGTATGCAGATGCATGCAAACATAGTCATCTTTCTTTCTCTCAGTAAAGAGATTTGAATCTCTTGGCCAATTCCAAGCAGCTTTGTCGAAGTACAGTTCACAAAAGTTAAAATCTATTCCTATGCAAAAAGCCCTAGCAGGCAGAGGCAAGAAATCTTATTTGTGCTCCTAACAAATGAAATGCTGTGGGATCTTACTAACCTAACACTAAGGTGTCCACTTGGTTTAAAACCCCCACTTTAGGGAGACCATTGACCAGAGTCTATACTTTGTTGAACACTGGAGAAAGAGGAAGGTCAGGCTTGATACATACCTCTGCCACTCACAAAGCTGCTTGTTCAGAGCCCTAGGTGAGTTTGGACTAGTGAGTCTGTAGGTGCCTATGTGACCTACCTCCTTCTTCCCATACATAAATCCTATAGATCTAACAAAGTGGATGCATCAACACAAATGGCTCCCTGAGCAGGGAAGGTGATGCAGCTTCATTCCTACAGCTGTACAGGCCATGGAAAAGACAGCCAGTTTGAGAGGCACAATGCTTGAAAATGTAGGATTTGGACTGCAGCTGGACTGTTTGCTGGCAGGCAGGACATGTGCTGCCCATGCCAGGGCATCCCCTGGCGAGGTGCCAGAGATGTGGTTTATGCAAGCAGCTTTTTGCTCTGTCCTCTTGGAGCTAGCTCCACTGCCTTGACAGGGACTGTATTGCTCCTAACAGAAGCCACCTTGGGAAAACACTGCCCTGCTAAATAAGAGGTCCAGGGAGCTAGAGCTGGATGTCCTGCCTGCTCATGTTGCTTATCTGCTTTCTCACTTTGGCTGTGTTCTGGTGTCTCCAAGCTTAGCTCTCCAAAAGAATGAGCTGGTTTTTGTCAGGGATCAGTCCTTCTGTTCATTAGGGGTATGATAATACCCCTTCACCTCTAAGCATCCAGGCTGCCCATATGGAAACCTCCCAAAGCTGTGGAAACGTGCAAACACGAAGTCTGAGCAGGCTTCTCTCCTTCAGCCTGCTGTCACTCTCCAGAGCCATGGTGGTCCCAGTTTCATTATGTTAATGGGCATTACCCAGCCCCTGTGAAAGACTGCACTTTCCCAAGATGCAAGGAGGGGTGCAGTTTTGACCTTGCTGATCTGGAGATGCATTAGTCTCTCCTCAAGCACAGCATTGGCTCAACCTTCTGGTCAGGAGATGGTCAGAGGACACCATGCTTGGTGAAGGAAGGTGCAAGGGGAGGGGGAGAGGGCTATCAGGATGTGAAATGCTCCTGTGGGGTCCCACTTTTTCCCAGTTGATTCTCATCCCAAGGTTGAACATGTTGTGTGGATCCTTTAGCAGCTACTAAGGTGGCAGCCTTTCCCTGCACAGGACACTGAAATGTCTCCCTTCTCTTCTGAATGTTTATTTTCACAAGCCTTTCAGTGCCTGTCATTGAGATCAGACTTCCTCTGAAACACGGTGAAATTAGCCAACATGATGGCAGAAGAGAAAGAGAGACAGGCAAGCTGTGAGATCACACAAAGTTCATTTATTTAGGAACCCAAATACAATTCTGAAGCCAAATTAAAATTTCTTGTTGTTACGGGAAGTGCCTAGAACAGACAAAATGAAATCTTGCTTGGCAGCGTCTGACAGAATCTGCAAGGCTGTGGTACAGATTCAGGAGGATTTACAGGATTTAGCTTTTATTTTCCTTGTATTTTCAGGAACACGTGCCTACCTGGCTGCAGAACACCCACATTTATAACTGGCCCAAGAATAAGAAGAACATCCTTCTGCGGTTACTGAGGGAGGAGGAATACGTTGCTCCTCCCATAGGCCCTTTACCAACACTCCAGGTTGTGCCGTTATGAACGTGATAACTTCAAGTGCATGACGAGCGGTTGTTAAAGGGTTGTTCCTGGCAGGGAGCCAACGCTCTTCCAGATGGCTCTTTTTGATGACAGAAGACACTCTTTCTGCTAAAGGAATTGGTTGTCTCGGGTTACTCAGGCTCAGCTTGTTCTCTACCATGTTAAACAACTATCTCCAAAGCTGATGGGGCAGAACTCTTTTCTCTAGATTTTTAAATAAGCTGCAAATGGAAAAAAATGCCCAGTTTTATTTTAACATCTGTTTTTAACATATTCCTTTATTAGTCATCATAACAAACAAACACCAGAAATAATGTTGCAATAAGTGTAAAATAAAAATTACAACCTCCTTTTTGCTCAGGGTTTCTTTAAAGATATTCCTGTCTTATATAGCATTATCAAACCATTAATTTGTATATACACTATTAAATATTTGCCTTTTGTAAGGCAGCCTTATATATTGTGTCTGCTTTTGTTACTGCTGGGAACAAGGGGGAAACGGGTTGGGTAACGCAAGTTTTCCTTAGCCTGTCTTGCATAGAGACACTTGTCTTCAATTAGAGGACTTTCAGACCTGAAATCTCCAGAGTTGCCTTTCCTTACAGCTCAGTCCCTCACACCTTCAGCATGTTGCAGCAATAGTCCACAAAAGGAGAGCTAAATGCATGACTGTGTGTGCTGTCAGTGGAACACTGCAGTATTTCTAATAGCAGCCCTTTGGCCCTTATTTAAAACAGAGCGTGTCAAAGGACAATTGACATTTGGAAAGCCAGTGATTGTTAAGAGAAAGAACATTGACTCGTACAACTTGCATGCAGTATGGAACAATAAAATAATCAAAGACAGATAGCCACAGGGTGTTGGCAACCAGGAAGGCTCAACAACATCACGTCTGCTAAAATTTGAACATTTTTTAATTGAGACTCCTTTGGTGTGGAGTCTTTGTTTTTTTAACAGCCTTAACCTTACTGAGGTAACGGTGGACACTGTTGGCTTGAAACTCTGCAGCCCTTATTATTTAGAGCAGTTGCACAAAAATGTCCTCCTCTGACACAGCACTTCATGCCTGCTCAATGCAGGCTCTTACCAAGATCCTCGTCAGCTTTATTGTTTGTCATAGAATGACCCAAATACAGCTTTATAAAAAAGTACATGTGTTTGGTAGTCTGAAAAGTAAATTAGCCCAGAAGTTGATACTCCTCGTAGAGTATCCGAATCTTTTAATTAGCTTTCTGCGAAGGTGATGCCAGCGTGCTCACGAGGAAAAAATTTTTAGATTTTCCTTTAGCATAAAGGCATTTCCTTTTGCATAGAGAATTGCAGTCATTTAAGAGGACTGGTAGAAGGGTGTATTCAGTGTTGTCAGCTCCTATAATTTTGATTGTGGTAATTTCTGTGCTTCTTACAACTCCAATTTCAAAAGGGAAGCTCAACAACTGTAATGGGCTAATAGCTGCCATGTTGGCAGCTTCCTGACAAGGCACAATAAAACTATGTTAGGTGGTGGTACTTCTTGGCACCTACTTGCACGTAGGGAGGGGAGGTCTGTTTTTCGTATGATAAATTGAAAAACTAAGCTTCCAATTAAGAAAGTAACTTTTTAGTATATGGTGAGAAGCCTAATGTCATGACAGAAATCCATCTTAAATGATCAACAAAATGAAGACAAAGAGAGTGGGATGTGGGTACCTAAACATCAACATTTAGGGTCACCTGTAGTGCCTTATTGCATCGAGCTGCCAACTCAGTATGGCTGCCTCTGGTATTTTAAGGTATCTGAAGCCTTTTAACACTGTGAACTAGTCTGTCTCAAATGGCTTCTAAGCCCCTTAGCTAATTTCTGCCACATTTAACAGGGAGAGCTCAAAGATTCCAAATGCCAAGTTTCATAGTAATAATTACCTGAGCAAAGAGCAAGCCCCAAACCCATGCACTGTGGAGGGACGGGCGGCAGAGGTTCAGGCCTGCAGAGGTCTCTTCCCAGAGGTGGGCAGCTGGACAGCCAGCACTCACAGCTGGCCACCCTGCCCCTGGACTGGGGCTGACAGGCCTTTCGGGGTGCACAGTCTGGGCAAGGCTAGAGGAGAGAAATGTGTAGGGAATGAAGCTGTACCAGTTTTGCTGCTTGCAAAGCAGCAGATTAGGGAGCCCAGTTAAGCATTCAAAATGATTAGCGAGTCTGGGTAGTAAATTCCTTTCATCATTTTGGCTGTCATCTGAAAATACGTGCTCTAGATTTACCACAGATTTGCTTGGTTTGGGCCAGGGAATTTCATTAACTCACTCCTGCACCATGTGATACACAAGGTTACATTAAATGGTCCAGTGATTATTTCTATTCTTCTGTTTCAATGATCCTTTTCTGAAAAACAATGCAAGCAGAGTGAGGAAGAAAAACTATGCTTTGGTGTTTAGGAAGTACAAAGAGCCCAATCTATTTAACTGCTGGGGCTTTTTTTTTTTTTTTTTAATCAAATAACAATTCCTGGGATTCATTGATCTTTACATTAGTTAGAGCACCCTACAAGGACAGAAACCATGATGGGGAGAGTGTGAGTAATGAGCTACCAGCCTAGTGAATCATTTCCCCTAAAGCTTTGTATTTGTAGAGAGACAGATGGTGGGAGCTGTGAAGAGGGAGAGGGAGGAGAAAAGCTGGTTTTTGCAAACAGCAAAAGTATAAAGGACAGTGAGGAAAAAAAAGAAATAATCAGCAGGTAAGGGAGAAGAAGAGGCTGAGAATACACCAGCTGTTTCAAAACTAAAACATTAATGTTAAAATGGATTAGGGTCAAGGGAAAATAGAGAAAGGAAATTGCAGAAAACAAGAGTTTAGTGGCTGAGAGGGGAAAAATTTACCGAGACCAGCCCTAAATATGTATTTGTAGATGAATTCTTGAGTCAGTGACTAACTTTATGTGCAAATAATGGAGAAGTAGCTGAAAGTATGCAAGATTCGGCACTGCAGACTGGCAGTGCTGCTGCCCAGTTGGAGCTGCCAAGCTGCAGGTACCCACAGAGGCAAAAGGCATGGCTTGGACAGTGACAGTAGTGCCGGGGATTTCTCTCACAGCACCTGTAAATTTGCAAAGGCTGCGTGGGAGAGGAAATCCATTGTCCCTAATGTGGAAAATAAGGAACAAAGGAAGAGAGTTACATGCTTAACACTGGGATGAGTGCGGCATTAAGATGGAGATGATCGACATGTAAAGACTTTTCTATGCAAGTCACCCATGTAACAAAAATGTGGTTGTAAAATTTTATCCCAGAGTTAAGTTACATCAGCATTTCCAGCAAAGGAAGTGTAAGGTGGTTCTAGTACAAAGTTAATTCAATAAATAAAGCCTTGCATACAAGACAAGAAATGCTGCCCTAAGAGCTCATTTTCTCCTGGTAGGCTCTGAACTGCCATCATTTGATGCCATTTAAGAAAATAAATCAGCAGATTTCCCTGCAGCAGATAACAAAGGTGGCTCCTTAGAAGAGCCCCACCAAAGGAAGCCTTGCTGAAATCCTTTCCCTCATCTCCAGCCACTGACCAGGCTGCAGGTACAGGAGACCCCGGCATGTTAATAACAGCATCAGTTCAGGCAGCAAGCTTGGGCACTGTGATCAGGGAAGCTCCCCCATCAGATGTACTGTTGGAGGAAAAGGAGCAATTGCCACCAATTAGCATGCTTCTGGATTGTCAGATTGGAGGCACTGGTAAAGCTGAGGGAGACCCCTGGTTTTACAAGGGAAGGGAGGAAGGGGGGGAGAATTGAGAGCTATGTGGCCTTGCAGTGCAAAAGACCTACAGTGGTAATGAAGTCAAACACGTCTCAGAGAGTTTGCTCACTCTCAGTGCACAGAACAGGTACACGTTATCTTACAAAGTAAACATCTCTCTTGTTTCATGTTGGCTTTAATTTAACAGGTTCCTCCATGTCCACACCTGCAGCAGTTGGCTATTGTTTAACCTGTGTTTGGAAAACAGATCCTGCCTGGAAGGTCACAGCTTTTGTCAGCCTCCTCCTCCACCATCCCTTGTCACAATATTGCTGCAGGAAAGCAGTGCCACAATACCCAGTTCACAGTACTGATGGGCTGGCACTGCTCCTTCTCCCTGATCCCCAACATGGGTTTTCTGAAGTTTGAGACTAGCACGTAGCATTTCAGTATCATTAGAAATGTCCACTGTGTCATTTCTCCTTGAGTTGTGCCAATAGCTACTCAGAACGGGTCCCTGCAGCCAGCATGAACCGCACTGGCACGTGAACATCTCACAAAAGCCACTTTTAAAACCCTCTCTGAGACACTAGGCCTTCAGACATGCACCTCTACCATCCTGCCTATTGCTATTACAACTAGTAGAGGAAGAACAATACCTGTATTTGTATTTAAATTACAAGTTATTACTCACAGCAAGAGGTGTTCTCTGATCTGCAGGAGAAAGACATCTGGAACAAGCAGAGGTGTCTGTTGCTGTGGTAGACAGGATGCTGCTGCCTACGCAGACAAAGCCAAACCAGGCCCTGACACACCAATCCATAGAAGGTAGCAGAGTAGCAGCCTCTCTAATCCACCTCCAAATCAAGCCAAGAATAAGCTGGAATTGCTTAGCCCCACTCCAGCCTTCATCGGCTCTGAGCCCGGACTCAGCCTGATCATGGAGCCATGCACAGACCACCAGCTGTGTGTCCCTGTCTATGGCCAAGATCACTTGTAAACAAACAAAAAAACATCTAAAGCTAAGTTTCCCAGCTTGACCAGATCTGCCAGCTAGGCTAAATTTCAAGGGCTTGCTGATGTAGACGGGATCAGACAAATATAAATGCAAGTACTTCCCGTCTTGCCTCTGAGCACTGCATGCCATTGCACAGATCCATGCAAACTGGAAAAAAATGCAACTGAAAGAAAAAGGCAGGGTTTTGTTAAACATTTGTTCTTCACTGAAAGGTATCAGGGACTTCTCCAGTTTCCAGAGGGTGAGAAGGCAAGCACCTGCTTGCCCACCTAACCCTTGGGTCAGGAGAGCTTTGCAGCAGCCTCTGCAGCCGCCAAGTCCATGGGGCTAATGGACGGATCCAGGAAATCTCAGGTGAGACGTGGATGAACCAATGGTTTTAAATTCCTGCAGGGCTGATCTCCATTGTTGTGGAAGGGAGATCTGCCAGGGAGTAGGCAACTTCTCGGTGCCTAGTTTGCCGGTTGGGCAGGCGAAGTCCTCTCTCGTATCAGTCTTCTAAGAATAGGGAAATATACACTGTGGGAAAGCTCCAGAGAACCAGAAAAGTATGGGTTTTCCAGGGCTGCAGAAAAAGGTACTGTAATGCCGGACACTAGACAGAAAACTGACAATTAAAATAGTTAATAACTTTGATAAAAAAATAATCATGACCAGCCCCACCTGCAGTGAGCTCATTCTGGCTAAATTTCATTCTTTGGACTTTCCACTTTTTTTCTAAAGAAGTATATTCTGGAAATACTATCTTGGAGGCTTTCTTCAAAGCTACCTTCCTTTACTTGGGCTGACAGTCCTTACAGCATGTCTGCTCTGTTTTTCATCAGCTGCACCCAGTGAAAGTCTGGTAAATGTGATGCTTTGTGACTGGCACGTTCAGCACTACAAGTGCCAGCCTCAGGATTTCCAGCAAGCAGCAGGTGCTGTAGTCCACTGTTAAAAACCCTGCAGTCTTCAAAAGAAATTCAGTGAGAAAGACTTCTAAATAAATAACATTACTGGGGATTGAGTTGAACAGCCCAGGACCAATGAGTGCATTAAAGGCTGGGAGAGAGAATTTAGCCCAGCTTGGCACTGACCAAACCCAGTCCGGTTAGTAGCTGGTAGTATCAGTTCTCAGTGGGTGTTGTGTGCACCTCACCCATGTGCAAATGCATGTAAGCCAGATGCATGTGCCATGGTCTTCCTCTCAAATCTTCCCTCCATGCAGGATGTACAGAGATACTGAGATCCAGCCTCAGCATTGATACAGGCACTAATGGTTCCCGAATGCCAAACAAACAGCACGGAGCAGGCAAGTCTTCAATTCTCTTTACAGCAGACTAAGAATATCCCTACCAACAATGATTCCAGATGCTCAGTACAGGCTTTCCCCATGTACAGGGCAGTGGATCATTTGGAAAAAAGAGGTTTTACTCTCCACTTTACTACTGCATTGCTGCAGACAGCAGAAAGTTACCTACTCATTCTGCTCCAGACTCCTTAACTAAGAAGCTGAAACATAGCAAAGTGGCTGCTTAGGTAACGTTGTTGAAGACTTACTGATTAAAGAACTACATACATACAAAAAAACCACTTATTTTTATGGGTCCATTCTTCTCCCAGCCTTACAAGAGACAGTTTTTTCTTGAAGCACCAGCTGTGTAGAAGCTGAAACAGCAGAAACCCAGCAGTAAGACTGTCCCAAAAGAAAGATGATAGGGGGCTCTTTAAGTAGGCACAATAGCAACAGAGAAGACAAATAGTACAATAAAGAAGGGAAAAAAAGGAGGAATGGAATTATACTGTAATAAAACTGAATGAAGTAGCAAAACTAGTAAGCTAGCATAGATTCATCTCTTTTGGTGTCATGCTTTATTTTAAGAGGTAAAATAATTTAGCATTTACTATTTTTAAAATGAAGAGGGAAAAGACAGAAAAACAGTATTTTCCTCCAGGCTTTTGTGTCCCACTTTAACTTACTAGTTGGAAACCAACCTACTAAAGCAGCACAGTCCCTCCTGAGGACACAGCCATACTAATGACAATTTGATATATCCGTGTATCAGCAGTCGAGATAGACAGCTGCATCAAGACAAGACAGACAGGTACACAGTATATGGAAAACAAAGAGGTTTCGTCTAATACAATGAATGAAAATGGCACGTCTCTAACCTTCGCATCTGTTGATTGATGTAGTCAAAACTCCTTGCTCACTCCACGCTGGAGTTAATTACTCTCAGGAGAAATTAATAGGTTGAATCTGGGCTGCATGGACTTCAGCACTGGGGAGACAGGTTTCACTGTTCCCTCAAAGCAGTGCCCAGACAATGGTGTGAATTTTGTGACTTCTTTTACTGGAGCTATACTAGGGAAAAAGCTTCATCTCCATCAAAGCAGCATAGGGTTTTTCTATTGCCCATATTTCTCAGTTCTGCACACTTCCCTCGAGCTGATGTCTTACAGAGTACCTTGTGTCGAACTGCCCAATGCTCTTTGCCCCAACGGCAATTTTCAGTACAAAAAAAAATGTTAATCTGGAGATGCACATCAGGCTCAGCCTGTGCATCCCTACACAAAATCAATATTGGGTCTGCTGTGACTCTGTACTGCCTTCACATTTTGGGAGGAGTTTGAGAGGTAAAATAGCTGAGCAGTGTTATTATATGGAGACAGGGTAGTGCTGGGGAAAATTATCCAGGGCATTTCTACATTAAGTTTGGCCCAAGCCTACATCTGTGGTGACATCCAAACTGGTCCTCAGCAGGTAGCAAGAAGACAAGCCTTTATGAGACACTACCTGTGAAATAGCATTAGTGAAAAAATACAGTGAGTGCCAGAAAATCTGGTGTCACATATTGCTTGTGACAGAGCTCAGTAAAATGAATGCCTTCAAGGAGGCAGAGTGGTCCGTGACCTACCTGCTCCCTACAGCCAGAACATTTCTTAGATACATCACAGGGAAATGCACTTGATCCTACCAGACATACAGTGTACAAACACAGGTTGCAAACAGCATGTCTGCGAGCTCTGAGCTTGTCAGACAAGTCTCAGTGTCTCAAAACCTTAGTGCAAGCTGGGATTTAGCAGGCTTTCAAGTCATTTTGCATCAGCTAAGTTATCGACTCCGACTGACATGCAGTGTTATCACCCAGCTAAAAGCATGGTTTCAGTTCTGATTTCTCTTTTTTCTCACATCCTTCCATTAGGAAACCTCTAATCAAAAGAAGAAAATAATTTTGCATGTGTTATTTGCCTTTAAAACATTAGAACCGGCTATGTAGATAGCTGCCTTGTGCCTAATGCTGAATACCACAAGGCTGTTCTTACGAAGAGCTTACAGTCTGACTCTATCTGGGATTTGAGTGGCTAACTAAAATCCTTTGCAAATTATCTGTCACTTCTTTGTAAGCCCTGCTTCCTTTCTTTACGTCTGAATTCGGACTGGGGATAATGAACTTCCTGTATCATAGACCAGGATACAAGGAAACTCATTGTACACTCCCCAAGGAAGAGTGTATCAGTAAGTAGCTTATAAGGCAGCTCTGAAGGGTCTTGTTAGAATGACTTATTCTCCGAGTTTCAGTGGTTTGATTAAGTGGATCATGTGATAAACACTTATAATGAACTTCTTCAGATGCTGCCAGGGAAAGCCCAGCAGATAAAATGCTGAATCCCACGGCATTGCTCTCTGCATAGCAAACTGATTACAAAGATGGAAAAAGAATGCAATTCACTGGCTTCTTCTCCCACTTAGGACAGCACAACAGTGTTATACAATTTCCTCTCTGCTGCCCCAAATTAAAGTATCCTTGCTACTCAATCCAGTTCAAACTAGTGTAATTTTTCTCTTACAACTCACCAGTCAGATTACAGCTAAATGTAACTACTTTTGAACAAGTCCAGTCATGTTTCTGAGTGATTTCTTTCTTATTAAACAAAATAATACAAACAAACATGCCAATGGTTGTAACTAGATGATCTTTAGGGTTCCTTCCAACCCTAACCACACTATGATTCTGTATGAAAAGACAAACAACTAAACAAACACTGAACATAAACTCACAAGTAAGGTATGGTAACTTGGTTTGTTTAAAAACAGCAGGAAATGTTTTCAAGCACATCCCTTGCAGTTTTGTCCAGGCCAATACCTGCAAGACCAAGGTCCAGGGTAATGTATCGGCATCTGCTCTGCTCTCTCCTTACCCGCAGTTAGTGGCTTCTTGTGCCTCAGCAGCTCAGCTTTACACCACCCTCCCAAGCTGTCTCTGCCTCACAAACTACAATGTCTCTACAAAAGACATCCTGGCTCTGGCATGAAGCATGGGATGTATGTACTTGTCCCTGCCCTGTTACTCGGCATAAATTATAGCACTGCTTCTCCAAGGCCAGTGCTATATCCCTGACTCAGGTGTCAGCTGCAGCATGTGTGATGGATGGGGTGCCTTTAAGAAAGTCTTCTTTAGGTCCTGTGACTGAGATGAAGGAAAGACCCCAAGAGCCTCTTCTCCTTAACTGGCAATACTCACGTGCTCCTGCTACCATGGGCACCAGCTGGCTGCACCAGGACACACACGTTGGTCTCATGCAATACCTGACTAAAATATTTGTCAGGGCTTTGCTACATGGAAAAGGATTTGTTGCTCTACTGGCACTTTGAGGTATTAGGGTGGAGGCGGCAGCTGTTTCAGCTGGGTATGGTACTGCTGTCAGGGAGCGTGTGGAAAGATATGCAAATGCTGGGCTCTAAGTGAGGTAATTGGTTTTACTTGGGACTCTTAATTCAATAAAGGGGTGGTGAGGGCATGAATGATCCCCTTTCTTTAAGCTATTTACTAGCTGTTTTTACCCCAGTCCAGATCCCACGTTTTACAGAGCGGTAGCAGAAATGGCAGAAGTTGCAAAGCCAGCCCACAGTAATGCCTGTCCTTAGGCTACCTCACTCCACATCATCCCACTGAGTAATCAGCTCCTTAGGGTCACTGGGTGAATCGCCTTAAAGGAGTTCAAGTGTCAGCAGAAATAAGAGGGTAAAGGGTGGTAAACTGCATGTCACCTCGGCAGTTCTGTCCTGCATAGGTCTGACAGCTGTCAATGATGCACAGTGGAACGAAACTGGCAGTGCTAATTCCTATACCACACTTACAGCCCTTGCATTTCCCTGCAGCTCAGCAGCCAGGACAGACCAGGCAAGAGTGCCCAGCCTGGCACAGAAGAATTGCAATCACTTGTGCACCATCACTAGAAAGGCTGCTTTGGCACAGCACTTCGGAGAATGATCTTGGTTATGGCTGGCACTGAACTGTGCTCCCCACTCCATCTGCTTCTCATGCAGAGGAGCAGCCCCACATTGCCTGTCCATTGCACTGAGCAGCATGTTAAACCACCTCGCTGACTACCAACAATTAAACCCCTAGATATGCACAGACATGCAGACAACCTTGCAAGTGAGATCCTGTGCTTGCAGTTTGCACCAACACTAGAGCTGACCCAGAGGCAAGCTTAGGAGCATTCCTGAAGTACAGTATCAACATGTTAAAAGGCTTCATGAGTTGACAATCTCGTCAAACCTAGTGCAGCTGTTATAAAAAGACCTAGAGAGGAAATGTTTGCCAGATGAAGAATGCATTAATGAATATCAAACTGACTTACCAGATGAATTAGAACATCAGGGAGGTGGGAGGATGTCTTGCTCCCTGGCTTGACCCATCAGAATCCTTACCCATCAGTTCTGTTTTAAGGAATGGTCCAGCAATTATGGCATCTCACAGAAAGTTCTAGGGGATGGTAAAAACTGTTTGTGGTTTTTTTCCAACAGTCAACCTGAAAACACAACTGCAGTTTAAAATGTACATCAAACTTTGCACATCAGCTTTCCTATGTACTATTACTAGCCATTAAGTTTCCCCAGGTCATGTTATTTTCCAATTAATGGGATTGCACAGGTGTAATCGAAGGAATAATATACCTATCAGCTCTCATCAGTTGTGATGGCATGGGAGAATGAGGGCCTTATCTTGATTTATTTTACAGCTACAGGGAATTCATGCATCTAATATGGAGGAAAAAAGGTATCTTTAGAACATGCCTTCTATGCAATCAGTAAAAATCAATAACAATAACAATACTGCTATTAGACTCGGTCATCAGAGAACAGTGGAATTTTAAATCTGTAAACCAAGCGAAAATTTGCAATTTCAGTTGTTTCCACTTGACAAAGGGTTCTTCCTCCTACATGACGAAATAGATAAAGGTATTTCTGGTTTAAATCACAGATGCTAACTTAGCCACGATCTAGTCTGAATTGTGAATCAATTTGGAGTACCACTCAGCTGTTTTTTACTGGTCTCATACTATGTATGTATTAAATACCATCCATAGATTTCCTGTGTAGGCCTGTCCCCAGGGACTGAAAACCTGGTGTACACAACTCATAAATAAAGCTAGAGAGACATGAGCAAGAAAAAGCATAGCATACTTCTGGGAATCACTCCAGGAAAATAAATATGCAAGATGGCACATCACCCTACACAAAGCTGGCAAAGGTAAAATAACATTTGGGTTTGATCATTATGGAAAAGAAAATAATTCTGTGTTCATATGTACTCGCTGATTTTCCACAGAGACAAAAGGGTAAAGGTAAGACTGGAGTTTGACTCACAAGAAAACAAACCTGCTGGTAACAGTTGTGTCTTATTTAACTAAATCAGAGGATCAAGTCTGATTTTGATCTCTGGCTTTCAGAAGACCCATGAATTCTCTAGAAATGACGACCATCATTATTTCCTCTCTCTGTGGTTCACGACTCTTCCTATGGCATATGGTTGCTTTTAAATTCTAGGTATACCTTTCCCTCAACAGTTACAATGCATGACTTTATACAACAGGATTAAAACATGGTAAAGAACAAAAGAGGAACAATTGTCTTGCTTTCCCATAATTGGTTTGGATGAACATGCCCTCCTGTTTCCATCTGTGCTTCAATCTTTTTTTTTTCTTGAGAGTAGGATATTACATTTACTGGCATTGACTCTCCTCAGAGTTTATTACTTTGCTTCCCTTCTGCTCTTCTCTTATTTTCCCAGTTTTTTCTGCTTTTTTTTTTGGTATAGTCTCCTGAATCGTTATTTGCCTACCAGACTTCACACTATCTAATCCCCAGTTTAGTTTACTGTTGTTATTTATGAGATATTGAAAAGTTTAAGCCACTGTATATGAGGTATGACAACAATATGATTGCATAGAAATGCTCATTATTTAAGGGATGAAATGGCAGAAGACACACCCTGCAACTATGCAGATTGCAGACAGATGTCTACCTGTGTTTTGCTTGGCTGTGATTTGGAAACCTACAGAATTCTTTGAGAGCAAATGTTCATGTGCTTTTGCCAATTTTTATTTCATTGTGGATTGGTCCGTATTTTTGCTTTTCAGGATGATGGCTTACTGTTGTCTTGTAACTGTTTGCCTGGTGATATCTGTTGGCAATTTTGTTTGTGTTCTTAAATATTATACATGACAGTAGAATTGCACACTCACTGTGCACATATAGCTATTTATTGATGTCACATTCCATTAATAAGTTTCGAAATTTGGAGTTTAAGGGCAATATCTTAAAAGTAGTAACTCACGTTATTTCAAATGTGGTTTGTTCAGGTACTCTTATTGTCGCTTTGTGTGTGCATTTTAAAATTACATTATCCTTTACATGACTGAACATATCTATGCTATCTGGTATTGCACAAAGATCCTGTAGGAAAGCTTTCCAGTCCTCTGATTGAAGGAAAGTTACTTATGATATGGTACCAGGAGTTCAGTGAGAGGTATATATGTGTATCTGCTGGAGCTGCACATTTGTTTATGGGAGTGTAAGGCCTGACATAGCTATATAGCACATGCAAGCCTTGAGGCACCTTGAGATTTTAATTTGGCCAATAGCACACTCAGTGCACCTTATGTGTATGAGAATCACAAGTGTGCAGGAATACAACAAAGAGAGAATGGGGGCTGTTTGGTTTATGTGCATGCTAGCACTGATCATTACTGATAGGTAAATAATTTTTTGTTTTCCCCCTAGCAGTTACCTGCATGCAGTATATATCTTTATTTCCACTGTACTGTATTCAATAACAATCATTAATTTCTTCCATGGCAGATTCAGATTCTTGAGAGGTTGCAGTTGGAACAACACTTTATATTGTAAACCATCAAGAGTTATTAATATACATAACATCTGTTGAATTGGGAAGACAGAGCTTCAGGATGATGCCCTGTAGATGTCTAAGATAAATAATTTTCTTACTCAAATTGTCAGCACAGACGCTGCTCTGACAGAATATGATCTAACAGTTAACCTGGAATTGCCATAACAATCTTAAAACAGACTTGCAGTCTGAAATATAATTAGGTTGGAAAAGTCAAGTGAATATCTTAAAATACTTTGCTTTCTGTACTTAACAGGGCACCTGTTACATCCCAAGTGTGGAGAGATGACTGTCTCCAATAATATGTGGTTTGACAAAAGAATACAGAAAGATGCGTTTTCTAGTTCAGATGGAGCCACATAACCATCATCGGCAGGTTGATGGATTCCATCTTGAAGGAGGATTCCATTAAGTCCTCTGTACTCCTTCAGAGGAGAGGGATCAGCTGTACTTTTCCATCTCTCTTGTCACTGGAGTGATGGCCTTCAGGAGGTTATCCTACCTGACAAAAGCCATCAAGGGCATAAAATTTTTGTCAGGGAGAGGGACTTCTGGGAGCTGATGGGTCCAGACACAAGTTCCAATCTGAGGTGGGAGAACTAGCATATTTACTCTGGTTGGACACTTCAAGAACCTTGAAGAATTCAGTGAAGTCACTGAATATAGACTACTGCAGATTCAACTGCTCTCAGTGTTTCACTGCTCCAAAGCCAGAAGATAGTTTAAAGCATCAGGCAGCAATTCCTCAAATATACTCCAGATACTTTATGGGTCTCACTTTTTTGGCCAATGAGATTTGCCTCAGTGAGGTCTCCTTACCATTCTGCAAGACAGTGAAAAGCAGCACTTCCCGTTCTTAACAGCCATCCAGCATGCAGTCTAAGAGAGTCTAACTTTAAGTGGAGATATCAAATCATTACTTTGTTCAGTGGTTCCAAATGCTGGAAGTCCATTAGTTCTGCAGTCAATATATTCAGGATATCTGGAAACCAGGACGCGTTTGGCAAGTAGTAATTAAAAAGGTTAATTTTGCCGAGTCTTACTTGTTTTTGCCAAGTAATCTGTGAATTAGGACTGACAGGAAAAAATAAAAGGAAACAGCTATTCCTGAACCAAGGAAATCACTGTCTTGTTGACTTGTGCTGTGAAGATGTCCATTCAGGAAAATTCTATTTTGAGAAAATGCCTTCAACTGTTTTTGATCCCCTCTCTGTATTTTGAAGAGGAGTATCTGCTGAAATCTTTGAGCCAGATATTCTGCAGACTAAGCACAACACAAAGAAGATTTTATGTGCCATAATTTAATTTCTTCCTGGTAGAGAGGGTAATGCCACATTCTCTGACTATTGACATGAAATCATGTAAGAAGATTGCTAACAATCATGATGACTTTCCTGGTTTAGATATTTGTCCACTGGAAACTGGTTTAAGGGTCTGACTTAACTGTAAAGAGTCCATTTAAAAACTATCAGAAGACAACTTTTTGTCACGACTTGTGTGGTGTCAAGAAGTAAACTATATCCTGCAACTTACTAATTTCCTACAGGAAATTCATTTATACTATCATATAACAGAATAGCAACCACCTATTCTGCACTGACATACTTGCCTGCTTTCTTGTGTTTCAGTCTAGCAAGCACAATTCCCCTGAACTGACAGAATTTTTAGAATAAAATGAGAGGTAATGGTTCTGTGGTTTGGGGAAGTCAAAGGGAAATTACCTGATTCAAAAGCAGATTTCCTTGTGACCATGAGCAAACTGACTGTAGCTCACTGTCTCCAACAAGAAAAATTTAAGAAAAAGAGAGGACTGAGTTGCTTTGTGTTTGTGAAATTTTCAGCTGTTCTTCCCAATTGACTTGTAAGAAACTGAGTCATGCATTTGGGGTTTGTTTTTTAGTCCTCACTATCTGAAAGCTCCACCTCTGAGGGTAAATGAGACCACCCCAGCTGTGCCTACACTGTAATGGACCCAAGAGCCCTTTGGACCAAAAGTAAGCATGGTATAATCCCCCTCCCCAAGCCTTATGCATTCCAAATACATTATGACAGCAAGGACCACCATCAGAGTGCTCGTGACCATTAGGATGCTACTGTATTAACTCACCAAACTCAGTCGAGGCAGATCCCAACATACCCTAAGGAAATGGCGATATGCCCATGTCTGAGGTCAGTTCTGTATCCTCCCAATACAAAATGTGGCTAAGTGTGATTTTCAAAAAGGTTTCGGGTCTGCTTTCATCGGAGCACAGATCAAGGTCTTACGTGATTATGCAAATGTAGTAATTATGTAAATCTGTAAGACTTATGACAATTGGAATTAAGGGTGAGAATGTAAATGTGGACTTTGCATTACATTAAAGAATTTTTATTTTTCTGAACAATGTAACATATGAAAACCTTGATTCCAACACACATCTTTACTAACAAATTAGGTTGATGGGCGGTAGGATAAAGGTTAAGCGTAATTTGTCATTTACAGTTTTCCAAATCATATACATATCCCTGTGTTCAGAGTGCTAAAGTCTTGTGGCCCATACATATGTTGTTTGTTTTACTAGACTACATGTGAATGAAAAGAACAGCTGTGACCTCCCCTTGTACTTTGAAAGGGCTCTGACAAAAAACCAAACATCCTCTTCATGAAAAAAAAATTCTTAATTTGAATTCATTCATTCTGCATGTGTAAGGACCCACAAAAGTAGTCCACATTTTTATTACATTAAGAACTAATAGCAAAGAGGCAGCTAAGGTAGAATTTCACACCTGTTCATATTTAGTTTTGAAGTTATCTCTTAACATTTCAGTTATACTGCACAGTTCACCACCACTGTTTTTCAATCCATAACCAGACTCATTGTAAACTGATATGACGTTCATGTAAGACTCTAGCTGGGCTGAAACTGAGCTCAAGTAAGGCCAATTCCTTTGTACGACCTTCATTTACCCAAACTATGCTATTAAAAGGCTGTTTGTCTTTCCATATATAATTTTAACAACTCTTTGTTGGATTTGGAGTGTTTTTTTAAGTGTATCACTAAGCTAATACAAATATTTAGCTATTTTTAATAAATTCGCTAAAATTACTGGACCTTCACTGCAGGCTTATGGTGCTTTTATTATGCCAAATTATTTCTTTAGAATAGCTAACAGTACAAGAAAACTAGGTGTGTGTAGCCCATTGTTAAACTAATGCAAAACCCTATGCAGTCTTATAGAGATTTAGCTTACGTCAAAAAATGAGACAATTAATCAGTATAAGTTTTGAATGTGACCAAAACACAATGAAATACATATTTCACTGTAAAGCACTTAGAGCAATTATCAACCAATTTCCCTTCTCTATGCCTCCTGGACTGCAGGCACTCCTTTTTTTTTCCAGAAAATACAGATCTTCAAATGCAAGCACAAATAATGAGAATACAAAAACAAAACAAGGAAAAAAAGCCTCTGAACTCAGCTGGAGAAAGAGGCTGCTGGCTCCCCAGCAACAAGATGGTGTTGATCAGCTTGCCTTTCTGTGAGGCAGCTGCTCACAGCTTCTGCTAAGCTGTGCACTCAGTATGGAACGTGGAAGAGAGGAGACAGGGGTGCTGGGATAGGGTTCTGGAAACAGGGAATATTGTAGTTTATATTATGATGGGGAGGGAGATGAGGAAGGAAAATGCAACCAAGCAATTGATTTGTGACTCACTGACACTGTATTTTATTTGCCTTGTTCTTGGTCTGTGCAAGTTTGATGATCTCTGTCTTTTGGTCTTCTTCCACATACTCCCAGTGCTATGTAAGCTTTCCCATGTGTCCAACGACCCAGATGTTTCTCCTCCACTGACTGTCTTCCAATCTGACTGAGCAACTCCTGTGATTAACAGGCAAGAGATACATGAACAGTGTGCATTTTCAGTAACAAGTTCTGCAGCTCACTGAAAACTAAAAATTAATTAAAATATTTTTAAACATTTAGTTAATAGATGAGCTATTTGGTGTCTACTACTTTTTAAAATTTTCATATGTAATCATATTTAGAGAAATTGAAATTATATGATGAGTTACCAAAGTCTG
>WEIV01012991.1:299286-322660 GCA_013390005.1 Calyptomena viridis | reverse complement strand
CCGGGGCCCCCGCGCCGCCGCCAGGCCCCAGCACCGGGCGCCGCCGGGCCAGGGGGTGATGGTTTCTTTGTTTAAATCCCCGTTTCAGGGACCTTTTGCGAGACAACACAGTCACGCCCCGAATCATCAAGAGCTTATTAACGGTCTAATTAGGCTGAGGCGCCTCTCAGAGGCTACGATCCCCCTCCCCAGCAAATCCGCCCCCACCAGGGTCAGCAAACCCCGCAGCACGAGCAATAAAGTTTGTTTCTGGCATAAAAATATATCCCTATAAATATACACACAGCCATAAAGGAATTTAAGTGTGTCTTATTTTAGTAGCTGTGATCTACACCTCGGTGTAAAGGGTAACGTGTGGGTTTAGGGAACACAAAAGAGCCGTGAGCAGCTCCCCAGTTTAATCGTTCCAATTGATAAAATAGGTTTATTAAAGGCCCGCTGGCGATGTTTTTGGGACGGGGAAGGCCAGCGGGTGGTGTGACTTTTCCTATGGAATTTAGCCATTGAATATTTTATTTAGGATATTGAATATTTGGTCACCCAGGAGCTCCTACATCTCGTAGGAAACATGGCTCAAGTCTTTAGAGACTGATAAATGCCAAGCCGGGGTCTGTACGCACATAACGGAGCAAAAAAGCGCGGCTGGTGCTCGTGGCTGGGCACTGATCTGTAAATTCATCATCTATAAGTTCATATATATAACATCTTCAGACCACGGCTGTGGATTTCACCAAATAAAAGGGCTTATAGGTGGTCTCAGAAATGCCCACAATAGTTTCACCACATCCTTCCTGCGGGTCTCCACGTGTTGCATGTGGGTATATGTTGATTTTAAAAAAAAACTCCACCAATCTAAAACTATAAAAGTCTGCGTGAGAAAAAGGGAGTGCGGAGAGCTCTGCATGTCAAAGTGTGTGTTTGCATGGAGTTCACCCATTCCACCTTCTGCAAATTGGAAGCCTGTAGAGTTTCGTGTGTGTAAGGAATCGGCTCATGGAAGCGATTTTCCCTGCACTGGTGTTTCAAACACGCATAAAAACAAATTTCACATGGTCCAGGCCACGGCTGAATAAGTCTGGGACTTGATCTCCCTTCGAGGTTTAAAGAATTAAACTTTGATACCATATCCAGGGTCTAACCCACCATCTGCTGCTACTTTTTGTGGCCGGGCCGTTGCTTGGGTGGGTTTTTTGGTTCGGTTGGGGTTTTTTCCCTCCACTCGGAGCGTTTAAAGAAAACGAAAACAAACAAACAAACAACATGTCTGGGTTTTAAACCGGTGCGTGCTTTATTCCCGAAACTGGTGATTCTTGTAGGCACAGTGCCTATCTCGCCTATAAACAAACACCCGCTCAAGGGGAGGAGAGGGAAAGTCAAACAGCGTAAAATAACTCGGAGTTTTCTACCTCACTCACGAGCCCTGTGACTCCTTCCTTAGAAACAACTGCTGCTTGTGCCCCGACTCAAAGCCCTTAAACGGAAAAGGACAATCTGGGAAAGTTAATCATAAACCATTCGGTAATAATGTCCCCATAGGCAACCACTAACCTGCCTTGTAAATGTCTGGGCTTCTGATTTTGATCTGCCTCCTACCCACGTAAATACAGGAAACAAGGGCCAGGGAGGAGAATGGGGGACACAGAGCTGGGAAAGATCAGAATCAGGCCCGGGGGGTCTGTAGTGCTGCCTGAAAACGGGAATTGGGACTCGTTTCCCAAGGGAAGGAGCGGGGAGAAGTGGGCAGGGGGTCCCGCCCGTCCCAGGGGCACGGCTGCTTTGGGAGCGTTTTGTTTCTCCCCTTTTCCAAATAAAAAAGATAAGAGGACCTTACCTGGAGAAGCAGCTGTGTGGGGGTGGATAAAAGAATTATCCTCCGCGTAGGAATTGCCTGGGTTGGGACCCGCTGCACATTTCTGAGCTTAAACACAAGGAGCAACTGCGGTTTTAAATGCAACACATTCCCCCCACTTGCTCCCTTGCCAAAGTCCAGCCTGTCTGATATTACCCCCACCCTGGATGAGTTTTAATTACGAGTAAAAGTGTTGTGAGAAGAGCCTCTCCGAAAGAAACTCCCCCTTTTATTTTACTGGGGCTCATGCTACTGGTTTCATGGAAACAATTCTATCTCAACTTCATTCTTGTACCTGTGCTTGTGTTTTCCCACCCTCTTCCCCTGCCTTGAGTGGGAGCGACAGATTTCTCACCATCACGGGCTGTTACTTCCCTTCCTCCCAGACTAAATGCGATTTGGACGATGGTTTGGGGGGGTGTTTGTGTTTTGGGGGTGGTTTTGGGGGGTATCCCTGTTACATCGTGGTGACCCCAAAGCAGAACCAGTGGAATCCAGCAGTTCCCGGGGTGTAAAATCTGCAGCAGCCGGAGCCCAACTATTCCATGGAAGCTGAATATTATTTCAAGGAGGGAGGCGAAGGGAGGGGGGGATCAGTCTAGTAGCCAAAATGTGGGTTCCCGAACAACAATCAAACTTTATTTTAACTTTCTCTCCTTCCAGCTTCCCTTTTCAAATGCACATACGCTTTTACTTTACAGGGGATCTAAATGCTTTATTAACTGCTGAGATTACAAACCTCATTTGGAATTGGGGTTTTTAGCCACAGTATACTTTCGGTCCTTGGAAAATTGCCCACATGTGTAACTTGTTTTTGCTTCTCCTCAGACAAGGAATTCCCCCCCCCTCCCTCCCTCTTCACCACTTACGGATTTTTAACAGACGGCAGCATTCAAACTGAGAGCTAGCACAGGAAATGGCAAAGGTAGATCCTTCGGCTTTTAGGCTACAGAAACTTATTTCACTTTTTTTTTTTTTTCCTAAGGTTTTACTCTTCAGGAGGGAATTTTTGTTGCGCTTTCGTGCGTTTGGAGGGGTCCGTGACTGAAGTTTCTTTCATAACCTCTTAGACCTGCCTTAAATGTATCATTCATAAATTATGTTCTGCTTTATGCTGAGATTTTATTTCTTCTTCCTGACTCTTTAAAAAAAAAAAGGAAAAAAAAGAAGTAATTCCCTTGTTCTGATTATCAGTATTAGTGTTATTATTATTATTATTATATCGGAATGTTTTATATCGCCAAAAATAAACGCTCAGCCTTTTGAAGGCTGAATTATCAGGATCTGGTCTCCAGACTCTCCATAGCCGTGAAGTTCACTCTCAGCTTTTAGCCTGTCTTAGCTTATCCTTATCGGCTTCCAAACATAAACTGGGGAAGTAAATATCCCTAAAGTCATGCAGGTTCCACCCCGCTGCCGTGTCGGCCTCTTGGTGTAAAGATCCTGGTGGAATTCCCCCCATCCTGCCCCGTCTGGGCATCAGGAATAGGGGGGAAGTTCCGCACCCCCAACTCTCTTCCACCTTCTCCATATCACTGGTAACGAGGCAAAATCAGCTGGAAGTTGCCAGTTCTAATAAATGATAACAAAAAGTATTTTAAAAAGTGGTTCGATATGTTTTCGGTAAGAAAGGGACCATCCGGTCTTTTTCTTTCTTAAGGCAAAACTTATAAATCTGTAAAAGGTGCAGTTGCACAGACTTAAAATCTGCATATTTCAAAAATATGTTATATTTGGTTGTTTGCAGCTTAGAAATGCCAACCCAAGGAGTTGCTCGTAAAGGTGGAATTTGGCAGTTTTGTATTTCAGAGGTCAATTTGGAAAATATTCCTTCTCTCCACAAACAATAAAGATAATTTATAAACAATGTCTGAGCTCAGAAGCCTCTGGTTTTCCATTGCAGGCTGACAATACTTCGAATTTTTCCTCACAGCCAAATACAGTTGGTGCTGATTCTGCAAGCAGGAAAAAGTTTTCACTTCGAATTTTATTTTTAATAAGTATTTCCACTTCCACTTCCCTTTACACATCACAACAATCCCATATCTATAATTAATCTTGTTTCCAAACCCAGCAAAACTGGCATATCCTGCCTCCCCTCTTCCAAAGATTCAGACTTTTAGACTCTGCTCCTTGAGTTTTCCTTCTCCAAGTATTTTCACAAAGATAAGAGCTTTTAATTTAATTTCTGATTGGCTTTAATTAAGGATTTAAGATATAAATGCCTCTGTAATGTCACCCGGAGTAGGCAGCACTGCACGACGTGGTCTCCAAGCCAGCAGACCTGGGATGAAGCCGTAGTTTGCCTTAAACCCCTCTCAGAAAAAGCTACAAAGAGATGAGCGATGGGGATATGCATAAAAAATAAACTATTGAACAAACGGAAACCTCCAGAGGAACAAAAGTAAATGGATTTTGCAGATCTTCTTGTGAGGTTTCCATTCACTGGGGACCTGAAAACCCTCGGTTTCTGCCTCACAGCCACACTCCTAAGAGTCTTCTTGGTTTAAATTTATATACTACAGAAAATTATATACTCACATGCTGACATAGTTCATCATTATTTATAGGAGGCGCACCAGGATTTTTTTTCCAAGAATATATTTATTACAGGTAAGACACGGCCAATCTATCTGGCAAACAGAGAACAGGTGTTTTGCTTCAATTAACGTTCAATAATTTCATCTCTACTTATTCAACACCCTGCTACCAACACGGCTGTTTATCCATCAGTTGTATAAACACATTTCCATGCGCCAAGCGAGTTTAATTTCCACAACACACTTAAATCAGCCCTTTCCTTTCCCAAGCTCTCATAACATTTGCAGAGTCCCTCCGAATCTCTTGTGAACTAGTCTGATTTTTAAAAATCATTTCTGAAAGGCAATAAAGCCGAGAAATATGACAATGTGAGCTACCAGCTCGTATTTCATGCCTGGTGACACAGGGACTTTTCCTTTCAAAAACTCACCAACTCTTAAGGAAGTTTAGAGAAAGAGGAAGGGGGGAAATGATATAGAAACGCGAAAAGTTGGAAAAATCCGGAATTCTCTTCTCGTTTCACACAACCCCTGTTTGGGTGAGATGCACTGGGGCGAGCAGCGATCCTGCCCCACTCTGCTCACTGGGAGGGGGCGATTTCTCTGCCTTCACCCGTTTAAGGGGTGAAATGGAGTTACTTTGGGTGAACCCCCCTGGAAAGGAGAGGAGAGTTTGCAGGTCAGTGGGGAGTACTCACCTGGTGACATTTCCCCACGGCTGGCTTGGCAAGATCTTAACCCAGAGGCTCGAGAGGGGTCCCCAACCTCTCCCCAAACCTCACCTTGGCTGGAGCCTGCGGACTGGATCTGCTTTTCCAGCACAGGGAGGATTTTGGGCTGGTTGAGGGGCTCTTGGTGTCCAGATAGTCGCAAAAATTGAAATTAAATCTGACCTCCGGCATTAAACTCCGGCTCTCCTTGCCCATCATCCCGACCCTCTCGATTTTTTTAAATGAAAATGGACAGCTTCCTAATAGCGCCTCGTTTAGAGGAGCTCTGCTCCTGGACATGGGGAAACGCGTCCCTCCATCAGGCTGCAGGGCAAATGCTCATGGAAAAGCATCGCTTTCCATGAATAAGGGAAAACCTCGGGCTTTGGATACAGGTTTTCATCGCCTTCATAATCTTCCAGTAATAATGAAACACCTCTGGTAGCAATTTCCCACCTCCTTTTTGTTTTAGGCACAGACACACACACGGACACTCGGACGGACAGAGCAAATACGAAATAGATTTTCCCTTCATTTCAGGCGCCTATTAGCACCCCTAACTGTTATTATTAGCCTGTTAATGTAGACTTCCATCTCTGTACACTTCAGGAAGGATTCGCGATGATTTATCTTTCCTAGAAATCTCTTTGCCCTTCACTTTAAATATCCTTCAGTGTTGGGGTGAGCAGGGTGGAGGGGTAATAGATTAAAAGAGGCAAATTGATCCAGACTGTTGCAGCTGAAGTCCAGAGAAACAGTTTTGCCGTGATCATAGGGAGCACCTTTTCCTTAACCAACATTTACGGCGCCATCGGACCATCTTGCAATAAACGGATTTATCATCATAACTTGGGAAAACTGAGCCCTTTTCCCCGCGTCGCTCGGGCTGGAGCCACACGGAGCTCTAACCCCGTGTCAATCACTCGCTCCGGTGCGAGGGAAAAATCCCGAAATCGGCAGGTTTTGGAAAACCCACGGAAAATACAAGCGAGGCGAGGGTGGTGTTTGACACGCACACGCAGCGTGGGCACATGTGTGTGAGGTGCGAGGGGGGCACGGGGACTGAAAACGCGAGGGATTCCTTCTTTGCCCCCTTTCTTTTCCACAGGCAATAAATTCAAGGCTATAAAAATCAAAGAAAGCTAATGTAAGTTTTATTAAACTATTTAACCATCACAAGTTTAAGGCATTCTGTAACAAAGCCGGATCAGTGGCGCACTGTATTTTACTAGCCTTGTAAAGTTAAATGAAGGCTTCTGATTTCAGCAATGTGGGGAACTATTTTAGCCCAAGCAAAGCCACCCTGATAATGCAGCGAAACATGCGAACATATGTTCGTATGCAGAGATATTTTTAATATCTTTATATATATATATATATAAGCACAAAGTGTAAGACAGGCTTTGGATGCATCCAGGGGTTGCGGCTCGGCAGCTTGCTGGTCAAAGTTGCAATGACACCTCCATGCCAGTGGCATTTTGAATTTCATATTTACCCACATTATTTTACCGTGTTAACAATCCTTTTTCGCATCCCAGATGGTTAATTATTTATAACACTCTCCCCACCAGCCCTGTTACCTAGAGCCATCTTTTTCCTTTACAAAAACGCATTTATATGTGTATTTATGTATATATATGACTGTAATGAAGGCACACGTATATGAAATCATGATGGGGGGGGACGGGGGTGGTTTGTACTTATTCTCTGTTTTCCCCTATCGTACTCTGGAGCCCGAGTGGCAAAGAATAGCTTTTATCTCTATTCCCCCATGGTCGTTATTAAAGGCAAAGCGAGCACATCAGCATCTTTCCTTAAAAGAAAAAAAAAAAAAATCCGCCCCCCCCTTTTCCAACCCCTCCCCATCATATTCCAAGAGCAAATCTAGGAAGGCATATAGGAATATTAGCCCCAGCTTTGCCCGTTTGGTGGCTTTTCGAAACTCCTGACGTTTTGCAACATTGCATAAACATAAAACAATCCATCCTTGATATGGAATGCAAGGGCGGATGACAGCGCAGCGCAGCCCCCTCGGCTTCGATTGATTTACGCCGAGACTGACGCTTTATCAGGCACACGAAAAAAGTTTGACCAATCATTTTGCTGGGAGCTCACAACACAGCAGCCCAACTGTACTTTGTTGGCTGGGAAGTTGGAGAAGGGGGTAGAGTACAAATCTAGATCTGTCCTATATATTTTTTTCCCTTCATTGAACCGTGCTTTGTATGATGTCTGAGAATGTCCATTTCTGGGACTCTTAGCAATTATTATGTCGACTCCATTATAAGTCATGAGAGTGAAGACTCGCCTTCAGCTAAATTTTCATCTGGGCAATATACAAGTTCCAGGCAAGCTGGGCACAATGAGCATCTAGAATTCCCCTCCTGTAGTTTTCAGCCAAAACCTCCAGTTTTCAGCGCCTCCTGGACTCCTTTGAATCCACATTCTTCTGGTACCCTTCCTGCCGTCTACCATCCATATATTCAACATCAAAGCGTCCCATCTGAGAGCAGGTATCTACGGAGCTGGCTGGATCCAGTACCCAGAGCAGAGAACCTCCCCGGGCAGGGATCTGTTAAGGCAGAGCCGCTGCTGGGCCGTCCCGGGGATGTCCATAAACAGGGAACACAGGAGTACAATTTAGAAACTTCTGCTGCAAGGGAAGGGATCGTTTCCAATCAAAGGCCCAGCTTCGAGGACAATAAAGTTTGTGAAGGAAGCGAAGACAAAGACAGGACAGATCAAAGTAAGTTATAAAAGTGAGGAAGTAAACAGTATAAAAGCTGGAGGAGGTGCAATAAAAGGGGACAATGCTGCGTAAAGTTTAAAATCAGGGCTTAAAGAAAAGTCTCAGCTTGCCGATGCCAACCTAAGGGGAGAGGTGGGGAGGGGAGAGGGGTGGCATTGTCTCTGCCGGTAAATAAAAATAAAAATAAAAATGAGCGTCGTCTCTGGGCTTAAACAGAGTCCAGAGCGGACAAAAGCTGGAGCGAGTCACTCTCTTTCCTCCAGAGCAGAGCGCTGGCTCCGGCAGCAGAGACACTTTAGTAAGCGGGAGTAAATCTGGGCGGTGGGGAAGGGAAGGGACGGGGGGAGCCAGGGAATGTCGGGGACGGGAGAAGGGGAGAAGGGGAAGAAGGGGGGAAAGCGAAGAAATCGCGGAGGAAAAGTTCACGTGGGGGGAAGTGAAGAGCAGCGGGGGCTTTGCCGTGCCCGGTGCACCCCGGCAGGAGAGGGGCCACCTCGCTCCCTCCTCGGGGTTTGGTGCTGGTGTCTGGCGTTTGTTCCTCGTGTTTGCTCGTTTATTTGTGTTTTTAATTGTTTGTTTATTAAATGTGATGATTCCGGGTATGAATATTTCAAAGGCACGTTCCTTGCTAGTTAAAAAAAAAAAGGAAAGGGAGGGTGCTTCCAACTTAATTAGCTTTTATATTAGCTTTTATTTCTAATGTAGTCAGATTGGAAAAACAGTTAAGCTCCAGCATATGCTTTTCCTACGAGCTGGCTCTTCTTTTTCTCCCTGGAATATAGAAAAAACCTTCATTCGCCTTGAAAATATTTCATTATATTATCATTAACGCTATTAAGGGTGCTATTATTAATAATATTATAACAATAGTGATGTAAATAACAACAATTCAATGGCGTTTGAGTGAGGCAGAATCAGTATCTCCACCTCGTGCCGATCCGGCTGGTACCTGGTTTCCAGCTGGAAGGAAAAGCGGAGCCAAAGCCGGGCAGGAGGCAGAGGGAGAAACTTGGCTTCGCCCTCACTGTAAATATTTCGCAGAGAAAGCCCAACTTTTCCAAACTGGCAGAGCAGGAGCCCCCGCCGCGGGTGTAACTCCTCGGAGCCTGTGCAGGACGCACTGACATTCTTTTCCCCTTCGAATTAACTTCTATTTTCTTTTCACTCAACGTGGAACAGCAACAGAGTTTGCCTTTGCAGCCGTACGATTAAAAATACAGTATATTCTCGCCCCTCATGATTTCCTCTCCTCCTTGTGCAGGATGTTACGGTGACATTTTTTTTTTCCTATCATTTAACTTGCACACAGACACACAGGCACACACACACTCACACACACACAAAAAGAAAGTCCTATTCCATTGTACTGGGCAGAGATCCAGAACAAACTGCAACCGTGAGGTGAATGATTGGAGAGAATTAAATATCCAGGTTCTGTGCTCAATGTCCCTGAAATTGAATATATAAAAATCTTGTCCAAGAAAATGTTATTAAGTTATAAGTAAGTGCAGGGACCCGCACTAAGAGGATGCTGTGTGGTTTCTATGGCATGTGGTTACGGTGCATATTTTGTTTTAAATAATAGTTTAATTTGGGCTGATGTTGAGAGCCTGCCAGGGCTGGAAGACGAAGCTGTTTTGCAGAAAGTCTTCCCTCCAATTTCCCTGACTCTTTCAATTTTTGAAAGTATTTCTTCATAATGAATCTCTGCCCTGTGTATGGCACAGGGATCTGTTAAATTATTTGCTGGATTTTAAAGAAAAGACGTGCCAGAACCTCTTCCCATTCGCTTTCCTGTTTAGGGATTTGTGCAGATAAAGCAACACTGACATTTAAAATATATTTTAACGATCCAAAATATGACCAAAAAATAAGCCCAAACCGAATAAAAACCTGTTATGAAGCACAGCCCTCTATTGCCATTAAAGGATGGGTAGCAGGATTAACAGTATCAATTATTAACAGCTTTCTTCCTCTTTAATATTTAATTCTGCATATTAGATCAAGTCAATTACATTAAGGAAATAGCCGTGCAAATTTGTAAGAGGCAGTACTTACAGGGGAAGATTAACCGGATTATTTTTAAAAAATATTCAATATATTTCATTTTACGTGGAGGAAACGTTGCAATGGCGGGCGCGTGTGTGTATGTATATATTTATAATGGTCCATTTAATTGGTGTAAAGGTTTATGGCTTCAGTCGTAATTTCAGAGGAGGCAAAGGAAATAAAATAGAAATACGTGGTCTGTCTATAACCCTTCATTTTACTCTTTCCCGCCTCTCAGTTACCCAACGGGCAGCCAATATTTGCATGTGATTAGTAAATGTTCTATTATTTACCCTAAACCCACTTCACCTTTGGGTGCGACCTTCGCCACTCTGGTGTCTGTGAGGGTGGGTTTTGCTCCAAAATGTTGTTGCCCCCCCGTCCCCGAACAGACTAATTCCTGAAATGTCGTTTTTGCGAGATTCCCACGTAACTTCTCCCACCCGCGAGTGTGATGGGCAGCCTTTTATTTATTTTTTGGCTGCATTTCCAGCCCTGCAAATGTCCGTGTCTCTGGGTAACACTGTCCAGATCTCCGGCAGCAGAGTCCATGCAGCCCGCAGAGGATGTTTATTGTATCGAGACCCTTTTTTTGCCACATAGCAAAAAAAAAATAGGCAGGATTTATGAAAGGTTCCTCCAGACCTCCTCTCTGTGCCCTTTTCCTGCGCGTTGTGTCCATACGAGTAAATCTATGGACACGTGGGAAAACACGTCTCAGAAAAACGGAGATATCTATAATTTTCGCGTTGGTTTCTTTGTATATAAGGCGCGTTATGGAAACCTAGGAGTGGATGTGGGTGTTTACCTGGCACAGATGGAGCTGGGGGAGAGCGGGGGGAGCTCTGGCACGTGTGTGCCCAAACATACGTGTGTGCACAGACACGCGTGTGCACAGACACGCGTGTGCACAGCCACAACCGTGAGTTCACACCGCACAGCCCCGCGTGTCCACATTCCCCCCCCCACTCAGGAGGGATGGGGTGCCTGTGGAATTTAGGGATGGGGCCCCCCAACCATCTGCGTTGGCCCTGAGGATCCCCAGTGATTTTTCTCTCTCCTGTGGCAGGGAGCGTTTTTTCAACCCGGGCGAGTGTATAATCTTAATATTTGATGGCATGATTAAAACCTTCTGAGAAACACTCAAGCTGCATCGTATTGATCTTGCTGCTTTTCTTTCAGCCAACCCAGCTGCCAGCTGGCTGCACGCCCGTTCCTCCAGGAAAAAACGATGCCCTTACACCAAATACCAGACCCTGGAACTAGAGAAGGAGTTTTTATTCAATATGTACCTGACGAGGGACCGTAGACACGAAGTGGCCAGACTCCTCAACCTGAGTGAGAGACAAGTCAAAATCTGGTTTCAGAACCGAAGGATGAAAATGAAGAAAATGAACAAGGAACAGGGCAAAGAATGAAAAAAGCAGGAAAGCAGCATCCCCGCCCCTTTCCCCCCTCTCCCAGCTTCCGCGGCCGCGCATCCCCGCTGTAGTGCTGCCAAATCCCCCCAAAACGAGGGGGGAAACCCCTCGTTTCCCATCTCCACCTTTGCATGCGAGATGTTGCTTATTATTCTCTTTTTTTTTTTTTTTTTAGTCTTAGTCTTGCCACCTAGCAGGCAACTCAGCCCAAACTGCAGCTCCTTTTTGGGGACACACGCTGGGTTTTGTTTCTCTTTCCTTGTTTTCTTTTTCTCTTTTTTTCCCCCTCTCTCTTTTCTTCTCCCCGCAGTGCGACGTAGCACAGGCTCCTGTTTGAGCAGCAGATTTCTCTGCTCGCGTTTTCCCCATGGAGAGCAAGACAGCAAACACAACTGGCCACAAACAACCCCGGCCCAAGCCCCCACCAAACCTCGCTGTCTTTCTTTATCCACGTAAGGACAATGATTCTCTATAAAACACACACTCACAGACGCTCACACACACTCACACGTTGAGGTGGCCAAGCAACCAGACGATTTAATTAAACTACTGCAAGACAGACACATTCGTAAGACTTGCGTTTAATTGCAGCCAACAAATCATTTTCAATTCGCCAACTTTATACCGGGGTAGTCGGTTCATGACAGCCCAACTCCCAACTGGGGTTTCCCCCCCCCTCCTCCGCCCACCCCCCTCCCCGTTATTTTACTTTTTGAGTTTGTTTTATTATGCGGAATTTTTATTTGAATCGTGCTGTGGCACAAATATGACTTTGACCTGAAAGTTTAGTGGGATCTTTACAGGCAAACCTCCTCATCTGGTAGTTTTATACTGGGTCACTTGGAAGAAGAGAAAAGACGGGGAGGGAGGCGAGAGAGAGTGTGTGGGGGGCACTCTCCGAGCCGCATTGTAAATTATTTAGGAGAAAAAGGGGCGGAAGAACCCCTGCCAACTTATTCCTAACTTTTAGAGAAGAGGAAGAATGGGATTTTCTAGTTAAAAAACTACCTTAGTAGAGCTATCAGGGAGGGGAACGTTGTGTTCTTAGCGCTAGATATTTATAATTTATTGTGAATTGACTTTTCCTAAAGCCGTAGGCTGTTGCAGAGATAAAGTGCCAACCCCAGCCTGTGTGAATTCCTTCCCCCTCCTGTTTGCTGAGACGCTTTTAATACTTGAATGTCGGCGGCGTTTGGTTGGGGTGGGGTTTTTTTTTTCCCCTCCTGAAGCTCCCGGCGTGTTTTCCCACTGCCACCCGCTTCCCTCGGGGCCCGGGGCCGCCTCCCCGAGGAAGGAACCTCTTCCCACGCGTGGCACCGCGCTGCCTCCCCCCCTTCCTCATCCTCATCCTCATCCCGAGGGGTATCAAATATAGACCTCGCCGGTCCCGTGTCCTGCCGGAGCTGATTTCCCAGCTCACAGACCCGCTGGAGGTTCCTCCATCCCGCCCGGGCGGGATTGGTTTCCCTTTATCTCTGTAAGAATTAACTTTGTTTTGGGAAGGCAGGAGGGTGGGAGGGAGGGCCGGGTTTTGGGGGGGGTTAGTTCCAGTCGATTCTATGGTGGGTATTGTAAACTGTGTTTGTGGTTGTGTTTCTGTGAACGTTGAAGCTCGTTTTCTCTTTCTAACTGTGGCTTTTGAAGTATGCGAACAGTTCTGCAGTTGATAGTGGATGGAAAATATCGAAATAAACCTCTCTCGTTTCCTTCGTGTGCGAATTTGTATATTTAGCTGCCAGGAGGATTTGTAGGAAGAAGGCGAGTGTAAGGTGGCTTGTTTTAAAAGGGTGGGGGGAAAAAACAGAAAAAAAGACATTTTTTTCTGCTGAATATCTGAACGAACCAGTGCAAATCTGTTTACAGAAGTGACTTGTGTATCCTCAGCATCACGTTTGGTGAAATCACTTTTATCTGCCGGGCAGAGGTTGCTCTGGGAAGAAGCGATAGGCAGATTTGCGTTTTTGGAAAGTGTTCCTGCTTTTTTTTTTTTTTCCCCCCCTCCCTCCACGATCCCGAGATAAGAATCAAGTAGCTGCGCCTCGGTGCACTGAAATTTCCACCACTTCAAATCCTCTTAAAGGGGGTAAAAAAAATATCTCGCCCTCGACAAGAAACCAGAGCTTAAGTGTTTAAGATCATTCCTCAGAAAGTTGGTTGGTTTTTTTCTTAATGCCTAGACTTTCTCATGTAAAACTTTCCGTCACGAAGTAGCTCCTTGGGAGCTTCAAAATTTAACTGTTCTGTTGCCGGAGGAAGTTAAATGTAACCAAACTTCACTCTGCGTCTCGAAACTAAATTAAGAAAAGCTGTTTTCGGGGACATTTTGGGGTGTGGAGTTGGTGGCAGCAGGATCATTTCTCTAAATCCGGATTTATTCAAAGAAAGAAAGAAAGGAAGGAAAAGGAGATAGTGGATGGAAAAAATACGTTTTTACTGTGTTTAAGCTGGGCAAAATTTTCCAGGTTTGTTTGATTTTTCTCAAGGATAAATGAATTTCAAATCTGCTCCATGCTGAGTTGGTATATTCCTCATATCTCGAGCTGAGTATGGACTTGCCTAAATCCTCATTACTATATTTTTCAGAAGCGTTTCCGTGAGTTAATTGATGTTTGCAACCCATGTTGGCCACCAGGATTTAGAAACGTTTTTCACTTTCCTTAGAATTGTGGTAAAGAGCGGATATTTTTAAGATGACAATATAAGGTTCTTTTTAAATAGAATTTAAAATGTTAGTTCATTTTACTAGGAAATATGCTTACTTTAAAAAAAAAATGTTGGAAAAAAATGTCTTCTGTAGCATCAGCCCGGATGTATTTTCCAGAGATGTTTAATGCTCCAGAATAAAAATCGATTTTAGAACAACAGCACCTATATGTCATTGTGTTATACTGCTTCACCTAAAATTTCGGAAATATCTTCCTTGCGTTTTCCTGCGTTCTTTAAGTGTCTGATAAGCATTATTTTTAGCTTAGGTTAAAAAAAAAAAAAAAAGCGTCCAGAGGAAATGGAAATAATTCCACTCTGCTGGAGCCAAGGTTTCATTGGTCCCGATAATAATTAGATAATTACGATTCTCCATTTTTAAATAGGAGATTGTGACTGGTTACACTTAGCGGTGGTTACTTGTTTGTTTGCTTGTTGATTTGTTTGGTTTCGAGGGTTTAATCCCCATTTCCACACCAGCCTTAGAGGACCGGGGTAAAAGCACAGAGTGCATTTGCTTTCTTTGCTTTATTCCCCTTTCGCCGGAGGAAAAGTTTCCTAAAGAAAAATTCGAAACCCAAAAACAAACAGTGGGAAACCCCACCCCGCTTTCCCTGCTTGGCATCACCCCGGATTTGACACGCGGTTCCTTTTTCCAAGGGCTCAGTGAGCGATTCCTCTAATTCCCTCTCTAAATTCGTTTGACATTTTATTGCTCATGAAGAAATACAAGTGCTTGGAAAGTGCTTCTATCTCTACATTTTAAAAAAACAAACAAACCCTAAGACCTGCTCAGCTCTGCAGGAAGCAGGTAGTGAGAAATATAACCAAGAATCTCTTTCCACTAATTTTTAACATAATGGGAGCTCTAAAGGGCAATATTTCACTTCTTTAAAAAAATCCTTTCTTTGGGGCAGCTCTGAAAAGAAAACAAAAGAAGAAGAAAGATATTTGGAGCTTACAGAGGGAAGAGAGAGAAAGGGAAGTAACTTGTCATAAAAAAAGGAAAATTCAGTGCAGTGTGCTGCAATAAAAGAATATGACCGCTATAAAACTTTATAGGGTATAAATTTCTGAAGGTTAAGGAACTAAACGGCTGTAAAGGAAACAGTGCAAGAAAACTTTCAGGAACTCCTAAATTACTACAACGACTTGGGAATGTGGGGAAACCCAACGTGTAAATGCTCGTTTCTGCTTCAGTCGCAAAGTTCCCTTCCTTTTCTTTTTTAATTCTTTTTCTTTTTCCTAAGGGAGGGAGCAGTNAAAAAGGAGAGGAGAAAAAAAAAAGAGGGGGGGGGGGGGGGAAGAGAAAAGGTGGGGAGGGACTTCTGCTAATTTATTCTTCTTTTGCAGATGCCGTGAAAATCCAGCGCTCTGGATGATTCCCTTTGTTCTTTTTTTTTTTTTCCCCCTTCTTTTTTTTTCTCTTTTTCCTTTAAAGCAATTCCAGGCTGCCAGAACGCCGAGCCATGCACACAACAACAACAACACGCACACAGGCACCCCCCACACTCACACACTCGAAGTTCTGGCGAGACGTCTGGGCTGGGGAAGCTCTTTATGAGTTTACAGCTCTGGCCTTCCCCCCCCCCACACCCCTCGGCAGCAGAATGACCAATTGTTTAGTCTCGGAATTTGAAACAATAGCGGTTTTCAAAAGCAAACCCACTTTGCCTCTTTTATTGCCGGGCAGAGCGGCTGGATGGCGAAGCTTTGCGCGCGTAAAACTCCAGCGCTGCGGGGCGGACAAAAAAAAAAAACCACCGCGATTTTCCCTTTCATCCTTTTTCTCGCTCACCTCGCTCGGTTTTGCGTGTTTTTATGTGTTTGCGTCCCGGTTTTGGGGGGTTTTTTTGCTCCCCGCGCTCCTTTTCCCAAGGAAATCTCCCCCCTGCGCGCCCCCGGCGCCGGGTGCAGTTCCGCGCGTGGCCGCGAGGTGGCGGCGTTGCTCCACGTTAGACGCGCGTCCCCCGCGCTCGTGCGCGGAGCTCCGCGCAAACACCTTGATTTCATCCCGTGAGCCTGAACCAACCCCGGGCGTCAAATACAGGGTTAATTCCAGCTATTTCTCCAGTTTTATACTTTATTTCCTCCCCTTATTTTTCTCTGCGAGGGTAAATTATGTGAGGCTTAAAAAAAACAAACAGTAAAAAGACCAAAAAAACGCAACAGCACCAGAGCTGGGATGTGGTGAGAGGTGGGACACGCATCTATTTTGAGTGTTCGTTTAAAGGGGAATTAAAAAAACGCCGGGTTTTGTCTTCTGCTAGTGCGGGTGGAGGTGGGAGGGCAGTTTAATTATCCCAAAGGCGCAGATTTACGTTTGCAGGACTGAAAGAGAGGGTGGCTCAAAGATTTTGGGGAGAAAGGGACAAACAGAATCAGGACATTTTTATTTTTTCTGCCCTGGCTCTACTTTAGCCGTTAGGATGATCTGCTTTTTCTGGGCTCTGCATTTTATATGTTTTATTATCCACCGCAGGAAAAGAGAAAAACAAACCAAGAGCAACAAAAAGGAAAAAAAACCCCAACAACCGACCCCACAACAAAACAAGAGCATCTGCTTTTTAGAAGTTAAGCCGGTCATTTTTGGTGTAGATGCTCTGTCTTTTGGCAATGCTGCTGCTCTTTGCCTGAGATATTCTCTTAACAGGTTTAGAAATATTTTTAAACGGTACAAACCAGTAAATTAATCCAAAATCCTATTAACCACGACGGTTTGGGATGCATATAAATACATCACTGATGCAGTAGCAATAACGTAAACTTTTAACTCCATTAGCTCACTTTTATTTTGGCCTCTGTTTCTTCCAAATTACAAGACAAAAATCATTCAGATGTTCTACTCCTTCAGCTACAAATGACAGAGGAAAGAACGGGGGTTATAATTTCGAGGCAGGTTTTCTTTTAAATTGTTATAAAAGGTATTTTCTGACTAAATGTTTCTCCGAAGTTCCTCGATTAACAGCGTTCTGGGGGAGAATGGGACAATTTAAACCCATATAAACAAAATAAGATGCGATTTGTTGTTGTAAGAGGCAAAGTTTCAGCATCTCAAGACCCTGATTAGGAGCTAAAAAATGAAATACGAATATAAATAGAAATAGAAAGGGAAAATTAAGGAAAATCTTGCCCTGTGCATTCAGTTAAAGTCAGAGCAGTGAAAACTTCAGGTTTACCTAGGAAAGGATTTGGGGTTCTTTTTTTTTTTTCCCCTATGAATTCCTAATAAATCTTCCCTCCGCTGGGTATTTATAAATTATCTCTCACAGACACCCACACCACGCACACACACATCCCCTCTTGGTTTTTCTTATAATAGAAACATTTTCCTTTCATCAGGAATCCGAGTACAGTATAGGAATGATTTAGGATCAGCCATTGATTTCTGGTGCATTGGTGAGTTACCATCACATCATGACCATAAAATTCTACTGCACTTGATAAAAACGTTAACTTCCAAGAACAACTTCTCTCCCACCTTCTTGGGGTCCATGTAGGAGCGGGAATTCCTCCTATTTTTCTCTTTACAAACTTCAATAGACGGGAGTGCGGCTGTAAATACACATAGAAGAAGAAACTTCTTTGCTAAAATGACTTTAGTCGATGCAATTCTTTGGGTTTTTTTTTTCTCCTTGAATATTCCAGCATCCCCACGCCAGGCTGCAAAGCTCTATTTACTTCTGTGCACCATTTCGGGGGTTTTATGTTCAAAGATGAAACCAAAATCTGCTCAATCGACAATAAAAGTGTTGGGAAAAATAAAACGTTAACTTGTCTTTTAGGGGGGAAAAAGCCTTAATTATACCACTGCAAGTACTCCAACAACAATAATTACTTAAAAAGGCTCTTAGACTCGTTTGAAATTATCCCTCCACAAAATAAAGGAAACGTATTTACTTAAATTATTTCTCTAAGGATGGTTTTAAAGTTTTATTCCGTTACTATCTTTGTTTTCCTTCTTTCTCTTTCTTTTTGTCTTTCTTTCTTCATTCCCTGACTATTCCCACTGACGATTTTACTATATTTTTTCTACCAAAGCCCTGGCAAGACAAACTAACGGAAACATTCCAACTTTTCCCTCTTTTCTATATTGTGGAGATTGAAAATTGTCCCTCAGCTGAAGGCAGGCAGGAGTGGAACCTTCTTTAATTCACCTTTCTCGTGTCAAATCCCTCGCAGACGGATGCGATGGGAAGCAGCAGAAATCTACCCGGGGCAAAGGGGTGAAAAAAAATTAAAATAGAGGTTTAAAAGAGTCTCTTTAACTCCTATTCAAGGGTTGGAAAATATAGCTGGGATTGCGAGGGGCTGGAGGGGCGTCGTGGGGGTTGGAGAGGCTGGGGCAGCGCTGGGGTTGGGAGGGTTTGGAGTCGTTATTAGCTGAAATACGTCTCGGTAATATTTGCTGACTGCGATAAATGAATTTGAAAATCTACCCCCTGTGTGTTTAGATGGTGGAAAATTGCAGCGTTGGCATCTTAGGGGTAAGTTTGCACCGTTGTTACCAAACGCCAATAAACCAGAAAGCCTCTCTCCTCTCTCCTCTGCCCCATCCCCCGCTTCTCCCCGGTTTTCATCACAAGTATCAGGCGAAATAAATAAATAAGTGGAAGTTATCGAGGAGGGGGTGAGGTGGGGAACAGCCATCGGTTACTGACCATAAAGGTTCTGTTCTGGAGGTGATAAGCGACACAATACTTTTAGTTCCCAATCATCCCCAACCACATCTTGACCAAGTCCTGGGCGGGGGAGGAGGCAGGGAGGGGGCTGCGGGAGAGACACAAAAAGTCAATGTTATATATGAAAAACTATAATCATTTTAATTCAATATTGACACCTCAACATCTCGCTGTAATGCGGACGGGTCCAATCGAAACCTCTGGTTTATAGCAGTGGAGGAACGAACTCGTAAAATCCTAACGGCTTTTATGTAGTGCGGTATAAACAACAACAACATCCCCGGCTTTATGGCGTTTTATAGTTTGTTAAACAGTTTACAGCCTTTTTTGGGGCTATTACAAATGCAATTCCCTTCATGTGATAGTTAAACCTTTATCAATAATAAGGAAATTGATCATTAAAATGTTAAATATGACTACCTCGTTTGTTTTAAAATATGTTTAGGGTAAGAAGCTGTATGATTTGATAACTTGTATTAAAATACCAATTACATTTATAGGACCTTTTAAAACTGGTAGCAATTAAATCGTGTTCTTTTACAGTTTTCCAAAGCGACCCTGACATTTAAAAAGGCTAAAACTGCCTCGTTAAAATTTTGAAATTAACGACTGCGAGCGCTTCTCTTTAATTTTCAAACACTCCCCAAAAATCAATCTTTTGGGTGGTCTAGGTACGTGATTTGTTGTGAGGCGAGCGATATCTCATTAATGTAGGTAGTTAAACATATTTAATCCGTATATTCACCCCACCTCCTTCTCCCTTCCCCTCTCGCTCCCTCTCTCTCTCTCTCTCTCTCGCTCCCTCTCCCTCTCTCGCTCCCCCTCGCTTGCTTTTCCTTCTTTATTCTCTCACACTCTTCCTTTCACAATCATGCGGTGCAGAGTCCGTGTGGAGTAAGGAGAAGCCAATAGGATGAGGTTTTGGTAATAGATGCAAATGATCATGAAAAGACACTGCAAAATATGAAACAACTCATTTGCGCTGAAGTAAATCACTGAAAACTGTTTATGAACTGGCATCTCTTCTTGGAAATGTAAAGCGAGAACTCTTTAAGTGGCGATTTTTTTTTTTTTTTTAGGGGTGGGGGGGAGGAAAGAATTCAATATCATGCAGGCTTAGAGTTTTGATTATATCCTCCTTTTATATTCCTGGAAATCACAAACTGTCGTTGCTTAGCATCTTAGCGCTTTCTTTTTTTGCTAATAGATTCCCGTGGTCTGGTTTGGCTTCTCTTTTTTTTTTTTTTTTCCCCCTTTTTTTTTTTTTAAATAATTTTTTCTTCCTCCTCCAAACAAATATTCTTCTCTAAATTAAAATGAGCTCTTATTTTGTCAACTCACTCTTCTCCAAATACAAAACCGGGGACTCCTTGCGTCCCAATTACTATGACTGTGGGTTCGCTCAGGATCTTGGGGGCAGACCCACGGTGGTGTACGGACCCAGCACGGGGGGAACCTTCCAGCATCCGACCCAAATCCAGGAGTTCTACCACGGAGCATCCTCACTCTCCAGCTCCCCTTACCAACAGAATCCCTGCGCCGTGGCGTGCCATGGGGACCCCAGCAACTTCTATGGCTACGACCCCTTGCAAAGGCAGAGCCTCTTCAGCGCCCAGGAGTCGGACTTGGTGCAGTACACGGACTGCAAGCTTGCTGCCAGCGGCCTTGGAGAGGAGGCGGAGAGCTCGGAGCAAAGCCCTTCTCCGACCCAGCTTTTCCCTTGGATGCGACCGCAAGGTGAGGCGAGATGGAAAGGACAGCGAGGAGGCATTTCCTGAGCCCATAAAGTAGCCCTCTTGCTTTCTTTCTGCCCCTCTTGCTTGCTTGCTTTCTTTCGCTGCCTTTTTCTTCCCCAGTGACTGTATTTTACTGCTTTATGGGGGTAAACTTTTGCACTTGTAAATTGCTTTATAGTTTAATTACCCTGAAGGAGACCTTTTCTTCTGGGGGCTGAGCGAGCCGGGCTTTCTGTGGAAGGAAGCGTCCTTAAAGTTTATGGCACTTTTATAGCCTTAAAAAGCCCCTTCATTTTTGTTTTGCGTTTGATTTGGGATTTCAGCGGTGCTCCTGGTTCTCCCCGGGCTGCAGCTCTTTATTTATTTTAATTTTTTTTTTTTTTTGCCCGGTCCCAAAGTGCCGGAGTCTGTTGTTGTTGTGGTGGTGGTTCGGGTAATAATAAGTGTACAAGTGCAGGTTTCAGCCGGGCTGCTCAGGGTGGGCTGGTGGGTGACCCCCCCCCTTTCCCTGCCACCATCACCCCTTTCCTTTATAACCATCTTCCCTTTTATAATATTCTACAGGAGCCTTTCCCTCGCCCTGTTTGCTTCCTGCCTTTGCTCCTGCGAGTCCTTTCTTCCTCCCCCTCCCGTGCCTGTGTGTGTGAGTGTGTGTGAGCGGGTGTGAGCCTGTGTGTGCCTATTCCCGAGCCTGGTTTATGTATCTTTCAACCTCCTTCTCTTCTTCCCCTCTTCCACCCAACCTTTGCAATTCCCCAGCAGCCGCTGGACGGAGGAGGGGGAGGCAAACCTACAGCCGCTACCAGACGCTGGAACTGGAGAAGGAATTTCTATTTAATCCCTACCTGACCCGCAAACGGAGGATCGAGGTCTCGCATGCCCTGGGATTGACAGAAAGGCAGGTCAAAATCTGGTTCCAGAACAGGAGGATGAAATGGAAAAAGGAAAACAACAAAGACAAGTTTCCCAGCAGCAAATGCGAGCAGGAAGAACTGGAAAAACAGAAAATGGAAAGAGCCCAGGAGGTGGACGAGGAAGGGGAAGCACAGAAGGCGGACAAGAAATAAAAGGATTTTTAAGGACTGAAAGGCAAGCGCTGCTGGGGTGGCAGAGCCCCTGAGCCCCACGTTAATGGCAGTTAATGTAAGGGAGGGGTGGGGAAAAAAAACAACAATGCATAGAAAAGAGAAAGGAAAAAACCCCTTTTATTGCTGTAAAACAATATAGCTGTAAGCACCACTTTCCTGATTATCCTTTGATACAATGAACAGTATGCAAAAGTGGTCGGGAGGTCTCTCCTGCCTTTTGCCAGTTATTAACTAGTGGTAGTGTAACGCAATAGCTTATGTAAAACATGACTGTGAAATCTTCTCTCTCTCTCTGTCTTTCTCTCTGTCTCTCTCTTCTTTCCTGGGGGGTGGGTTGGTTAATATAGCTTTCAATGCTATAGGAGTTACGTGAAATTACATTTGTGCACTTTTATTTTTTTTTATTTTTCACCTTTTTTGTTGTGGTTTATCTGTATGTACTGGAGGTAGCTATTGAAACAAACATCCCAACAACATGAAACTGCCTATTTATGCTCTAGTTATCTCTATTTTTCTCTCTCTTCCTCTCTTTACTTTCCCTACTGTTCTTTTCCTTGGTTCGGTTTTTTCTTTTTTTTTCTTTCTTTTTTTTTTTTTCTTTCCAAATTTTAAATGTCTCTTCCAAACAAGGGAAAAAAGAAAAAAATACAAGAAAAAAAGCCTTTTTCTCTCCTTTAGTTAGCATGCGCACAGTGAAGCAAGTTGTAAAGTGATCTTTAGGTTAACTGTGAAAAAGAATGTATACTGTATACGTGAATTACTTTATTGGGGGAACTAATGATATATTTTGTTGTTCTTTCATCACTTTGTTCTATTGTCTAAACCTGGAAGCGGCGGAAGAAAGTTACAATAAAGTTTACAAGCGAGAATTCCGTGACATCATTCTTTTACCCTGCTCCATTTCCTCCAGGACCACTTTGATAGAAAGGAAATAAAAGTCAATTGTGTCGGAGCTGCAGCCCTGGCCATCAAAGACTTCTTTGCCCGGAGAGATGCTGTTGGGCTGGGTGGCTGCAGGGCCGGGCTGGGGCCGGGGAGCTGCCTGCGAGCCGTGGGGAAGGGGAGGGGGACGGGGCAACTGCGATGGCTTCTGCTCTTGTTGTTGTTTCTAACAGTTCCTGGGTGGTGACAGGTTGGGAGGCTGTGTGGAAGTCCTTCCTGAAGGTAACGTGCCTTGCTTTTTATCTTCTTTTTTTTTTTTTTCCCTTTCTCTTGCCTGCTTTGCCCGTCTCTGCTCGCCCTCCCCGCTGTCCTCGCAAGCTCTGGGTCCCCCTTCCTTTCCGCCCACTCATCTCGCTGTAAAAAACACATTGTCAGTCGCGCAGCTGAGCTGTTCTCTGCTGCTTCGCCTCTCGAGCTGCCCTGCCATGGCCAGAGAGGAGTGCGGGGATGCACATAACCTTGGGAAAGGAGAATCAGCACAAACCCCAGATGCACATTCACCATTGTCTGCTTTTCCTGCCTGTAAGACTTTCTTTCTTTGTACGCAGCCCCCTTCCCTAAAAAAAAAAAAAAATAAATAAATTGAGGCCGATCACATTTTGGAAGGTCTCTCTGCTTCTCCAGCAGAAAGCAAATCAGCCAGCTGGTCAGGTTTTACTTCTGACTGTAATTGAGCCCTGCAGAACCGCTGACACGCGAAACAAGGGATCTGTACACTCTTTATTTTTCGCAACAAGAAAAGCAAATGCCAGCTCAATACGGAGCTCAAAGCCTGTGGCACTGGAATAAATTAGATATAGAACTGAATGGCATTTGGGGGGAAAAAAAGAAGCCTGAAACTATTAGGTATCAATGAGACATTTGTCTTTTTTTAGGGGGGGGGGGGGGGGGCGGGGGGCAAGGGG
>WEIV01012991.1:269991-299281 GCA_013390005.1 Calyptomena viridis | reverse complement strand
GGGGGTGGGGGCGAGGGTCAAGGGGGGAGAGAAGGGAATTATGTACAGTCTTGTGAAAAAAGTAGCTCGGAGTCGAGGAAATGGTGCGAAGGAGGGAATTTTAGACGGGATCAATAAAGGAATAAATAGACCTCCCTTCCCTTTCCTCCAGCAGAGAGAGACCGAGAGGGAGTCGCTGTTTTATCAGCAACGTGCTTTTACCCCCCTCCCCTTTTTTTTTCCCTCTTTCTCCCTCGCTCTAAGCTGAAAACTGATTACAGGTTGCTTATCGACTCCAGCACAATTTCACCCCTTCCAGCATAGATCTTGGAGGGTTTTATATCGCATCAATTATTTATCATATTTTATAAATCCAGCCGCACAGTCTCGTGCCCCCGAGGAGGGGGCGGGCGGCGATTGGAGCCGCAGCAGCCACGTGCCCGCGCGTCACAAGGGCCGGGAGGAAAAAGGCTCCTTTTTGGTGTAAATCTGGACTCTAATTCCGTAATATATCACGGTACCTCGTAAAACCGACACTAAAACGTCCCGACCTACAAATCACCCGGCCAAATTATGAGTTCATTGTATTATGCGAATGCTTTATTTTCTAAATATCAAGCCGCAAGTTCGGTTTTCCCATCCGGAGTCTTTCCCGAGCAAACTTCTTGCGCTTTCGCCTCCAACACCCAGCGAGCGGGGTATGGGGCCGGATCCACGCCTCCCTTCGCCGCCTCCATGCCCGGGCTCTACTCCAGTGGCAGCGCCGTGCACCCCCAGCCCCCCAGCATGTATTCCTCGGGTTACGGCCTGGAGCCCGGCTCCTTCAACATGCACTGTTCCCCTTTCGAGCAAAACCTCTCCATGATGTGCCCGGGAGATGCCTCCAAGCAGAATTGCAGCAAAACGGACCAGAGGGACTCAGATTTGCAAGGCGACAGTAACTTCCGTATCTACCCCTGGATGAGGAGCACAGGTAAGCCCCAGCCTCCCTAAAGNTGGGGGGAGTGTAAATTATTTGATGGCGTGCGCGAGGGGTGGCGGAGGGGGAGGGGGGAATTGTCCCCAACTCCTTTCATGACGTTTCACTGGAAACGCATCTTCAAAAGAGAGAGGGAGAGAGCGACACACCACCCCCCTTCCGATCCCCCCCTCCCGCCATAAAGCCATCCTTTTAGCTTTAAATATTTATTGGTGTTGCTGGGGCTGTGTATGTGCCATGCAAAAGGCAGTTTGTCTTGGAGAGGACAGACAGAGCTGCAGAAATAATGGCCAGCCCCTTCTTCTCCTATATTTACAGGCTGGAGATTGTGCTACCCTCGTGTAGATATAGATATGGATTCTGAAGGAAACTATTTATGGGAAGTGCTTGCAAGCTTGGTTTGTTTTCTGTTAGATGACAAAACCCTCATTTACCAGCCCCTCACAATGTCCCAAACGCTGCAATCAGAAACAGCAACACATCATTCCCTCTCCAATTAACAGCTCCACTCCCCAAACGGTGACACTCGGGCCGGAATCCGGATGGATGGAGGGATGGATGGATAAGGTCGGGGGCATGTTTAGCTCGGCCCCCAAAACACCGCCGCGAAGGGGTGCGGTGTGCTCTGCACTTGGGGAAGGCACTTTTGGGGACCATGGGGTGTTCAGCGTGGCCTTTTGGGGGGCTGGAGGGTCTCCAGGGCGCTGGGGCCGCCCCGCGCCGGGTCACGCTGCCCTCGCACATGTGTCTCGAACCCGCCGAGCGGCCGCGCCGCCTTCAGTCACCAACGTGCTCCGTCTCAGGGTATTAATGTCAATTAACATTTAATAAATATCCGTTTCCCTCGAGCGGGAGAGGTCCCGGGGCGTCCCTGTTCTCCCCGGGCCCTTCTGCCTGGAGCGCACCGGGGCCGGGCTGGGGTCCCCGGGCCGGAGTCCCCCCGCTCGGAGCAGCCCGGTCGGTGTCTGTGCACACGCGTGGTGGTGTTTACACTCGTGTAATCCTGAGAAGGGGGGAGAAAGGCGATGCCGTCCTGGCTGGGAGCGGGGGAGAAGGCGTGAACTCATTTTCCAGCCGCCAGACTGCAACTTGAGAGCATCGTCCCTGCGAGAGAGACGCTCTCCACCGCCAAAAAATTCGGGAAAGGGCTCGTTAGGAAACCTCGGGGGCGAGCGGAGTGTGTGCCAGCCTTCCTGCGAAGCAGAGGAAAAAGAAAACAGCCGAGCAGCCAATGTGTAGAGGCTTTTAAAGGCAGGAGTTACCCTCACACTTATTTGGTGGTCAGTTCTTTCCATTACCTGCTCCATAATTCACTCACTTTTACAGTTGATTTATCAAAGACCAAATATTTCTAGTCGTAAACACTTCATCTCTGCTTTTATCTGACTTCAGATTTAGGAAGCCCCCCCGCTCACCCCTCTTTTACTCTGTGACGCTGCGAGGATCAGCACTGGAGAGGGTTTGGAAACGGGGTAAAAACTCAAAAACCCCTGGATGCTCTGGGTTCTGCTGAGTCTAAACCCAGAAAAACTCGAGCTGGGTCATAAAAGCTGGGTCCCCCCTCCTGTCCTCCCTCCCCAGTCCTTCATGCCCACTGTGCGATCGCGCTTGTGGAATTTCATCAGCGAGCAGAGATAGAGTTGTCATCCCTATTCAGCAGCAGTTTATGGCTCTCCCCTCAGCGGATTTTACAACCCACATTCCACGACCTGCACATTTTTACTTTACAGCTAGCCTGGCTATTTTGCCTTTTTTCTTCTTTTAATGACTGGATCTTTTCTTCTTTTAAAAAGAAAGAGGGCTGGGGTGGAGGGGAAAAGGGGAGAAGAAGAGGAGTCTGGTGGAATGTGTGGAGGAGAGGCCAAGGACTGCTGCTCGCCATCCTCACTGCCTGGGAAAGAATATATTATACTATAGGTACACACAACGTTTACACAGAAAACAGGGCCAGGATCACAAACACCATATTGTAGAATAATTTCCAATCAGAGTCCAGGAAATGTCGGGTGGAAGGGAGAATCAGGATCTGGGCCCTTTCCAAACCCTGTTTGCAGGCAGCTGGAGGGTGATGGGGAGCCTGGGGTGTGTTGAGGTGCTTCTTATCTGCAAGATCCTCCAAAAGAGCATCCTGAGGAGAGGAACGCCCTGGTGAGGCCCAGAACTCACCCCTGGGCCCAAAACATCCCCTGAAATGATTAAGACCATCACACACCTTCCAAGCAGGCATCCTGATGACAGCTTTAAGAGAGGACAAACAGTTGGATTTCTATAGGTAGCAGATGTCTCTCTCGCTCTGCTCAACCGTATTTCTGTATTTCATCCCAAATTTTTGGTGTCTAAATGAGAATTAAAGCAGGAACTCAGAGTCTGACAGGGGATAGGAGGGCAGGAAACTTTCTGAACTTTGTTGTTCACTCGAAGACACGCACAGGCACACACACAAAAAAGCTTTTTGCACGCTTTTCTGAGGTGAAGGGAAGTTGAAGCTGGGGTGGTTTGTGGGGCTGAGAACAGAGAAGGTGTGGTGGGGAAAGCCTCGAGCAGAAGGACGTGATGTTTGAAATAAAAAGAAGGGCTGTCCTAGGTTGTACAGTTCCTGCGAGGCTTTTGCCCCTGGGGTCTGCAGTGGATGAGTCTTTGCTGGGCTGCGCCAAAAGACAAAAAGCAGGAGAGCAAACCACACACCGGCAGCCCCCAAAACATCTCCCCAAATCCCCAGCTGACCTGAATCTGCATTTATTTCCCAGGCACCGACAGAAAACGCGGCCGCCAGACCTACACCAGGTACCAGACCCTGGAGCTGGAGAAGGAATTCCACTACAACCGCTACCTGACGAGGAGGAGACGCATCGAAATCGCCCATGCCTTGTGTCTCACGGAGAGACAGATCAAAATCTGGTTCCAGAACAGGCGCATGAAGTGGAAAAAAGAAAATAAAACTGCCTGCTCCGGCTCCAACAGCCAGGAAAAACCAGACGCGGAGGATGACGAGGAGGAATGAGAGGGGCGAGAGGTGGATGCAGGAAACGTGGAAGCCCACGGGAGAAGAAAAGGGGGAAAAACACCCTGAAAAAAAAAAGACTATATATAAAAATAAAGAAATGATAAGTGCATAAATAATTAAAAGCCCTAGGAGTGATACATTGTGGTTCCTGACACTGAAAAAAATACTACCTATATTAAAGTCTTTTTTTTTTTTTGTACAATAGAATATCTACCTATTAAATGTGGCTTTAGAGGCAGAATAGACACATTTTTCTATGTGAGCCTTCCTCTAGTTCCAGTAATTTGTAAATCTCCGTTTGTACTTCGCCGTGTACTTTTTGGTATGAAGTAACGTGGTCGTGTTTAGCACCTTTAATTTAGAAAATGTGACCTGAGAGCCTGAATGCAAATTACACGTAGCGTATATAGTCCTGTACATAATATGAATTATTATTACGCCTTCTCCCTGTAACCTCTGTGGTTCTTTTCTCCTTGCTATGCTCTTTTGTCTGTGTATATTTTTACCTGGAATCCTTCGTTGTTCGAGTCTATACAGGAAAAAAAAAAAGAAGAGGAATTAATATTGTGCTACGTAAAACGTTGTATATCAAATTAGCAAATTATTTAATGGCGACGCGTTGCTCTTTTTTTTATTATTATTTTCATTGTCTGTGATTATTATTCTTCGAAATAAAAAAGAAATCTCCAATAATCTTACCAAAGCTTTAGGCACGTTCCTCTTTGTCTTACTGAAAAGAACACGCTGGCTTTTGGAAAGGCTTTTGCTCATGTAAAATAAATGTGATAAAATATCCTTTTACCCCGGTCTATCACCTAAATTTCCCTTTTTCTTTGAGAGAGCCAATCCATTCAAAATATTAGTATTTTTTCAGCAGATTTGGCGAATAGACTGAGATATAATTGATATTCGAGGCTCTCGAAATGCGAGCTGGTTTCTCCCTCTCCTTCTATAATTGAGCTCTCACTATCACTGAGAAAGGTAAGAGCAAAAAGGAAGAGTGTAAAGTTCCCAGAATCGACTCAAATAGTCTTTCCGCTCCCTGCTTTAATTCCCTTTTCTTGTAACTAAACTGCAGAAAACCTATTTTTCCGTGCCTTTACTAATGTTATTTTTTTTTATTTTTAAGCTTCTCCCTCCGCCCTTCAATTACTTTACTGCGGACTGGAACTCTTTCATTAGCACCAAATAATGTTTAGCATCAAGGCACGCATAAAATAAATTAAAGCAATTAAACGCAGGGAAAAAAATCAACAACGCAAAACAAAAGGCGAGTAAATTTAAGCACTTGCGCGGGGGAGCATCATCCGCCGCCCTCTCCCCCTCCCACCCCTGTTTATTTACATTGCCAGGCTGCTCAGTAAAGACACGGATTCCTCCCGCGGAGGCTCCACGTAATTTTACTCCACAAACGCGTTGCGCAAGATGCACAGAGAAGGCAAAAAAATGCAGGCAGCTCTGGAAGGACTTGGCGATGGCAGCTTCCCACCTTCCCCCTTCCTTCCCTCTCTGCCTCTCTCCTTTTTCACCACCCACCCAGCACCACAGAGGACTTCGTGCCCCGAGTGAAGGCGCGCAGAGCATCCTTTAGCAGGTTTTAGCCAAAAAAAGGTGCCACGTCAAGCATCTGCGAGCCCCCAGATTTGCTGTATGCGCCGCATATCCAAATTCTGGGAAGCCCGTTATTAAAGGTAGCAGCTATTATGGATTTTTACACACCGGTATTCCCACGTGAAGGGAAAATCGAGGGAAATCTTCCTTTTTCCTTGGTGAAATCCCTTGGCGCAATCCCTTTGCAGGAGCGCTGGGTGCATAACGCGGGTGGGGGGGAAAAAAACCCCAAAGCAGAAGCGATTCCAGAAATTTCCCGCCCCCCTCCCGCTCCTGGACCGCAGTGGCTCTGCTGGCTGCCCCCCCTCGCCCCCCAAGTCCCCGGCCCGGATCTCTGCGGGTGGGGGGCAAGCAGGAATTGAGGAGAATTCCAAGGAAAAAAGGCAAAGCAAGTCATAGGGACGCTTTAATAAGCTTAAGGCAGGGCAGCGGTTTCCCGGTGGGGTGACCCACCTTGCCGGAGCAGCCCCCCCACCCCACCCCGAGCTATTTTGGGGGTCGCAGGGGGACTCGGGCGGGGTCCCGGGGGGGTTTTGGCCGTGGGGAGCCCGGCAGGCACGAACCCCGCCGGCTCCGCTCTGCCCAGGGCATGGGCACCCCGGCCACGCTTTTATTGCCTTTATTTCCCTCTTTCCCCCCCCTGAAATCTCCTAATTGCCCCTTTCAACAGAAAGGATCCCAATTGAGTAAAAAGAAGGGAAAGACATCCAAAATCCCCCCGAACCCCACTGTTTTACTGTGCTTTCCGCATTTAAAAGCCAATCCAAACCTCAAGCTCTTTATTCTGGGGGGGTTATTATTGTTCATAGTGCGAGGCGATATTCGGTTATTTCTCTCCAATGCCCCCCCCCGCATCCAACCAAGGAGTGCGTGGGGGGGGAAAAAAATCCCTGAACCCCTTTTCATATTCTTTTATTTTTGTTAAAAAAAAAAAGATGGCGGCTAAGAAAAAGACTGCTGTTAAACCGGTCATGAAGAAATGCAATAAATTCCTTGTTGTTTTATGAAAATTTACAACTTTGTGATAGAACTTTATGAGTGGCTGGGTTCTGGGATTGGCCAGAGCCGGTCATGTGGACTGCTAACCGTGAACATGAACTTTTTATTATTTCCCATGTGGTTATATTGCACCATTCTTCTGTCCGCTGCACCTTGGGTCGGATCAGTGTCCTCTATAGGGCTCTCGCCTCTTTACATTTTTTTACTTTTGTGTATAAGCTCGATAGGGCTAAAACAGGGGAGAGGGGAGGGGGGGGCCGCCTAAACACACATCCACACGCACACAGAGACACCCACCTCCGCGCACACACACGTAGCAAAAGAGTTATATGATTTTTTTTTTAATTATTATTAATTTTTTTTTTGGTAATTCCTCTCTTAATTTGCCTGCTGATTTGGAATCTCAGTAATAATGGAGGGGCAGAGGAGATTCTGGACGGAGTGGAGGCTATCATTTTTCAAAGAGGGAAGTTACTCCATTTTCTATGCAAATGACAGAAATGCAAGAAGCTCTCACAAGTCAGAGAGGCAATCGACGGCTCTCAGGTTGGGACAATATTTGTCAGCTAACAGATAAGCAAACGCTGTCTCTCTCTCCCTAAATATTTTACTTATACCACAGAAATGGACGTCAAAAGGTAAGGCAATAATATGTTTCTCTTCACTTAATTTTTTCTTTGAGAAAATGCATTTGTCAAGCTGCCTTTTCTATTTCATTCCCCATCTCCTTCTGCCCGGGAAGGGGGGAGGATAGAAAGAAAAGGGTGGGGTGATGAAGAAGAGAGGCACTGGAAGAAATTAGTGGTGGTGGAAATGTGTTTAAGTGACCATTTCCCCGAAAGAGTGTAACGTAAAGGTGAGGTAAAGAGAGAGCGGAGAGAGAAAGGAGAATGAAAGAAAGGGCAAAGAAAGAAATGCAGAGAAGGAAAGAAAGAAATACTGAAAGAAAATAGAAAAAATATAAGCAAGAAAAATAGACAGAAAATAAGGAAAAATAATAGGAAATAAGGAAGAGAAAGAAGAATGAAATAACGGTCTAAGAAGGATAAAAATTAAGCCTTTAAGGTCACCTGGAGAATAGTAGACTTGGAATGAAGGGGTTTGTAGTAGCTCGGTGGTGGAGGCTTTTAGATACCGCCTTTAAAAAAATACCAAACCCTTTGTGGGTAGTTGTCGCGTTTTATTTTTTTCCCCTCGCAGAATCTCTTGCCAGTTTGCCTGTCTTCAGGCGAGCCCAGTAATTTGGCGAAGTTTGTGTGGAAGCCAGTTGGGTTTTGCGTTGCTCTCCAGGGTCATTATTATGTGGGTGGTTTCTTCGGAGAGGGCAGTTCGCGGCAGTCCTCGAAAATAAGGTTCTGGAAATTAGTTTCTTTTTTAAAAAAAGGAAAAAAAGAACAGAAAAAGAGGGGATTAAAAAAAAAATGAGAGAAAAGAGAAAAAAACCCAAAACTTAAGAATGAAGCCAACCCAGAGCCCAGCGCTCTCATAGTAATTTCTTTTTTTTAACTCCCAAATGAAGCTGACGTTGCGATGCAATAAACCTCCTTGTATTTAATTGCGTTCTGCAGTGTTAAGGGGCTTTACGGCTTTCCCGACCGGAATACCGGCTTGGGTTTCAGCCCCACGGTGTGTCGGGGCTTTTCCACTTCAGGTTATGTGCAAATCTCCCTCTCCTTTCCTATCTGATACCTTAACGCTTGCCTTCCTCTAGGAAAATATTATTCCGGAGATGCCCGTCATTTTAAATGTCTATTTTTTTTCCCTTAATATTTCAAGGGTGAGTTTTGAAATATAGAATTAATTGCTACTGTTACGAGGTGATTTTTAAATAAGATAATGTAAGAGCCTGTGCATGTGAAGCGAGATTGAGTAAGAGGAGATTCATTACTTAAGCATAAACCATTTTATGACGTGACGATTTATCTCATCTAAACTGACTGTGCCTGAATATTGTGTGGACAAGAGTAAATGATCGCGAGTCGTGGAAGTAATAAACAGAAGGACATTTTTAAAAGCCATTTCTTCCAGAACCTGTTACATTTTTCATAAATCACAGGGGAAAAAAATGAATGTGGGTTCAATCGCCTGTTCTCCCTTTTCCCACNGGGTCCCTGCCCCGCCTGGTTTCTCCTCTCCCCGCACCGCAGCCCCCCGGCAAAGCGCGGCCGCGCTTCACCCTCCAGGCCCGCTGCGCGTTTTTAGGCGCGTCCAGCCTAAAGTGTCGGGGGGTGCGTTCTGTGTGGCCTCGAGGAGGGTGTAAATACACGTGTGGGGTGTGCTGGCACATGTATGTGCGCTCACATGTCACATACGGGCGTCTCCACGCGTGGGCGTCCACCCCAACATCCCCCAACCCGCGCAGCGCCAAGTGCGCCCGAATCGAAACGCGGGCGCAAATCCACGGCCTCGCATCCGTGGCCTCGCATCCCTGTCCGTGTGCGCGCACATGGAAGATGAAAGGTGGCCGGTCGGTGGCTGAGCGCGAACACAAGCGGGGATGTTGTAAAATGCGGTGTAATCGTGACGTGGGAGGCGAGGAGGGGGAGGTTTGCGGCTCATCATAAAAGGCAGAGGAGCTTTTATTTATTTATTGCTCGGAGTGGTCATTTCGGTGGGGTCTGGAAAAGATATGTCAAGTCGTGTACACAGGATTGAGGTGGTTGCTGGGGAAGGAGCCGGGAGCAGAGGCAGACGACGGATCACTTTTAAGTTACTGTAGGCTTTGAAGGGACAATGCGTGTCTGTTATTTTAAAAGGNACAGAAAAAGAGGGGATTAAAAAAAAAATGAGAGAAAAGAGAAAAAAACCCAAAACTTAAGAATGAAGCCAACCCAGAGCCCAGCGCTCTCATAGTAATTTCTTTTTTTTAACTCCCAAATGAAGCTGACGTTGCGATGCAATAAACCTCCTTGTATTTAATTGCGTTCTGCAGTGTTAAGGGGCTTTACGGCTTTCCCGACCGGAATACCGGCTTGGGTTTCAGCCCCACGGTGTGTCGGGGCTTTTCCACTTCAGGTTATGTGCAAATCTCCCTCTCCTTTCCTATCTGATACCTTAACGCTTGCCTTCCTCTAGGAAAATATTATTCCGGAGATGCCCGTCATTTTAAATGTCTATTTTTTTTTTCCCTTAATATTTCAAGGGTGAGTTTTGAAATATAGAATTAATTGCTACTGTTACGAGGTGATTTTTAAATAAGATAATGTAAGAGCCTGTGCATGTGAAGCGAGATTGAGTAAGAGGAGATTCATTACTTAAGCATAAACCATTTTATGACGTGACGATTTATCTCATCTAAACTGACTGTGCCTGAATATTGTGTGGACAAGAGTAAATGATCGCGAGTCGTGGAAGTAATAAACAGAAGGACATTTTTAAAAGCCATTTCTTCCAGAACCTGTTACATTTTTCATAAATCACAGGGGAAAAAAATGAATGTGGGTTCAATCGCCTGTTCTCCCTTTTCCCACAATCTCTTCGCACTCTTTTTTTTTTTCTATTGGTAAGGGTGAAAAAAATATATATATAAACAAATAATCGAATTTATAAACCTCCAAAATGCTTTTATACCGATTCTTCCACATCCTACGTGGGCAACCACTTGTGGAAACCCCGCACCTCGGTGCGGGCAGGTCTTTTTAACCATTTCATCCCGGCTTTGGATGGGATGACCGAGAAACCTCCGTGCACCCCGATGCGGGGAGTCGAAGGCGGGGGGACGAGCTGCTCCTGGCCGGTCTCCCCTCCCGGTATCCCGCTTGTTTGTTTAGGAAAAGAGAATCAAACGGCCGAAAGGGCGGGCAGCCCCCCGCCGCGCATCCCCCCGGTGCCGCCGCCGCCGCGCTGCGGGANTGGAAGATGAAAGGTGGCCGGTCGGTGGCTGAGCGCGAACACAAGCGGGGATGTTGTAAAATGCGGTGTAATCGTGACGTGGGAGGCGAGGAGGGGGAGGTTTGCGGCTCATCATAAAAGGCAGAGGAGCTTTTATTTATTTATTGCTCGGAGTGGTCATTTCGGTGGGGTCTGGAAAAGATATGTCAAGTCGTGTACACAGGATTGAGGTGGTTGCTGGGGAAGGAGCCGGGAGCAGAGGCAGACGACGGATCACTTTTAAGTTACTGTAGGCTTTGAAGGGACAATGCGTGTCTGTTATTTTAAAAGGTTTCTCTCTCTCCCTCCCTCCCTCTCGCTTTCTCCCTCTCGTTTTCTCCTTCTGCCACACAGTTTCCTGGCAACTGTTTACGTCTAGACTAGGGGCATTTTCTCGAAGAAAGTGAGATGTCCAGGGACTATGTGGAAAAAAAAAAGTTTCTCTCTTTTGACCAGCAACAGCCATGATTAACTTGTTCCATGCTGTAATTCCCAACACTCCCCAGCATTCGCTTTCTGCATTACACGATCCGTCTCGCCTTTTCCTCTCCTTCTCTCTGCTTTCCCCACATTATTTGACCAGCAGCCCCCCTTTCCCCTTCCCAGGAGTTGCTTTCGCGGAAATACTTGGGTCTGGACGCATTTTGACTCCTTCAATGTCCCTCTCTCCCTCTGCTCTCCCCTCCTCTTCTTCATTCCTCCCCCCCCCTCCTTTTTTTTCTTTTTGTTAATAATTAGCCTCACTCTTTAATGGAACAATGGTAGATTATTATTGCTTCTTTTCAAAGATCCCATTAACAAGGTTATTATGCACTGCACGGGAAGTCAGGTAAATTAAACTTAAATTGCTGGAAATTAAGTTTCAGGCGGTTTTGCGCGGGGAGAGCGGGAATTTTTTTACACCTTCGGGGGTCATTGTTTTAAATACTCCAACCCTGCAGCTCATGGCTCCGTCGGGTTTATTTTCCGATGTGATTTTGGGTTTGCATGAGCATTACAGGGAAGGCTTCATTGCTGCCAACGGCTTTCTATGTCTGAGTTTCAAGAACAAGGGGTTTTTTCAACTGTTTTCGTGGTGTTGGCTTGACTTTATGGCTGCAATAAGTCCCTCGGTAGGGAAACCCCCGCTGTGTTCTCACTTCAGAAGGATCGGGAATTCCAGCTCCCCATGAAAAAAAGAGGGTTTCATTTTTTATTGGAATCAACTGCAGTGAACTTTTTACCAAGTTCTTAGCGGCTTTAGCTTTCGCACAAGCATTGCTCTGTTCTGTTTGCATTTCGAAATATTTGGGTGTTGTTTTAATCCCCTCATCTATCTGCCTGGCTCTGCTCGGTGGGCTTGGTGTTTGCTGGCCAGAAATGCAAACCGACAAAATGTGGGACCTTCCTGAGCGGAGAACTGGGGTTGTACATACTGTAAATACTTCTCTTTATCTTTATTTATACCCTGGCAGTTGAGTGATGTCTGTCAGGAAGGCAAAGCCTCCTTCCCAGGGCAGTTAAATGTGTTATACCACCTTCTGGTGCCTCTTGCAACTTCCTCGCTTTATTGCTCCTTCTCAGCAAACCTTGCGCCTGTTTTTTGAGGAGATGAGGCCAAAACCTGAATAAAGATGCGCCCATCGGTGGCCTCAAAGACCAGTCTAACTTAAGGGCTACTGTATGAGCTGGCTTCAGCCGTTATTGCTCCTGTCTGTCTCCCTCCCGGCTGTGCAGGCGTGAGAGGCGTCCAAAGAAAATATATTCGCAAAATCGGTCTCAGATTTACTTCGAACCTCAGGCAGGAGGGAGTCTGTTAAACTGCTACACTAATAACCCAACGTTTTGTATTTAAAATTTCATATTTAAAGCTATAGAACTGGGAAGAGAAACCACCTCTGTGCTAAACATTCGGTTCTCGGAGATTTAGTGCGGTTTAAGACCTCTGCTCGTATTTACATGTATCATAGGTGGCAAATCAATTACACCGCGGGCCTGACCCTCTGGAAGATGAAAACTATGACAGGCTTTGGGTTTTTTGTTGGTTTTGGTTTGGTGGTTTTTTTTTTTTCCACGTGGGGAACCAAGTTTTCTTTCTACCTCCCCCAAATAACCACCTATAGGATCGTCCTTCTAAGAGGAAAGGTTTTTTTTATCTATATCGCATCTAAGCTGTCAGCAATAAGCAATTAGCAAGCGGCCAGCTTCAATTAGTGTATTTTTATTTCTTTAAAAATGTCCACTGTCAAACTATGTAAAGAGCCTGTTTCATCCACAAATTACTACAACAAGCAGTATTGGGATCTGGGGGGATGAGATTTTTTCCCCCCCAAACTATTTAGAGGGATTTATTTGCAGAGCAATCACGACAAGTGGGAGAAAATATGAGAGCAAACATTTTCAGCAGATGTACTCACGCATTGAATTATCAGGACTTCCCATTTCTTTGCCCAAAATTTGCATGCGGGGCTGCTCATGCCAGATAATCGCTGGGTTTGCAGAGCTACAAATATTGCGTAACTCGAATCAAATGTATGAGCTGTTCGGCTCCTGCAAAGCAGCAAACTTCAGGCTCTCATCCGAGCTTTTTTTTTTCCTTCTTCTCTAGTCATCGTTCCCTTTCAATCTCACTTTTTTTTTTCTTGCATACCAATAAAGCAGATCTACGTAAGTTTGGGTCCATTCCATACACAAAGGGAAACTCTGCAAGAACAAATATAAGAGATATCAGTCAGAGAGGGGGTGGAGGATGGAAAACTACTTCCTTTGCATGTTATTTCCTTGAATTATAAGGATTACGTTTCAGTCGAAATGTTCATTGCAGCCGTGGCATGAAACAATCTTGGCTTTGCTGCTGTAAACACGATGTTTAAAATAAATTAGCTCGTAATAAGATCCCGGTTTCGTAGATACTTAAAGCTCCGTCAGAAAGAGCCGCATTGGCAGCTCTACAGCCACCATGTAATATATGTAATTCTAGATTTGTAGCACACACATTCGCAGATTCAAGTAGTGGGGAGTGTGTATTATAAGGCGTGTCATTTCGCTGCATATCAGACCCGACAGACAGATGGTTACAAATTCGGACAGGAAACAAATCCTTGATAAACGCGAACGATCGGGGGACAGTCCTGGGGTTAATTTAGGTGTTTGGGTTTTTTTTTTCTCTGTGTGATGACTTTGATTTTCCCACTTGAAAATAAAGAAGGCACCGAGCAGAGATCCAACTCTGCCTTGAGCAAACGAGGAGCTGAAGAGGGGGGGATGCACAGGTAGAGCAAAGCACATCTCTGGCGAGGAAATCCGGGCAAACCGGGAGAGGCAAAACCCAGAGCAAAGTGGAGTGACCGGGAATTGCTCGAGACTTTCGGTATTATCCTTCCCAGCCTTTTAACTTCGCAAAAATAGGTGTTTTATAGTGGGGACGAACTCCAAGGGGTGACTGTAAACCCTGCGCACCTCCAAGGCACCGTCAGACCGCAGCTTTCCTCTCGTTAAAAAACCCCTCCAACATCTCGATCGGTAACAATCAATAAACTCAGCTTTTGACGGTAACCCAAGGCTCTTTTTTAGCCATAAAAGGTCGGACATAGATTTGGTATTAACAAAAAAACGCAAGAGGGCACAATGCGGTACCGGACACATGAGGAGATTGGGATTTAGCAAAGGATAAAGGAAATACTTCGATTTTCCATTTATCTCCCGAATACGGAGCTTCTGCAGAAATAGGAAAAGGAAAAGATGCCATAGATGCAAAGCAAAGGTTGGATTCAAGCGAGCACAGCTTTCCTGAGCAGAGAGTGCTAATCTACGGTAATTAGGCAAGCACGAACCGAAATAAGTTGTCAAACCCGATTTCTCCTCATATAGCAAGTCTAACTTAATCAACCCGGCGGGATCTCCTCCTTGCAAAGTTGGCACAAAAAACTTTTTATTTCATTTTTTCCTTTTTTTCCCCCCTCCTGTTTCATTTAACTCTGGCAAAGTACCCGGACATTTCAAGACGGTTTGCAAACACGAGGGGTTAAAGTTTTCCGAATACAAATAATTAACTCCCCCCCCCCGCCGCCACTTACAGCGGGTATTTGTATACGTTTATATGTGTGTAAATATATATAGGCGCGCACACGGCCATCCGTGCAGACGGGCGCTCTCACACCCCCGCGCTGAGCTCCGGGGGAGGGAGGAAGGGAGGGGGGGAACACACGTTTATTTATTTATGAAGCTCCGAGCGCGCCGGGAATGTTTCTTTCGGCAGATATTATATATTTGGTTAAGGGGGTGCATTTCTGTTGTTTAAAAGGGAGGGAAAAGGGGGTGGATGGTTTGTTCTTGGGGTCCCTGGTGCAATCTCAGCTCCTCATGGGTGCTATTTTGCAACCTCAGGCGCCTGCTATTGGTCAGCCCTTGATCAGATGGTTGTATTTCCTTGTGTCCCTCGCTGGCACCACGCCATCTCCCTTCAGCTAAAACCCAATCTCCGATATACTACTAATAGCTAAACCACTTGGACTATAAAACACAACAAATCATAAAGCCGGGAAAGGACGGCAAGGCTCCTTCCAATGAGTTCTTATTTTGTCAACTCGACCTTCCCGGTGAGTCTGGCGGCGGGGCAGGAGCCCTTCCTGGGACAGATCCCGCTATATCCCTCGGGCTATGCGGATCCTTTGAGGCACTACCCCACCACCTATGGAGCCACGGGCGTCCAGGAGAAGGGCTATACCTCCTCTCCTTACTACCAGCAAAGCAACGGAGCCTACAGCCGCAGCTCCGCCTGTGACTATGGGGCCGGCGGGTTTTTCAGGGAGAAGGACCCTGCGTGCGCCCCCCCCACCCTGGACGAGGTGCCCTTCGCCCCCGAGCCGCGCAAGTCGGACTGCGCGCAGAGCAAAACTGTGTTCGGAGAGAGCGAGGAGCAAAAGTGTTCCGCCCCGGTTTACCCCTGGATGCAGCGGATGAACTCTTGCAATAGTGAGTTTACTCTTTTACAGAAATAAATACATCAATCTCCTCCCCCCCTTTCTTATTTGTTAACCGCCAGAGAGAGAGAGCGAGCGAGCGAGGGAAGCAGGAATAAGGTTCACTTTAGAGCCCAAACTTCCAGCGGGGAAGTTAGGCGACATGAGAGGCTCCAACTTGCTCTTGACACGCACCAAAACTTCCCAGCGCTGAAGTATTTTCTCCCAGCACCCTCCCCAGCTAAAAACTTCGCCCCGTATTTAAACCCCAATACAGTATTTCTTCCCCCCTCCTTTTTTTTTTCCCCACATTCCAGTTTGCGTGTCACTCAGCTACAACGATTTGTCTCTGTCCTTCCCCCACACGCACAGGGAGATATCTTTTCTAAATCAGATCTGGATGACTTTACACACACACGGACCCACACCCCCACGCAGTTCCCTCTCTCGCTGGCTACCCGATCTGGAGTTAAATAATATAGAAGTGTTTAAATATGTGAAGGGAGACGGTTACATTTTTAATGAAATTCGCACATAATGAAAAGTCTGCCTGGGGAGGACTTTTTTTTTCCCCTGGTGATATATGACTTCTTTAATTGCTGTTTCCTCAATCAGAATTTAAAAAAAAAAAATAAATAAAGTGGGGGGAAGAAAAATAATAGAGCTCACTACCCTCCTTCCCATGTTTAGATGCATTTGTTGCCTTTTAAGTTCCAAATTGATGTCCATTAGCGTAGGGACATAAAGTGTTGTGTCCTCTTTAATGCAGAGTTTGGGCAGATCGATTCACTTCATTATTGCTTAAATGCTCAGATCTATTACAGTTGCCGGTAGGGTGGAAAATAGCGAGGGCGGGCGAGGGGGGGTGAGAACACCTTGCGATTTTTCATCCCGGAATAAGATAGATCTCGCCCTCTCTCCCCAGCCCTGCCTGCAGCCTGGCAAGTTGAGCATTAACCCCCCTGCCCGTGCGCGGCTGCGGATCCTCCGCGAGTGCGGAACCTCTGAGGGCTTCGCCACCGTGGGGCTTAATTTGGAGTCGGCCAAAGTTTTGGAGGGCAGGGGAGCGGGCACAGAGCCCGCCGTGGTGCGGGGCACAGCACCCCGCGGGTTATCCGGCATCTCCGCAGCTCCACTAAACCTCTGGGCTTCCCCCTCTTTTTCCTTTCCTCTCTCCTTTATCCCACTCATTTCCCCCCAGTTTTTTTTTTTCCCTATTTATTTTTCTACTCGTTTCCTATGTGTCTCCTATTTGTTCCCTATTTTTTTTTGCGGGTGTCACAGGTTCTTCCTTCGGGCCCAGCGGCCGTCGAGGCCGCCAGACCTACACCCGCTACCAGACTCTGGAGCTGGAGAAGGAATTCCACTTCAACCGCTACCTGACCCGGCGCCGGAGGATCGAGATCGCCCATTCCCTCTGCCTGACGGAGCGGCAGATCAAAATTTGGTTCCAGAACCGCAGGATGAAGTGGAAAAAAGAGAATAAATTGCTCAACTCCTCGCAACTCAGCGCGGAGGAGGAGGAGGAGAAAACGGCGGAGTGAAAGTATTATTTAAAACACACACAGAAAAAAAAAATAGGGAGTGAGTGAGTGTGTGTGAGAGCCGAGAGGATGAGGGGGGTGTGGGCTGGCTGCGAGGACAGGGAAAACCTGCACTTTGGTGGGACAAGCCCTCTGCAGCAGCGGCAACAGCTAGAAAGTTTGGGCCACCAATGCCATGGACTCGTATTCCCAGTGATCTGTCGTGTCCAGAAAAAAAAATCAGGCTTCTAGTTGCTTTTTAAATTTTTTTCCCTTCCTAGACCTCCCTTCCCTCCCACTCCACCCCCTCTCCCCCCGAAATGGAATAATAATAATAATTAAAAAGTGAAGAGAGAGAGAGAGAAGGAGGGAAAGAAAGGGAAAGAGAAAATACAAAAAAAAAAATACAAAAAAAAAAAAGGACTCCTAGCCGTGTTTCTACCCTTGGTGTCACTGTTAGTAATCTGCTAACTCTTGTATTTAATGGAAGTGCTGCAATATATGTCATTTGGGGTGTTTATTGTCCTAATTTTGTAAAAATGTTTCATGCACGGTTGACATAGGGGGTTTTTTTCATATTCTTTTTTTTTTTTCTCCTCTGGTAAATTAATCAAGCCCTGGGGTCTTTGTAATTAGTTTTGGAGGGTGTTTTTGCCTTTTTTTTTTTTTTTTTTAAAGGAAAATCTACTGAAAGAACGAGTACTACCTAAAAGGATGCAAAAGCAACAACGACAGAAAGTTATATTTTATTAATTTTTGTACGTGCTGTGTTTGAAGTTTGTCTTAGGTATGAACATGGAATTCTCTAATAAAAGCAAAGTCTTCGATCTCACGCACACCCCCCTGTCATTATTATTGCTATTATTATTATTGCTATTATTATTGTTATCTTTCCCTTTTCCAGGGGAACTTGCCATTCTTAAGGAACTGAGGGTTGTAAAGAAAGCCTTGCTTCCCTCTGTATGACAATGTCTTCTAATCTGCAAGGACAAGCAACTCCAAGCACACGGAAGTTACAGTGGAGAGATAAATCTGGTTTTCCCTCTTTTTGTCTAATCTTAAATGGAAGACCTTTCACCAATAGTATTTCCTCGCTGACATTCTGCTTTAGTATCGCTCTTTTTTATTGTTACAGTACAAAGAGTTATGACGAAACGCTCTCCATATACATAATAAATCAAGGAAACAGGCAAAAATATGCTCTCATTTATCTACCAAAGATACCTAACATTTGCCTAGCATCTTTCAAACATCTGGTCCCTTACTTCATATCCCCAAATCAAAGTGAAGTGTATTGCAAAAAAGTCCAGATTTCAAGGGAATTTGCTTGGCGAAATGAGGAGCTTCTCAGCTCCAGGAATAGAGCGTCCATTTAAGGCGGGGGGAAAAGGTGGGAAAAATATAAACTGAGTCTAACGAGCTCTTTTGAAAGAGCAGAATTTTATTTTCACTTGGAAGCGTTTCCAGTGGCTCCTTGAGAGAGGCTGACTTTGGTGGGGATGGGATGGGGAACGTTTCTGCTCCGTACCAAGGAATCTTTTGCAAATAGCAAACTTTTCCTGGGTTTTGGGAGTTAAACGAAAGGAAATGCTTTTTTTGCTGGGCGATTTAGGACTGGAAACAAGCGACCAGCCCAGCCGATTTCGGATACCGTTTTCTTCAGCTTCACGGGGGGAAAACGCGATGAAACATCATCTCCTGCCTCTCATCCCCTTTCCTCACTCCCCACCAGAAATACCTATGTATGAATGCATTCCCCCATGCCACAAGCTGGTTTAATGTCAGTCACTTTTAAAATCAATTCATGCAGAAGCTTCACAGCTGTAGGACATTTACTATTATTGCCACGCTTTTCATTGCCCGTAATTATTATAATTATATGTCACTTTCAATATGGCGCATAATTTCCAATGAGTTGCAGACAAGCATATGAAATTCCTAAACTGCCTTGGAAAAAAAAAAAAAAGGAGAGAGAGAAAAGAGAAGAAGAGAAAAAAAAGGAGAGAAAGTAATGCTTAACAAAACACAGCTCTTTCCCAACGTTTTTACCAATTTCAGAGTGCTTTTGCTCCCCAGTATTCCTTGCAGGTTAACAAATGGAAAGGAAAAACCACGTAACACAATGCTGTGTTCAAAGAGGACGTGAAACGCTCAGGAACAAGAATATCCTAAAAGCAACGCTGTCAACCAGTTCCACCGGCCGGATTTTCCCTCCTTTTCCTTTCTCCCACCCCCCGTTTCCCCCACTTTTTTTTTTTTCTCCCCTTCCAGAATTAACGTGCGACAGCATCGCTGGCTCCACGCTCAGCGTGCAAGAAACCTCGACTTTTCTGGCAACAACCACGCGAAACAACCCCAAGCAGCCACACTCCCCCTCAACAAGCAGCTTCTTGCCGCCCCCCACTCCAGCTACTACAAGAGAAGACCTCCCGGCCTCGCAGCGACCCGGCACCTCATCCCTCGCTGCCTCCCAAACTTCCCCGCCGCTTTTACCAAAGGAAGAAATTAAAGACTTTAATAAAAAGAGAGCAGCGCGAGCACAAGACCCACGCGGGGATCGCGGCGCCGCGGCGAGACACCACCCCACCGCCACCGCCCCCCGNCAGGTGGCGCGGTCCGCCAAGGTGGGGGGCGATGGCGGCGCCGGCGCGCCCGGGGATTTGGGGCGCCGCGCACCGACTTTGGGCCTAAACGACTCCGCGATCGTCATTATTTGTAACCATAGAGCATGAATTACCTCTTGAGGTCATCAGTGAGAATTTACGACTGGTCAACAAAAGCACGTGATTCCCAAACGCACCCCCACCCTCCCCCCATATTTGGCCGCATACATAGCAAAAACGAAGTACAGTGCATTGCTATAATTCATTAATACATCATAAATCGTCAAGCACAGGGTTATAACGACCACGAGCCACAAATCAAGCCCTCCAAAATAACCCAAATGAGCTCTTACTTTGTAAACTCGTTCTCAGGGCGCTACCCAAATGGCCCCGACTATCAGTTACTAAATTATGGGACCAGCAGTTCCATGAACGGTTCTTACAGAGATTCAAGCACCATGCATTCCAGCTCTTATGGCTACAACTACAATGGGATGGACCTTAGCATCAACCGCTCAGCCTCCTCTAGTCACTTTGGGGCTGTGGGGGAGAGCTCCCGCGGTTTCCCTTCTCCAGCTCAGGAGAGCAGGTTTAGACAGGCGTCTAGCTGCTCCTTATCTTCTCCCGACTCCCTTCCCTGCTCCAACAGCGAGAGCCATGGAGGCAAACCCGCCCCGTCCCCCTCCGACCAAGCTACTTCTGCCAGCACCACCAACACAAATTTCACAGAACTAGACGAGACCAGCGCGTCCTCGGGAGCCGACGAGGGCACTCCAATAAGCAGCAGCATCCCCCGAGCGCAGGCAGAGCCCATCGCAACCTCCACCGCAGCAACAGAAGGGCAGGCACCTCAGATATTCCCTTGGATGAGGAAACTTCACATTAGCCATGGTACAGCTACTTCTTTTTCCGTCGTTGTCGTTGTTGTTGTTTATTTTCGCACACCCCTCTCTTTTTCTCTCGTGTTTCTTTTTTTTCCCTTTCCCCCCCTTTTTTCCCTCCCCACCCCCCCACCCCACTCCCTTTTTTCTCTCCTTCCTTTTATTCGGTGGAGGCGCTTTGATCAGAAACGCAGCTATTTATTGCTTTTGTATTTCTTGCTCTGATCGCTGCTTTAAAGCTGCCTCTGGCGCCTGGAAGGGGTGGGGGGGCGATTTTATTTTACTTTCGCTATTCTTGCCGCGAAATGGGCGCTCGTTTTAAGCTCTTAACACTATGTGGACGGTGGGAGAAGGTAATTTAAAAATTGAGGCGAGGGGGTGTTCCTTGGAGGTGGGGGGGAAGGAAAGAATTGACCATTAAAATGGCATTATATGCACAGATGGGTCTCTCAGTCCTCTCCTACTCTTATTTTGCTGGGTGTATTCTTGACAATCTGCTCTTCACAAAACCAAAATTGCGAGGAGACACACGGGGAATAGCGACCCCCCCACCCTTCCCGGTTTTCTCCTGGAGAAAAGAAAGCAGCACTAAACCTGACGTCCCTTCAAATAGACCCAGAAACACCCAGGCAGAGGCGAAAAAGGGAGATTTCAAGATCTCGCTTCTCCAGTTAAATTATGAATACTGAGTCGGGATTGTCGGTTCTGGAGGGGCCAAGGGTGGGGGGTTTTACACGTGTCTGGGGGTGTGGGAGAAAGAGGAGGGGGGGCTGTTATTTGGGGAATAAGCAGCTTTCCTGGCTGCACGAGCAAGGCGAATATTTTACCTCGGTTTAAAAAAAAAAAAAAAAAAAAAAAAAGAGAAAAATAGCCTTTAAAAAAAAAAAATCTAGCAGAAAGCCAAAACCCAAACCCCGCTGTTGTCCGTGTTATTCAGACATGACTGGACCAGACGGTAAGAGGGCGAGGACAGCGTACACTCGCTACCAGACCCTGGAGTTGGAAAAGGAATTCCACTTCAATAGATATCTCACCCGCAGGAGGAGAATAGAGATTGCTCACGCTCTCTGCCTCTCCGAGCGCCAGATCAAAATCTGGTTCCAGAACAGGAGGATGAAATGGAAGAAGGATAATAAACTGAAAAGCATGAGCTTAGCCTCGGCGGGCAGCGCCTTTCAGCCATAAATTCTAGAGGAGGAATATCGAGGAAAGAAGATGAGACGAGAAAGAAATACGTAAATAAATAAATAAATCGCCGCAGATCGTAGTTTCGGAGAACTGTACAGTGAGGCACCTTCTTTTCGGCATGTTGTTGATATTCTAAAACAACGCGTATGGTACCGTTATCCCAGGACTGAGTTCATGTCTTGTTCTGTTTCGGGGTTTTTTTAAATTTTTTTTTTTAATTAAATTTTATTTCCAGATGCTCCTCATGCTCTTGTTGTTCTTATAAATGTATGTGTCCGTGCTCTCTTGATGCTTTCTGGAAAGCTAGCATGTGTTATGTGAGCCCTTTAAATGTTATAACTTATTTATAAATCGAGAACAGATACGATTGTTTGTTTATTTGTTGGGATTTTTTTTCCCCTTTTCTGAGTTTACTGCTTTTGGGTGAGTTCTTCTCTGCCTAAGCTAAAATCGGGGGTTCCTGCACTACAGTCGCAGAAAAAATATAGTCTAAAAAACCAAACAAAAATGTAAAAAAATTGAAAAAAAAAAAAAAAAAAGAAACAGCTCTTGTATCTTTCTGTCTTAAAATTGTCCAGTCTGTGTTTTAGTCCAAACTTCAGGCCAGGATTTCTAGTCCCAGGCTAATTCCGAGACGTACTCTTAGACGTGGGTAAACTTCACTATTAAAAAAAGAAAAAAATGTATAAAATCGGACCAACAATGGAGTGCTCTAATGTTTGTAAATACTAGAAATATTTCTGATGTGACTAATAGCCGGGTTGTAGTGGGCAGAGTGAATGCAATGTTATGTGTAAAAATGGCATCTGTCATGTCTAGCTGCCTGTTAGTACTTTGCCAATAAGCTTTTTGTATTTGTTTGTAGCTTTACTTGAAGTCAAATAAACGTTTCTCCTATTCACAAAGGCTCCCAGTTGCACTTTATACACAACCTCTGAGACTTGCAGCACATGCTAAAGCCGGGGAGATGCCTGGCATGGAGCTGAGCCTGTGCTGGGAGCCCTCAGCAAAGCCACAGCCTCTCCTGGGCATCCCTGGCAGCTCCGAAACACCAAATTTCCACCCCAAATACCTTTCTGGCACCGCACGGGAATAAACCACAAAGCCTTCACACTGCCCCGAACGCCGTGTCCCCCCAAACAACACAGAACCCCCCACCCCACCGTATCAGACAAACTGGTTTCAAGTCCTCCAAGTTGCAATAACACGGTATAAACGCTTCCCCCGCAGATTTCCGTGCATTTCAGGAATTGTCAGATATAAACAGGCACATTTCAAAAGCGAGAGGTATCACAGCCACATATTTGTACCCCCAAACCCGTGCTCGAGAGAATTACAGATCTGTGTGTCGGTATAGATTTGTTAGAGACTTAGAACATGTCTATAAATTACACATTTCTGTGCTAAGCTGAGCTCTCCGCTACTTCTCCTCCTCGGTTTATTGTGCTTTTACCTCTTAGTCTCTGGTTTAACATGTAAATAACAGCTCGCAGCTCTGTAACTACTGACACTACAACGAGGCATTTTGGCTGCAGATAATTTAACATCATCAAAGATGGCAAATGTTGCCATTTCGCTACCTAGGGAATCTAACAAGGCACGAGATACTTCGGTTTAAAGTCGCTCGATTTGGCAAAACGCCACTGACATCTCTACAATACAGCTTAGGCTTTTTGTTCGTAGCAAGTAAAGTTGGAGCTTAAAACTTACCAAACTTAATCTCCCACTGTTTAGGTACTTCTTAAGTGATTTTGAGAGGGATGTGAAGTGGACTGTCAGATCCCAAACCATTTGCTCGCCTTTCCTTGGTATTTTTTTCCTTTCTTTCCTTTTTTTTTTTTTTTTTTTTTTTTTACCAATAGCAAACTATACCAAAAGTGGGTATGACATTTAGATGTCAAATGGATAGGGTTTTATCTAGAAGTTAGATCGTAAAAATCGCCCAGACCTCAGACAGATACCCCTCACTGGCTCTCAAAAGTCACGTGAGGTCCATAAAGTTAGTTTTATGGTTTTGGGGAGTTGACAATGTACAATATATTTCACATTCTCTAGAATGTTAAGTGACACTTTAACTGCTTGGTTTGGCTTGTAAGGGGCAGCAATGGGTGAGCACTTTTCCAGATGAGATAAACGTTGCAATTGCAGGGAACATGTTTTGCGGGTCCAGTTTTCAGTCCAGAGAGCCAATAGACTGGAGTCCTGAAAGTAAGTTCTTCTGAAATATTATCTGCTTAAACTATTTTAAAGGGTTGATGTGGCTACAGGCTGAGCGGGGAGGAAAGAGGGTCTGTCTCTCTTTCAGAGCTTTATTTCTCACTTTTAGAAGGTCCTAATTCTCATCCTCCCGAGAGCTGGAATTGCATTACATTTCCATCACAGCTTCGAGGCCCGCAAGTAAACTTTGTGGAAGCGGGAGAAATAGAAAAATCTGTAAAGATTCATTATCATCGCAAAGCAAACTCCATCCTGTCTTTGCCGGGGGACATGTGTACTTCAGATAAAGTTTGGGTTTGTCCTTCGCCATGTAAAAAAGCTCTTGCTCGTTTAGTGGAGGTGATTGGTGTGGTTTATACTGCTCGCGAACAGCCACGAATCCGGCCCATGCCTTTGCATTTCAATCAGGTCTGTTCTGTGTGTGTTCTTCAGGTTGTTAACACCTTTGGATTTTAGTTATTTTCACCTGCTTGTCAAAGAATTGTGTGCACTTTTTTTTTTTTCCCCTTTCGGCCTGTGTAGGGACCGGGATTTGTTTGTTTGGGGGGTTGTTTTTGGCTTTTTTTGCCCCGGGACTTTTTTTTTTTTTTTTAATTTTTTTCCCTCTTGGGTTTCGGTTTGTTTGGGTTCTTTTCTCCCTAATAATATGAATGAGTATCCTCATATTTCCGTCGTTCTTTTCTCCCATATGGAGACACAGAATGACCACTGTTATGTCTCCAGCCTGTCTTGAAGTTCTACAAAAAAATAATCAGAGAAGCTGCAGTTTGCTACGGACCCTCCGAACCTTATTGAACCCACCGGTATCTCCCAGATTTCCTTCTCTCCCTCTAAGGGTGACAACTTTGTGGGAAAGGCAGGCAGCAGCCTGTTTCTTTGGGAAAATAAACAAGTTAGAGGGGAAGGGCAGGAGAGCAGAGCTGGCCATGGATCGGGGGCGAGGGGCTGCAGCAGGGGCTGGGGCGGGCAGGTGGCCCCGGCCGGGGGTTCCAGCTCCGGGTTCGTGCAGATCGACCAAAATAGAGGGGAAAAAAAAACCCTAAACCTGGACAGGCAGCTTCTTTTTCTTTTTCCTTTTTTTTTTTTTTTGAGAGCCCAGTCACATCTGCAGGGGAGATGGGGGGACACTGTCCTCACCTGAACCCCCCCGCCCCATCCTCCTCGCTCCTTAAAAAAGAAAATAAAATATTTTAAAATAGTTCCTAGTGAAGGTACTGGGGGGAGAACGGTGGGTTTGTAGAATTCGGAGCGATCACAAGCTTTTTTTTTTTTTTTCCTGTCTCCTTTTTTACCGTAAGACAACATTTGGTGGACACATGTCCGTCTCTTTTACACAAAGCAGAATGTCCCCCTTTAGCACACTTTGGAGATTGCTTTTCCTTCCTTGGGCTGTTTTTCCTGTCCTGCTCCATGTGTCTCCTAATATCTTTGCTATCATTTGAACTTCTGGCTTCTCCCTGAGCAGTCAGAGGGTGGCCAGTGCAATCCTGAAACCCTCTGCTCTGAAAACCTGTAAACACAGATGCCAAAACTGGAAATCCAAGGAAGGGAAACAGCCTTTCCTATTTAGCAGACTGGTTTTATGCTGAACAGCCTCTCCCTAATCTCTGGGCAAGCTGGACGCCTGCTTTTCAGCTGGTAATAAAGATATTTTATGGGATGCTGAAGGACTTGGTCTTTAAAGGTGGATTTGGCCGCACAAATAAGACAGGCTGCAGATGTTTTTTCCTGACGGGGTTAGAGACACTTGGAGGAGAGGGATGTGGGGAGAGGAGTGTGATGGTTTGGGGTTAGTGATGGCCTGCTCATTCTTCACCCTTCTCGTCTGTGCTGGGACTAGAAATAATTTCTCCTAATTCAAATAACGACCTATTTAGGCAAGAAAAGTGACATGCCTTCACTTTAATGTATTTTTGAAATATAACCATACATTCTGTGAGCGTGTGTACCCACAAACACCGTGTTTCCAAAATATATTTATCCACCCTTGTATCCATAGGTTATCCCTCCATCCACCTCTTCCCTATCCATCATCTGCATCACTGTCCCATCCTCACATTCCCACTCACAGGCATTAATTTTTTATATGGTCCCAGGCAAACTTTCCTTCCAAACCCACTCTGATCACAGGAGAAAAGGGTGGGATGTGGGTGTTTGTTTTTTTTTTAATTATTATTTTTTCTTTAAATATCACCATTTCTAATTTGTTGAGGTAGGAATCATGTTATTTCAAAGTGGAAAAAAAAGCAGATACGATCAGCCAGATCAAGAGGATTTGCAATGCAGTTTAGCTGCGGGATTAGGTGCCTGTAGGGGTGACAACAGGTAACCACCCTGTGCCGCCCCCTTGGCACAGGGATGGCACCGGGAACAGGGGCTGGATTTTGTTACTGGCATAATAATATCATCCTTCCTCCTCCTTTCAATCGATCACAAGAAACTCTGTCCTCTCTGGCCATGAGATCTGATTTCTACCTGCAGCATGAGGTTTTTAGTTGGTTGGGTTTGGGTTTCTTTTTTGTTTTTACGAGCTGGATTTTTTTGGCTTTATTTGGTGAGTTTTTTTCCCCTTACATGGTGAAACCTCCAGCTTCCTGTGAGGTATCATTGTCTACCATTTTACAGCCTGCAAGGGGTCACAGGCTCAGCACAGGCTTCCCCCCACCATCCTTTAATGAAAAAAAATCTCCCTGTTTCTGGTGGAAAGGAAGTATAAGGAGAGTAAACAGGAAAGCGGAGCTCTGACCGTGCAGGTAGGCGGGGATTTTCCTTTGCATTTTTCATCGTTTCTCTCACTTTAATGCCACACATCAGACACGGGACAATTAGTTCTTCCGTAGCTGTAGAAGACAGAATAAATACAAAGTGCTTTAATATCGAGTCTAAGAATATGGAGAATCTCTAGAACGTGATAATTACTTAGGATGGGAAAATGTCTCATTTTAAACCTATAGTTGTGCAGATATTTCCGCCGTGACTGGGTTTAGGTGAAAAAATCTAATTTAAAGACTCTCCAAACCTGAGAACGGTGATGGCGTGGGGAGGGGGGGCTGTTTGCCCCAAAAATGCGAAGTGAGGACCCTCCCCATGGGCTCACCTGGCTCTCACAGTATCTCACCTCCCAGTACCTCTCACTAAAAAATAGGCGCCACTGTACCCACTTTTGCCTTTTTTTTGCCTCCCTTTTCTCTCCCTTCAGCCTCTCCCCATCCCCGAAGGTTTCCTGGTCAGTATATAAACCTTGCTGCTACTTTGAAGAGAAAAAACTCAACCCAAACCAGTTCTTTCTCACCCCAGAGCCAAGCTCAGGTTCCACACACTGGAAGAGCCGAGATGAGCATCTGTATTAATTACAGCCCTCATCAGGCTGCCTTTTGCGGGGGGCACCTCCCCAGGGCCCTGTGGCAGGACAGGGAGGGATCCCCATGCTCAGGCTGCTGTTGAAGGGTGAAAAAGATGACATTTCGCCCATAAAACACCCATTTGATTCCCAGGTTCGTTCAGCAATAAATGATGGAGGGGGTGGATGGAGGGAAGGATGTGTTTGTGAGCGACACAGAGAGGTTTGGGAAGAGCTTCAATGCAAAAAGCAGCTCGATGTTGAAATGCTGTTGTCAGGACATCTTGAATGTCATGGGTTTATTTATTTTATTTCAGAGGATTTTTTTTTATTAACGTTGGTGCCTTTTACACCTTCTCTGCTCACTGGATTCAGCGTAACACAAAATTAAAATTTCCTTCCACCCAAAAACCCAACCAAGAAAGCCACAGAGCAAACTAAAAACAAACCCAAAACAAAGAAACCCCACCAAAAACAAACTTCGCCAAGGTAACCTAGTTACAGATGTGTATGATGTCTTATTTTATTCAACAAAAAGTGATTAAAATCTGTTAAAGGATTTAATTAAGAGAATTAAATGAAAAGGAAGGGGCACAAATGAGTTGGAAAAAAAGCGAAGCTATTCTAAACGATTAAATCGCCATTTTAACAGTATAATGGGGTTTGCATACTGAAAAGAGAAATCAGAGCTCATATCTCATCAATAATTCATAGGCAAGAGGGATCATTCCGAGGTCAGCAGACTTGTACAGCCCCGGCTCCTCTCTGGGAGGAGAGGGTGAGCATCGTATCACAACACGACACGGACCCCGGGGCTGCCGGGTCACCTTTTTGAGGAAAACATGAGCTCCAGGGTTTTGTTGGGGGGGGTTTATCCTTCCTTTTTTTTTTTTTTTTTGTTTTAATTTTACCGAGTCTCACTGCCCGGCTGTGCTGGCAGTAAGAGAGGGGGAGGGCTGGAGAAGGTCTGGATGTGGTTCATATTGCTCCAATACAGACACACACCAACAATGTGGTAATTATGCTTTTGAGAAGCCAAAGGGATCTCCGTCCTCCCCCCCCCGCTCCCTTTTTTTTTCTATTTTTTTTTTCTGGTCACAAAAATGAAGGTCGGGAGGCTGCGGGTCCTTATCTGCCTTGGAGGGGATGGGCGAGAATTTGCACTACTCGGGCTGTAATTCTTGTATTTCATTCTATTTAGAGGAAAACTCCCATTATTCACCTATTTATTTGCAATAGTCCTGGAAATTAGTCCAGCCTACACACACACACAGTGACCTCCCCAAGAAGGGAAAGCTTTCCAAAGAAACCGACTCCTTCCCTCCAGCTCCGCTCCCCAAACCCTTTTCCCTCCCCCACAGCTGAATTTCAGGCTGAGAAATTGCTCTTTCTTTTCCCCAGCCCCAACCCCTTCCTTTTTTTTTTTTTTTTTTATTACACGTCCGACCTGAAGGGAGCAAGCTGACGGGATTATTTAAAATCCTCTTGATAAAGGTCTCTCAATTAGGGAACCCGAAAAGGACTTTTATGGGGTTTGGCTCCTCCTCTGGGGTCTCTTTCCAATCCTAGAATGGATTTAAGAGTGAAATTTTCTTTCAGAGCGTGGCTATTTCGGTGTGTGAGCTGATTTTTCCCATTCTTTCCTCTCTTAACGTTAAATAAATTATATTTGGAAGGAGGTTGATAACTTAACTCGAGAGGTGTCCACCCGGCGTAGTTTTTCCGTGTTCTGTTACCCTAAATAGCTTTAAAAAGAAACTATTTTGACAGCGAGCGTTGAAAGAATAGGACTAGTGCGAGGTTTTTTCCCCGCTTTGATTTATCTCTTTTTAACATGTGTATGCATGTCTGTGGATATATACACAATATATATATACCCTTCAAGTCAAAACAAATTACAGCGCTGGGATTTTGTGTAAAGGACGTTTGTTTGGTGGCAAATCAGGGTTGTTTATGTAGGGAGACTTTGCAAAAGCGGGGCGGGAGTGTGGGGGGATTTGGGGATGGAGCGGGAGGGAACAGGAGACCCCGAGCAGGGGGTTTCGGTGCAGACACATCGCTTGTAACGTCCCCAAGCAGCCAGCAGAGCTCGCTTCAGACCAAGTTCACTGCCAGCAGGGACGGGCCGAGCCGGGCCGGGCTGGGGTTGGAGCGGG
>WEIV01012991.1:220876-263605 GCA_013390005.1 Calyptomena viridis | reverse complement strand
GTGGGGCCGGGGGGCGGCCGGAGGGGAACGGGCGCCCCCGGCCGCCTCCCCGGGGATGCTGGGGGCCCCGGGAGAACCCGGGCTGGGCAGGTTTCCTTATCCGGGGCTCGCCGTGCCCCTCGCCATTGGCCCGCGCTGTCACATGGACTCAACTTTGTTCACTTGACAGTAAGTAGGAGGGTTCCACGAAACAGGAAAACGAGTAAAGGGGGGGACAGGAATAAATTTTAGGAGAGAGAGATATATATTTTTTTTTCGTGTGTGCAATTCTAAGAAATTAATGGCCATGAGCTCGTTTTTGATCAACTCCAACTATGTGGACCCCAAGTTCCCACCCTGTGAAGAGTATTCCCACAGCGATTACCTTCCCAATCACTCGCCGGAATATTACAGCAGCCAGAGGCGAGAGAGCACTTTCCAACATGAAGCGATGTACCAGCCGCGGTCAGCCTGCAAGGAGCAGCTCTACTCGTCCTGTCAGAGCTCCGGCCACCAAGCAGCGGTGTTATCCCCCCGGGGTCATGTCCATCCTCCGGCCGGATTGCAGAGCCACCTCTCTGAGCCAAACCAGCCCTGCGAGCCGGTCACCCCCAGCCCACCACCCTCCTGCAGCCAAAACTCTCTGAACCAAAGCCCTTCCAATTCCTCTTGCAAAGAGCCGGTAGTTTACCCCTGGATGAAAAAAGTCCATGTAAGCACGGGTAAGTGAACTAAAGTGGCTTTGCTTTATAGTAAGTAGCACCTCAAAGTCTTGTAGAAATCTTATTGCACCAGTTGTAAAATAACCATTCGTGGAGATTTACGATCGCCTGTTTGCAGAGCGGTATAATTACATCCTCCATAAATTTTTATTGCTCTGCTTGGCCATGTGCCTTTGAAGTCTCTGTTACCATCCTCCTCCAATTTCTTGCAGGCTACTTTTTTTATGGCTGTTGAATCTTCATAAGTTAAGTTTTATGTTTTTGTAATTTGTATTTAAGTGGCGGGTTGAGTAAACTTTTACTATTTTTCCTCCTCCCCCCCCCCCCCCTTTTTTTTTTTAGGGTGATATTTCATAAATAGGAGTGTCTGTGTTTGCCTGTTTGCATGTGTGTAGGGGGAACTTTAAAGATTTGGGGATAATAGGGCGATGCTCTAGTAGAGGTGTGTATATATATGAGTATATACACACGTAGAGGGCATGGAAAATGTGTCTGGGGGACCTTATAAAAACGTTTAGACAGGAATACACGTCAAGCATTGAGGATGGAGGTGGAGATTTGCAGATAGGTTCTGGGTATATTTTTAGAAGGTTTGCGGTGTATTTTTTTTGGTATATCCCCCCACCGAAAGAATGTGTGAGGCTTTTTTGAGGGGGGAAAGGACCCATTAAAGGAACAGCTCGGTAATTCTTCTGCTCTTTTNATCTCGGTATTTTTTTTTCTTTTTTTTTTTCCCTCCTTTTTTTTTTTTTTTTTTCCTTTTTCTTTTTCCTCCTTTGTGTTTGTTCAGTAAACCCCAATTACTCAGGAGGGGAACCGAAACGCTCCCGGACAGCCTACACCAGGCAGCAAGTCCTGGAGCTGGAGAAGGAATTTCACTATAACCGCTATCTCACCCGGAGGCGCAGGGTCGAGATCGCCCACTCCCTCTGCCTCTCCGAGCGCCAGATCAAAATCTGGTTCCAGAACAGGAGGATGAAATGGAAAAAAGACCACAAGTTACCAAATACCAAGATCAGGTCTAACTCTTCCAGCTCCTCCGCCAGCCTGCAGATCCCACAAGGAGGATCTCAAAACCGATCCCATGGACCAGCCACCAGCCTATAACTATTCCTTGGATGGATGGAGTGTGCGTGTTTGTGGGTGTGAGTTTGTGTGTGTGTAGGGAACACATGATAATTTTTTTTTAATGCTTCGAGAAGCGAAAGAAGGAGGGGTGCTCTTTATTTATAGGGGGAACAGAGGGAGACTCAGCTGCAACAAAGCAGAGCTGTGCTGTTGTGCCTCTCTTCCATTAAAAGGAGGCTGTAGATAGTAGTTTTCAGATTTGGCTAAGATGGATCCTTGTTTCATCTTTAATCACGCCAAGCTCTGCCCCATTTGTCATGTTTACTCTCCCGTACAAAGGATGGACCTTATGTCTGCTATTACCTCGACAACCAGCGCTCACTTTAATAAATGAGGCTCAGTTTCTTCAAGACGAACTGGATTTTCTACCCCCCTCCCGCTTTTATTCCCCCCTCCTCTCTTTCTTTTCTCGCCTACAAGCCACAAACGGAAAGTTTCTGGCCCGCCATCCCAAAGATCGGGCGGTTCTAACACAGCGACGGAGGAAAAAGCCAACCAAAACCAACAAACACAACCAAAATCCCCTCCGGGCACGGACAGTGGGGAGCGGGGAGCTCTCGGACACTGCGCGGATCGTCCGTGGGACTGGGGGGGGACAGAAAAAAAAGGGAAATTGGGTCAAGTAGGTGGTGGACAAAGAAAGGAAGAGGATGGAGAGTGATGTAAACCCCTTCCTTTCTTTATTTTTTTTTTTTTTCGAGTCCGGCAGGTTAATTGTGAGTCTGGGAAAGGTGGGTGGGAAGGGAGAGGGGAAAGCGGGGGGTTTAGGTTAGAAACTGGGTGATGAACTGTGGCACCTGGATTCACCCCCGCAGCCTCGGGGAGCGGGCAGGGGCGGGGGAAAGGCTCCTCTCCCGCTGTCCTGCCCAGTTTTGTACTGAAAATGTGAATTACGGGTGGAGGGGTGAGGGTTTGCCCCTCCTGGGGTGAGCAGGGGTTCGGCGAGGCTCCCCCGACACCCCCCTGCCGCCTCCATCCCTCCCTTTGTCCTTCGGGATGTCCAGGATTACCTGTAAATAGCAGAGAAAAGGAACAACAACAACAACAAAAAAGCGCAATTGGAAATAAATTTTTTCATTGTGAAACTGCCCCTGTGTGGTTTTTTTGTCTGGAGGGGGGGGTGGGGGTTGTCTTTTTGTTCCGGTGAGGAAAAAATACATATTTTAAAGCAATTAATTAAACAGCACGTTTCTTTTTTGCAGGGGTTTCTGTTGTCAATGGCACAGCCTCAACTCCCTAATGAAAACAAAAGATGTTTGACTAGGGTATATCAGCTTTAAGTACTGCTAAGCCTTACATATTATGATTTATTTGTTCAAAGCATATATTAATATGCTCTTCCCAAACCGGTCTCAGACAAAACAGAGGTAGTCATTAGCGCTTTGCTTTGCTGTAAGGAATGGATGGAGCGTTGTATTTCTCTAGAGAGCCCTCTGGATTTAAAAAAAAAAAAAAAATCTCCTTCTCCAAGGTAGTTAATGCATTAATGAGTCTAATTTTTGCACAGATGTTTCTCGGTGTTTGCAGGTTTTCTGTGTATTTTTATATTACAAAGGAGCTGGCTCCTGCGATAGCTCATAGCCTGACAAGCAAATAGATAATCAAGAAGACAAATGGCTTCTTTTGTGAGCCGCAGCTCTTGTATTAATTTTCATTTTCTTTCTCATAGAAAGTATCGAAAATACTGTTCAGGACGAAATAACATTCCAGTTCTACGTTAGAAATATATATAAAGAAAAGACTATTGTGCTCAGGGGGGTCGAAGCCTCTCCACCAGCTGAAGAAAATAATCATTTTCTTATACTCGCCTCTTAAAAAAAAACACAAAAAAAGGGCTTTGCTTATTTGTTCAATGTTCAAGGAATTCTCCGAGATCCCCCATCAGGACCGAAATATTTCCCCGCATTATTCAGAAACAAAGGCAGGGCTTGAAATATTTAAAGCAGAGTGTGTTTGTGTGTTATTCCGTTCGTTGTAGTAAGTCACCGCATGGCCACCTTGCAAATAAAGTGTCCCCAAAAGTCCCCTGCCCCCAGTTCAAACAAAGGGACGCTGGGTTTTTCTTTCTATTGACATTTTAATACTTAAAAATTATATTAATGTAATCACATGGTACGTGTTACACGCTCCGATGTGAAAGAAATGGATTTATGGATGGATTTTTGTTAACTATCGCGGTTTTAGAGGTAGCAACTGCAAACCTTTAAAGTTTCTTTTTTTATTTACTTTTTTTTTTTTTCCAGGGAGGGTGGCAAGGGCTATATTTTATTGTAATGCCTGAGGTTGGGGTGTTTTGTTGTTGTTGCATTTTATTTTACTATTTCTCTCTTTGATCTGCTGAGGTTGTAAAGAGGGTGTTATTTTCAAGATAGTGCTTCTAAGAATGGCAAAAAATGGTTGTTTAAAAAAAAAAAAGGCATATGCTTCCAGGAATGCGGGGTCTATAGAAGCAAATCAAAGCTGCAAAGTATGAATAGGATAGAAGGGGGAGAAAAGAAGATTTCTATAGGACCTAAAAGTTCACAGCCATTATAAGCAGACAGAAGCCAAGAAAAATGCGAGAATTATACAGAAAATCATTAATCACTTCTTTTCTTTAAATACTTATCTTTTTCCCATTGTTATTCAACAGCAAATCTCCGCAGACCGTCTGTTGGGAAAAAAGCACCCGGAGTCCTACAAGAATCTTCAGGGGAAATAATAATATTAATAATAAAATCTGGATCGTAAAGGTGAAAGCTTTATTTTTGGGGGAGAAAAACAAAATCAAACAGCCCCCCAAGCCACCCCCTCCCCCAGACCTCTCACTTTGGAAGAAACCACCCAAACCATGAGGGCCGTCTCTGGGGCGTTGGAAAAAGGATGTGGGAGCGAACCAGGTAACAGAGCTGCTCTCTTGGCATGCATTTCTGATCGGTTTATTGCCTCCTTTCACGAGAAATCTGGGGGAAAGCAAAAGAAAAAAGGAGCTAAAAAAGGAGGCAGAAAGAGAAACAACACGTGAATTCTCGCGCGGGGTTTTCCTTCTGTTTTATTTTGACCGATGTGAGCGAGTGGATCGGGCAGAGAAAGTTTGCAGGCGGGTTAATTTTGTCGTGAGGGGTTTTTTTTCCTCTTCGATTTGGGGCTGCGCGTGTTTGGGGCTCGGCCCTGCGGGGACTCCAGGCAGGACTGTGGGGTGGTCTCGGGGGGACATTTGGGGTGTTTCCCTCCTTGGTTCACTTTTAAGTCCTTTTTTTCCGTTTCTTTTCCAAGCAAGATCTCTCACGGGACGGTTTGGGGAGGGTTCGGCAGAGTGTCCCGAAGGGGACGGAGCGCTGGGGTGCGGGTTTCCCACTTTAAGGTTATCCCAGAGACTGCGGATATTCTGGTTTAAGGACGTCCCGGGTATCCCGGGGGTGTCTTTGTCCCGGGATTGTCAATGTCCTGAAGGTGCTCCCGGGGGTTGCTGCCCCGACCGGGGAGCGATGCGAGAATTACACGCGAAAGGGTGAAAATTGGGGAGACAAAATCCAGCGCTGGCAAGCCCGGATCGGGGGATAGAGTTCATGCAGAGGACACGTTTTCTAGGCGATTAGCTGTGTATTATAGCCGGGGAGTGACCTCGCAAACCCCTTGACCTCTCCGAGGCTGGACATTGTGCTGGGCGACAGCTCAGCCCCCAGTTCAGCAAAACTTTGCGTGTGCGGGGTCCCGCCGGTCCCGGCCCTCCCGGCGGCTTTGGGCCATGGAATCAGGGAACCGGCACCGGCAGAAAAAGGCGGAGGGAGAAAAGGAGTAGAGAAATGTCTTAGAAGTTGGTTTATTTCTGTTTTCTCACGGTTTAATCGCTGTGTTTCCGAGCCCCGGGCCCGACAAACTCTTTCCCTTCTCGTTTGACTGCAAAATCCCTCGGTGTCTGAGCGTTGCTTTGCTTTGTAAGAGAGAAAATGGGCAGGAAAGAGGGCGATGGGAGCGGGGAACCGCGGCGGTTTGGCTTCGCAGAGCGGACGGGCTGCTCTTGGCTTTACAAACATAATTTTGGGGGAAAAACAACCCCAAGCTCCAACCGGAGGAGCGAAGCCCCGGCCTCGCCATGTCCATCGTCTCATTTCTCGTGTTATTTTCAGAAATTCCTTTGTTTCCGAGAGTCCCTCTCCAATCCCCCCCCTCACTCCCCCCGCACCTCCTCCCACTTCGCCCCTGCCCACGGCGCTCTCAAAAGCTTCTCTGTGCCCAGCTGCCTGCGCGGAGCAGCGCGGAGCGATGCGGAGGATCCCACCGGGCCGAGGGCAGCTTCTTCCTGGGATTTCCGAGCCGGAATCCCTATCCCAACCCCTCCAAACCCCTCTGAATCCCTTTGTTACCTCTAGACCCCAAAATCGGATTAAAAAAAAAAAAAAAAAAAAAGGGATTTGTGTGAGAAAAATCGTGTAACCCAACCCCACCGGGGTGTAGGTATTAGAGAGCCGCGGAAGAAAAATAAATATATATGTGTATGTATATATGTATATACGTATACATAGATATTGAGGGGGGGTCTGCCTGGGAAGGGGGGTCTGGAGGGAGGCGAGGGGGGTCGTGCTGGTCCCGTATAGCTCTGAGTCGCTTTAAAGGCTGCTCAGCTCGGGGAGCGGCTTGGGAGTTTCTCAGCCCCGGTGACAGATTTATGATCCGCAATAAGAACGGCGTGTTTAAATCTGTAAATCAATCTCGCTTTCTCACTATATAAACGTTCATTTTATCTTCAGAAAGAAAACGGCTTTGATCACGGCACCTCGGAGGGTGAAGCCGCTGTTTATGGCCGCGTTTCCGACCCTTTGAACTGGGGGCTTTAAAAAAAAAATCACCAAACCCGAAATGGTGCTTCTTTTGCATGAAACAAACTCAAAAATGTCAGCGGAGGTGGGGAGGGAGTGTCTGCTCCGTTTGCTGTCTGGGATGGCTCTGTTCCTTTTTTTTGTTCCTTTTTTTCCCTTTCTAGATTTATTTACCCAGCTCCGTTCACAGGGATACACTTTTTATGACAGAAAAAAAAAAAAAAAAGAAGTGGTTTTATGAAGTGAAAGTTGCGGCTTCTGAATTGACTAGAAGTTCTTATAAAAGGGCCCCCCCCCCGAAATTTCCTCCTTCGTGGAACCCCCCCAGTGAAGGGAACCCCTTTGAATCGTATTTTTTCCCCTCGCTTCCTCCCACACCTTGACCAAACGTCTTTCTTCCGACAACTACTTGCACTCGATAAAATCGATTCAGAAATAATCGAGAGCTTTTGAAAACGAAGCGCTTCCCGGCTCGCTCCTTCCTGGCCGGGGGGAGCCCAGCCCCTTCCCACCCCCCCGTCCTGCCCCCTAGGTCCGGCTTTAAGGGAGAAACCGCCCCACTTTTAGGCTTTTTTGTTCCTTTTTGCGTTTAACACGAGCTTTATCCTCCGAAAAAGGAATTTCTGCCCCCGGTGGGGGAGTAGGGATTCTGGGGTGCTTGGAGGAGGTGGGGAGATGCTCTGCCTTGGGGTGTCCAGGTCCCCTCCTGCTCTGGGAGACCCGGGGGCGCTGGGCCACGATCCTGGTGCTTTCAGGCTCTGCTTGCTGCCTTTTCTCGGGTGACACTTTCCCCCCGTGGGCGTGGGGAGCAGGCAGCGCGCAGGCAGCGATGTGCCAGGGCAGCGCGCCCGGCTCCCTGCTCCGCGTCTGCTCCGCGGCCTTTCCCAGCGGCTCCCTTTGTTGTTCTCTCCTCTTCTTTTTTTTTTTTTTTTTCCCAAGATCCTTGTACTTGGCAGCTCTCCTCAGAGTCAAAATTTGATTTTTTTTTTCCCTAATGTAATAGTCTGGCCAAACAATAACAGCAGCGGGGAGAAAAGGCCTGGAAGTGAGGCGAGGGGAGGGCTGAGCTCTTCAAAATCAGGGATATAAATATTCTTAGTTGGTTTAGGCTCTCTAACAGTTGCCATTCAGCACAAGATTGTGATAAAAATCTCAGTGTGGAGAGAAAAAAAGAGCCCTAAAATAAGGAAAAAGCATGATGTGGCTTAGCTGAACCAAGGTACAACAAAGCCAACTTCCAGGAATGGTTTGGAGAAGGGTTTAAATGCTCTTAACTCCAGGCAGGGTGGGGAAATAAACGTAAAATCTTGTTCTTTAATAGAGAAGTGGGTGAGGAGTGGGTGCCCCTTACCCTGCACACTCTCACCCCACGCTGGCATGGCCCTGCCCCGGGGAGGGAGGGGGTCTCTGTCCATCGAGAAAAGCTTCGTTTAGTTCGAAACTTCTCTAAAAAAATACTGTTCCGGTGGAAGGTCACAGTGGTCCTTTGAGTATGAAACTGAGAGACCCCCTTCCCCCTTCCCCATCACGTGATTCATTAAATAATTAATGCAGAGGTTGCAGAATAGATATGTATTCGTCAGGAAAATCGCAGACATGGTCTCCTTGTGTCTGACGTGAAATTCAACTGTCCTTTAAAAAACAAGCCTATAGCTGAGGGGAAAAAAAAAGGAGAGAAAGAGCGAGAGGGAGAGAGAGAAAGAGGGGGAGAGGAGGAGAGAGGGAGAGGAGTCTGCAATAAAACAATTCTCAGGAACCACGAAGCCACGCCGAGGGCTGGATTATTGTAAGTAGCAGGGGCTTCCCAATTCCTAGCGTGTCTATATGTCCATGTAAATTTATTGTTTGTTATTAATGTTATTGTCGTAAAATGTGACAAATAGCCGTCTTCATTTCCTCCCATTTCTCTTCACATGGTGGTATGTGTGTTTATACCCATCGAGGCATTTCATTGATATTTTTAGGAATATTCCTCTCTCTCCCTCTCCCTCTCTCTCCTCGCAACCTTTTTTTTTTTTTCTTCCCCCTTTCTTGATTTATTACAATAAACATGTCAGCAGCAGTGCGGCTGCCATTGTGTGTGTGTTTGTGAGAGAGTTGTGTTGTTTATAGTGGTGTCCAAGATAAATCATTTCTCGAGTGAAAATGATGTGCAAGCGATGATATTTTAGAGCGAGGATCTCTCTCTACCCCACTCCCTGGAGTTGATTATTTCAGACGATTTACAGTAATAGATCAGCAGCTAATATGAAAGCTCTGTAGCTGGGGGTCTTAAATTACAGCATCTGTGATTACCAATTAAGGAGAGATTTGTATAAATTTGGTAAACCGGGAACGCCTCATTGGCATATAAACCTAGTGAAAGAGCACGACCTTAATGCAAAAATTACAGCTCGGAGTCCTGCTTTGCAGCATCCCTTTACCAACGATAACTCATTTTCTCCCCACTTCCCTCTTCCAAGCCCCCGGGACACTCCTCGCTGGAGGACAGACACAGGTTGTTTTAGGAAAGCGGGACAATTTTTGGAGATGTCCCATTTTAAACCAGAATTTGGACTTAAAATGAAAAAAAAAAATTAATAATGAAATAGAGATTGAAGGTAGCTCTGCCTCAGAAAGGCAGGGAGCTGGTCCCAGGCAGGAAGCGGAGTTTGCCCATCAAAACCAGAACAATGGGGATCTGCGGGAACTGGGGCGCTGCCGAGTGACCCCAACAGGGGCGGGTTGTCCCAATAACCACTGACAACAACAGAAAGGGGAATAAGCTCATTGTGGGTAATTCGTTGAGCTTTTCTAGCAGGAGAATGACTTTGCGTGGCTCTTTAGCACCCGGTTCCAGCTAAGGATGGGATGGTGGTGGATGGAGAGGCAGAGAATGATGTTCATGATGGAAGTTGGAGAAGGCTCTCTAAGCAACATCTTTCTATTTAGAACGCCGGGCCTTTATTCGCCTCGGGAAAAAAACAAAGCTCCGAGGAGAAATAGCACTGAAAACAGGCTTTAATAGTAGCAAAACCTGGCCGGCAGCTGTTATCTTACGTAAAATATCGCTGAGCATAACAGGAAAATCTCTGTCAAGATGTAGGGAAGGGAGGCTGAAGCTTCGGGGGCGAGATGTGTGTCCCAAACGGGGGACACCGCTACCTGCTCTGCTGTCAGCGCGGGGAGCGCATCCTCCGCGGAAAATGGGAGGTCGGGAGGCAGTCACTGCCCTCCCCTGCCGTCTCCAAACTGGACCAAATTGGTCCTAACCGGGAGTGTTGAAAGGGAAGGAGGAAGTGGGAGATCGCGTTTTTAAATATTTTACAAGCTCCAACATGCGAGGAGTCAATAAAACTGACAACAGGAGCAAAGATTAAATGTTCGCACCGGATTCTCGGATGAGAATTCACCGCTTTTCCCCCCTTCTCTTCCCTTTCCTCCCCTCTGCTCGCCAGCCAAGTCTCACACCGCCCGAGCGGGGATATTTAACTCTGTCTGCTAATGTAAACCTTTATGTAGCAAAATTAGAGGAACTCAGCGACTTTCATTAAATATTAAGGGAGATCCAGGGACGGTGACTGAGCCAGAAATACAGCATCATTCTCTGTCAAGACCCGTATTAATTTAAGTTGTCGACTTTGAACGGATACAAACCCTCTCCCCTCTCCCCCCCCCCCCCCCCCCCCTCCTTTATTTTATTCGGTTGTATTTTGGTTTATTTTGTTCCATTAAAAAATATATTTATTTTTTCCCGTCAGTTTGGGATGTTGAGCGTGAGAAATTGGCCCTTGGCGGGGGGCGGCTGCGGGCTCAGTGCGGGGGAGCCCTGGGCGGCAGCCCCCTTTAAATCAATACCGGGGCTTTATTTATCCCCGGTCCAGACGCCTTTGTGCCGGTGTCGTCCTTTAATAATCAGATGTCAGGAGGAGATGGGGTGGCCGAGGGCTGCTGGGTCGCTCTGGTCGAGCCCCCGTGCTGGGGACACTGCCCCGACCCCGGAGCGCTGCCCGCAGGGGAGCCCGGACCCGGGGGGAGGCTCCGGACCCCAAACATGACCCTGGAAACGACTCTCAGACCCTGGTTAAGAGACTCAGAGTCAGAATAGAAGCTCAGATTCTGGATAACAACTCTACACACCCATTAGGAGGCTCAGAGCCAGGAGGGCACTCCTTAACAGAGATAGGACCCCAAAAGTCGGGAGAAGAGTCTCCAGCCTTGGAGGAAACCTCAGAGCCGGGATAGGACTCAGATCAGGATAGGTCCCAGACCGGAGAGGGGATCCCAGAGTCAGTCTGGGCACCAGGCCGGGGGTGGAAGGCAGAGCTCTCCCCGCCCTGCTCGTGCCTGCCAGGGGGCTGCTGGAGAGGGATTCGGGTGATGCAAAAACATCCCCCCGAGCAGGAATGGGGCTGGGAGGGCTCTGTCACCCCCGGACCCTCAGGACTCTTCCTCCCATCCCCCATCAGTTCCATCCTCCCCAAACCCCCAAGTTTCTACCCTCTGGGGTCAGCGGTGACCCGACGGAAAGGACTTGGTTTGAGTCAGAGCTGGGAAGAAAAGTCAGGAGCAGAAGCTCCTGCCCCGCGCAGCCCCCGCGCAGCCCCCGCGCAGCCCCCGCGCAGCTCCGCACCGCCTCTCCCTGCTCAGCAGCTTCGGTGCTTTCCTAGACGCGCTAAAAACGACGAGTTAGTAGTTCCTTACCATTTTAAAGCTGTGTTTCTTTATTAACTCGTTGAAAACGGGGTTTTCTAGAACCAGCTATTGTGCCTTATAGTCACCAATGGCAGATAAAACGTTCGAGAGGCGGGAGGGGTAATTGGCTATTTCAAGTGGCTCGAGCGAGTGGTATTTCATTGATTTCTGTGCAATAAGCCTTTCTCCTTGCCTGTCATCTCGTCAGAAGGTCCTGGTCCATCAGCGCTGCGTGTTTATCACATCCCATCCCCAAAGAAATCTCCCTCCCTTCCCCTCTCGGCCAGACAGCCCCTGTCTTTTTCCAAAGAGGAAGCTATTAACGTTGTAAATATGAGTCAACAGCACCTTAATTCATAATTTATTGCAGGCGGTAGGAGAGAGTTATTTAAGATCAAAGCATCGCGGAGGGCGAGAGCTGCAAGGCGTGGAGAGCAGGGAGAGGAACAAGAAAGGAGGATAACGGGGAAACCTGTAGCAGGGCGGGCGGGACGCGGCAGAAGCTGTTTCTCCCTCTTTTTATGTGTGTTTTCCTCTGGAAGGGGGTTTGGGGCAGTGTTTGCATCACCCTCGGGCTCAAGCGAAGCAGCAGACCCGGCATCACCCCGGTCCCACCCGCTGCAGGCCGAGGAGCCGCTGGGGAGGGCCCGGAACGGACGCCAATGATGTTGCTTCGTTTTCATATTTAAAAAGGGAGGCGAACACAACTCGTAGGCAGAAAAAACAGAAGGGAAGAGCTCGGAAGCTTTCCAGTTAAACAGGCAAAAGTTTGGAAGCGCGGACGGTTTGCTTTGAAGTTTTCCTTTTTTTTTTTTTTTGGTGGGGAGGAGTAGAAGAGGGGGACACGAAAGAAATAAAAGGCAACAACCACGTTTCAACACTTCCCTGCGCCTAACCATCTCAAGCTGAAAAGGAAGGCTATAAATCAGAGGCGCTGGTGGAGATTTGACTCCTTTTTTTTTCTTTTTTTTTTAGCGTAGATATGAGGGGAGGGGTTAAGGAGAAATCCCCACTCGTTGCTCTTTCGTCTCCTTTTGATGTCCGACTCAATGCGAAATATATCAGCGCTTTATTGGCAGCGGTATCTAGAGGTCAGGGGAGAAGCCTGAAAAACTTCGGGTCAAATTCTCTCCGAGCATGTCCCGGTGAAATCAATAGGGGATGGCAATCCGCATCCTCCGGGCTGGGGGGAGAGGGACCGACCGCCCCCCCGAGCCCTTCTCCCACCACCCCGGGGGTGCCACCGCTGAGAACCGGAGCCTGCGAGCCCATCACCTGCCCCTGGGTGCGGGACTCCGGCCCCCGCATCTGGCCAGCTCGGGGTGGGTTTGGGTTTTTTTATAGATGGGGAGGGTTTTCTCCCCCTTCCCTTCAGGTTGTGGGGAGCCGACGCCGCGCCCTGGCAGCTTCGCCCCTCTGCCAGCACCCACAGCCGTATTTCCTCTGCCCGCGCTGAGGTCAGCTCCAGCAAAGCCGAGTCTAAAAATAGCCTCCAGGATCTGGCTTGTTGCTACTGGTACCTCTCCCTCTCTGTGCTTCAAACGCGAGAGTCCAAAATATTCCCTGAAAAACGACAAGGTTTAATGGCAGGGTATTTACCCGAGGCTATTTGAAAGGGTGGGGGGTGAAAGAAAGTCCGAAACCCAGTGGGCTCTGCAAAAGTTTTATTCACCACCCCCTCCTTTCTCTCTCTTTCCTCTCTTCTTTCTTTCTTTCCTTCGTTTTTTCGCCTTTCTCCGGACGAGACATATGGAATCAATTTTGAATCCTGACATTGAAGGCTGGCCAATTCCTACTGGCTCTAAAAACCAGAATCCATTTGGTTCCCTTCTCTCCAGCACCCCTTGTCACTCAGTATTATAACCCTCTTGCAACATTTTAAGTCTTTATAAAGAGAAACAGCTTTCCAGATAGATACCAAGGATTCGGGAGTGGGGGAGGTTTTTTGGGGATTTTTTTTTTTTTTAAGGCGAACGAGCTCGCACCCCCACTCCTGGCACCCCCATCTCATCCCTCTCGTCTCTGTGTCTCTCCACAAAGGAGTCCATCCTTCCATGCTTTAAACTCTTTTGGAAGAATTTCTATTTTTCTCCACATCAAGTGAGTTCAAAAAAAAAAAAAAAAAAAATCAAGGCATCTTTGGGTGAAAAAAATTCCAAACCATCCGAGAAAGCTGTCGGCAAGATCCACAGGGGTACAATAAAGTAGTTTCTTCTCCTTAATTTGCCTGCTCCAGTGTGGAACTCGCACCACTCCGATCCGGCTTCGCTCCTTCTTCTTGAAGTCCTGGGCCGGACAGTCTCGCAGGTAAGAAGTTAAAAAATAAATAAATAAAAGAATGTGCAGCTCTGCCTTTCCTACCTTCGCAGCTCCGAGGCTGTGAGATGTAATTAATTGCTCCAAAAGCTTTGACAGGCTTCACCGCTCACTGTGAGCTGTAGCTGACTTTCTCCCGGTAACAAATTAAGAGTGATGCCTCGGGGAAGCTGAAGATGAGCAAAAATTATCTCGCTGGGTCCATAACCGAGACCGGCCGCAAACAGTTTCTTTCCGAGTACGTGTTTCCCCGCAAAGTTTGTCCGGGACACATTTGTTAAAGGTTTAGCACCTCTGTCTCGTTTGAAAAAGAAACTACAAAAGCCCATTGGAAAAGCGGGGTGTTAAACTGAAGAATGTATGTGATGGTGATTTATGGCCCTACAAAGTTTTTTGTTTACTTGAAGCAGACCCTAATTACAAGGGCTTCCAAAAAAAAGAAAAAAAATAGGAGAGAGAGATTTCCCAAGCTCTGTGTATGTCTATAGCGGGTTTTGCCTCCCCAGATCTGGGTGTAGTGGCCAGATGTGACTCACAAACATCTGGTTAGCTGAGCCGCTTTTTCTTTTAGCCGGAAAGTGCCTTTGACCGAAATGGGTAAGATCGAGACTCTACAAAATTCGGCATAAAAGCGGCGGCTACTGGGGGACTCCCAGTTTGAAAATATCAGGCTTTGAAAAAGGTTCGGTGTTTGTTTTTGGTGTGGGGGGGATGTCTTCGAAAATGGGTCATTTCGTCCAAATACCGTTTCGGACACTGAAAGGGAGGGAGAGATTTCGAGTGGGAATATCGGATGCTTTATATTCTATGGACTCGTGCTGATAATTTCTGTCTCCGGAAAAAAAAGAACCCCCCTTCAACCTCCTCCGTGAAGGCCTGATGTGTATTTTAAAACAGAGACAGGAAAACCTTTTGTATGGAGGGGAAAAATTCCGAGAAATCGAATTAAACAAGGAAAGTTTTTTCTAAATATATATATATTTGTGCTCTCTGTTCTTCTCTGGCTCTTTTCCCTTTAGAGTGAGATAATAACTCAGTCCCCGGGACAAGTTGCCAGATCTAAAAATGTCCTCATACATTGCGAAACTGGAAAAGTTTTGACTCAGTGTCTAATATTTCCCGAGGCGAAGTGGTATATTGGCAGAGAGCAGGAGCTCGGAAACACAGGCGTCTGTTTTGGTTTTCTTTCCTTTTTATTATTTTTTAATTTTTTTTCTCCTGAAATTTGCTTTGCATTACATTTCCTCGGCTTTAGAATTATCTTTACTCGCCTCCAGCTAAACTTGAAATTTTTTACCAAGCGCTTGATCTGTTGGCGAATGAAATCTGAGAAGAAACCGCAGGCCCTAAGTGGCCGTAATTTAATTGATTTTATCATAAATCATCAACTTCATGAAGAACCAAAGTTTTCATTGAAGTAAATTGATATTAATGGACACTTTCTGATCTTCAGCCCTATAGATCTATATGGTGGCGGTGCTCCCGTTTCTGCTCTTTTGGGACAGGAGATTTTAAGGGCAGAGTGTGTGTTTTTCCACCCTTCTAGTTTTCGTTTCTCCCACCCTCCCTAAAGAACGGCTTTTATTTCCAGCGTGGGGAATTTGATCCCTGGTGTGGAGATGGGGATCTGAAAGCTCAGCTCCTCGATTAGGCTTTTTTTTCGGGAAGGGTGAGCGCCGAATAGATGGGTTTCTTCGGATTATTGCCCCTAGGGAGGTTATTCCCTTTGCCCCGGGGTTCGGGAGGAGTAGAGATGGGATATTTTTGTCAAAAACACGCGTGTCGCAGCCAAGTTTATCCCGACACCGCCAGCGCCGGCACCGCCTCACTTTCATCCCTGTTAAAAATAGAAATAGGATTTAAACCCCTCGCTTCCATCTACGTGACTTCTGCTGTGTTAAACATTGTCGTTTCCAAATCTTTCCCGCCTAATTAAAAATTAACTAAGAGCTCGGGATGGATGGGAGCCCTTTGATATGGTGATGAGGGTGCCCGAGCGAATACCCTTAGAGTAAGAGAGGATTTTAGCCAAGGGCAGCGGCTCGCGTGGGTGTTTGGGGGGTGTTTGCAGAGATGCACCGTGCAGGGAGGATGCAGCACTCAGTGGTATCCGCACAGGTCTCTACAGACGATAAATAACCAGTGTAAACATCCCATAACAGAGAAATATAATTCCTTGACACTTCTTTCTCCCTCTCCCGAGACTTCCTCCTCCGAAACTGTTAGTCTTTATGAATTATCAGAAGGAAGCAGGTAAAATGGAACTCATTTCTTCTCCCAGGTCCCTTCTCCCTCATGCCCAGCTCGTTCTCCAGCGCCAGCCGAGTCCCGGATTCAGGCGAGTATCACTGCAAAAAATAACCGAATTCCTTCCTTTTCTCACAGAAACGGCCACGGCGGTAGCGTGGGTGCCTGGTCTTCCCGCGAGGCGAAGGAATTGCAGTGGGAGAAAAGCTTGGAATCCTCATTTTCTCCCTCTCACTTTTTTTTTTTTTTTTTTAGTTTTCTTTTTTGAAGAGGAGGAGGAGGGTGTGGGTTAAAATGGGAAGAAATAGCAAGATTGGAAGTGAGAGCAGAAACCACCTCCTCGCTGCCGGGGCCAGCGGCAGCAGCCCGGGCGCGGCTCCGGGGGGCGAGGAGCCCATTCCCAGGGTCTCAAGGGGACGCAGAGATGTCCCTCTCCCTTTTCTCTGTCCCCAAACCCCGTTATTTTCCCCTCGGGTTCCGCCGTGGACGCTGAGGCTTTGGGAGCGGTGCTCGCTGCCGTCGCTTTCTTAGATAGTGTTTCGTCGCCTCCTTCGCCTTCAGGTTAAAAGATAAAAAAGAAAAACAATATTAAGAAAAAAAGAAGCCCAGAACGCCCCAAAGGCCAGGGCAGCCCCAGCCGCGGCAGGAGGGAGCGAGGGGAATCTTCTGTCCGGCTACCCGGGAAGTTTTGGGAATTTGCTGATGGGGGAATTAGTGGGGTTGGAGGGGGGAGCCGGTCATTTACCAATTCTCTATAAAATGGGCAAAAGGTTGACGTGTCTCAGTCACGTGAGCGCATAATTCAAGCTATTATTTTGGCGTTTGGAAGGAAAGAGGGGGGAGGAGAAGAAAAGTGGGGATGGTGATTCCCAGCCCCTCTCTGGGAGCTGCTCCCAAAATAGCTACTTGTAGCACGCTGATACCTCAATCTGCCGTCTCCTCTCTCCCACCCTCCGATGCCCCCCCAAGTCGCACCTCACCCTTCCCTGGGGCCAGGAGAGGTTTTTTTAGCCGCCCCATGGGAGAGGGATGTTGGGGGACCAGTGAGACCCAGCCCGGGAAGTGTGTGTCTGCCCGGTTGTTGGCTTTATTTTGGTTTTTTTCTATTTTTGAGACAATTCCAAAGCGCTTCCGCTGATTGATCATTAACCTGGTGAGTTATTGCTCTTCTAAGCAAAGGTCAGGGGGAGAAAAAGGTCTAATCTGTCAAGGCAAAGCCACTGCTCACTCAGTTTCATTTTGATTTCTTATCCTGGCTGGCTTCTGTTTGGGGTTTCAGGAGGTCCTGGACGCTCCATAACTCTCTCCTCCTCCTCGGAGCTCTCTCCTCCCTCGTGCTCTCTGTTTGTGGAAGGGGAAAACCCAAATTCCTTCCCTTTAGGGAAAAAAAAAGGCCAAGGGAGGGTGAGCGGCCCCGCGGGAGGAGGCGGTGGGTGCTGAGCCCTCCCAGGGGGGTTTCAGCCCACGGCTGGTGCGGGAGGAGCGGGGCCGGGCTGGACAGGCACCGCCCCTGAGAGAAAAATTAATAGAGGGAAAAAAAAACCCCAAATCAAAACAAAGAACACGGGGAGGGGGTGGGGGAAACCTCGCTCCATCCCTCTTCTGCTTGTACTGCGAGGGAATAAATTAAAAACAAAGAAAAACAACCACCACCACCCGCTTGCTGGAGCCGTTATTTATTCCAGCTTCTTTTTGTTGTTTGTTTCTGTTTTCCCCTCCTCCTTCCTTCATCCACTCCAAATAAACGCGATTTTCCCTCTTTTCTCCACCTCCTCGTGGCTTGCCCACTTCCCTTCTTCCTCCCCGGGCCCGATGTGGGAGGAACTTGCCAAGACTCACTTTGCGTTTGCTGAGCTCGCAGAGCAGAAAGGGTGTTTTTCTTTTCCTCATTTTTTTCCCCTCTCTTTACAAATCTCTGTGTGTACTCTGCAGAGGGAACTGAAAAGCCCCAGTTAACCGGGGAAGGCGGTGATGTAAGTGGAATATTGCCAAAGCTGTGTATTAAAGCGTGCGCGCATGTAATAATAATACTAATAAAAAATACAGCTACAGGCCGCCGACTAGAGAAGGTCACGAAGCATCCGCGGGTGATTTATGGACTCGGGGATGTTGTCACAAGCAGAGTAGGGGTGTGAGGGGAACATTTTTATTTGAGATTAATAACATCAACATACAGAACGGAAACAGGATTATTAAAGCGACTGAATGTTTCCCAAAACGAAAATATTTTTAAATGAGATTGCTTTTTCTTTCTCCCGTTCTTTCTCCCTTTCCGAGTCCTCCGTGCCAAAGTTGCGGTGATAAATCTCGGCGTGGCTTTAAAAATGTTTACGGCTCGAAACCGTTAATTCTGGTACCAAATCACCGCTGTGTGGATGGTGTCCTCGCACACTATAAAGCATCTCCGTCCTCCCCCCTTCGTGGCGATCCTGCGAGCACATTGTGGAAACACGAAAAAAACCCACCCCATATTCTGAATCCTTAAGGATTTTCTGCCTTTCAGGAAAACGGCCTCATATTTTCCTTACTGTTTTATTGTTGTTAGGCTAAAACTAATTAACTGCATGTATTTAATCTCTTAAACGCGTTTAACTCTGAAATCACCGGGAGAATTTAACCAGAACCCTTCATGATACACATATTTTTTTAATTGCATCCAGAGTTCAGCACCAGCCGTGGACAAACCGCCCACGGTTCACGCCAAAGTGTTTCCATCCCTAATCGAGCTCCAGGACGGGGCTTCCACTGGGGAAAGGTGGAAGGAAACACCGGAGAGAGAGGGGATTGCATCAAATCTACAGAAATAAACCTGGTGTTCTCCCCTTTGATGAGACTGTTGGGTTATCAGTGGATGGAGAGCGGTGCGATCCCTGGAAATGCGGTGCTTGCTGGGGTGGGAGATAATCTCAGAGGAAATGCTGGGGCTTTTGTTCATTAGAGCCTATCTTCTCCCCATTTCCACCCAAAGGTTTCTCTCGATGATGACTCCCCTTGTCCATGCTTTTCTGACCGAAGTTTCATACTTTTTTTTTCCTTCCCCTCCCCCTCAGTCCTTCTTTCTCAAAGTCCACCGCTGCCTCGAATTTGCTGGACGAGACATCCGAGAATTGGTGAGTTTTGCCGAATATCCTACCTGGTCCCTGTCTGTGTGTGTCTCCGTATCTCCCTCCGCATCAGCCTTGGAAGCCATTCCTTCTCTAAAGTCCCACAACGTGACTTTTTTTTTCCCCCCCCTCCTTCACCAACCCCAGAATAAGCAAAGGCTGCCCTGGATTTCAGCTGAGTATTTTCCGTTTGCTACTGGCTTGTCTTTAAACTTTGTGATTTATGGCCGTAACTTTGAGGGAGTGTTTTAAATGGAAGATATTTCCTGTACTCCCTTTGAAGGGAAATCCAGTCAGATTGCAACATTTGCTGCTGATTTCGCGACGAGTGCGAGGGAGTTACGTTTTAAAGAAAAATAAGCTGCAACCAAAGCAAAAAAGGCAAAACACTGGGAGCCTAAAATAACTACTTACAGGAGCTCAACGTATAAACGTGCAACGACCTCCTTAACAAGGATTTTTTTTCAGCTGGTTAAGGTTAAGACAAAATTTTGCACTTCAGAGGAGTTACTTGCAGAATCCGAGGTACTTCTGATTGTCCAAGTACTCCAAATAAGTCAGTGGAGATCCATATTCAGAAATCTATAGAGTACTTCATCTACAGAGAAATCTTTATATAATCCACTACTGTTTTTCCTCTTTCCTTCCCTGGGATTTCAACGCCGGGGTTCCAAAATAGGAACTGTCTTGTAGCAGAAGATTTATGTTGGAGCAGTTCATAAAAAGTCAGATGAGGGGGGGTAAAAAAATAAAATCGCAATAATGGTGTCCCCTGGTCGAAACAGTCCCATGTGGAATCTGAACGCTGCAGCCAGGACAATAGCTGGAAACACCGTAATCCTTGGGATAAGACTTTATCCATCACCTAGAAAACCTTGGCTGTCCAGCCCAGAGTAAGTCCTCTTAAAAGTCAAATGTTTACTCGGACATCCTTCTCTTTCATTCCAGAGTTATCAGCCTAAAGGTGCACGAAACACACACACCAAAAAAAAAAAAAAAAAAAANAAAAAAGAAAAAAAAAGAAAAAGGCGGTGGAACCCCCTCGAAGGGTAGTACCTTCCCAGCAAAGTCCAAGGAGTCTTTGTGGTCCCTCTTTTTCTCCTTTTGCTAAACGTAGATTCCCCCCCGTCAGCACTTAACGCAAAGGAGTGAGCGCCAGAATTAAAGGAGGGAAGATAATTGCGATGTGAAACAAAAGTAGCGCCTAAAAAAAAAAGTGCAGACACCTAAATTCTTCGCCCTGCCTTCCTCCCACTCGCCAGCCCCTCCTCGTCACGGACTTTCCCCAAAACGCATCTTGGCGAGTTTCTGCTCTCGGCAGCCGTGTGGGAGCGGGGAGAGGCGTAAATCTCCCGTGGCGACAGCAGCAGTGCCTTGCATAGCAATAACGGCGTTATTAATAATAGCAATAATAATCATCTTTATTGTTCACCACCTCGCCGCCTCGGCCTCCCCCGAGGGCCATCTGCCCCCCCCAAACCCCGCACCCACTCCCCCGCGGAGGCCGAGAGGAGCCCCCAGACATTGGGACGCACAAACTTTACGCCGAAGTTACTCGGAGTTGCAGCAACACCAGCCGTTCCTCCCCCCGTGCCCTCCACCCTTGCGACCCCCGGGGACGGCGGCTCCCGACCCCCCCTCGGGCCCCAGAAAAGGGGGTTTCGTCTGGGGGGGCTGCGAGGAGCCAAAAGCAGCCGAAGGGAGGGGGGGGAAAAATATCAGCTCTTGAAAGAGCCGCGATTGCCGCCGCGAAGGGGAGGGGGGAGACTATGACTATGTTGAAACGGTTTATTAGCATAAATTGACACCTAATTGTTAAACACGTGAATCAAAGGACAGCTTTGCTATCTTTCTGCCTAGGCCTCTGTCCACCACGTCTGCAATTAGCATAATTTTTCACTAGTGACGCTGTTTGGGAGGCTCGTTGGCTTTGGCCGGCAATCCAAACCAAATCTTTATTTTTAAATATCCCCTCCGCTTTATCCCCCCCACCCCCTCNCCCCAACTCCCCCGTAGCCTGGATTCTTTTCGTTATTATTTTAATCCCAGCCAAGCATTGCATAGTTAAAAGGGGGGTGGGGGGGGTGTTGTGTTCAGCTTTTCTTTCTTTCTTTTTTTTTTTTCCCTTCTCCTTTCCCTTCTTCCCCTTTGCTGTGGTAAAGCAGAGGCCATTGTTATCAGTGAGCAGCGCGTACCAGTCCATAGGGCAACTAGAATCTCAGGGTTTGTCCATTCAAAGCCCTCAGCTTTTCTGCACATCTTGGAAGCTGGAAAGCATCTTGATTTTTTTTTTTTTTTTCCCAAACGGAGACCGAGAGACAATTTGAGCTGCCGTAACCGAAAGCTCCACTGGCTGAGCCCCCTCCCCCTCTGTTTTGGCTTTTTTTTATACATATATCCATGCCTATGCCGGATTTTTTTCCTCTCTCTCGTATATTCCTTTAACGTTTTTAAAGGAAGGGGGTCATTCCTTGCTTATTGATTGCGTGGATGCTGGATGTGAAAATATATTATGTCTGCCTGTGCTTTGCTCGTCAGAGACTAAGGTAAGCCGGACTCAAATAGGCTATCACTTTGTGAATGGCGGAGTATATGTCCCAATGATTTATGACCATATGACTCCAATCTCGGTTCAAGAAGAGTTCACAAGCTTTAAGCTTCCTTCCACGCAGAGCCTCTTTTGCAGCCCTCATCCAGGGCCCTTTTTCCCCCCCCGCTTTACAACTGGGGAGTTCTGGTTGGGGTGAAGCTCGCTGGTGGGGGAGGGAAGAGGGAAATTTTAGGAATGTCTCTCTATTTTTCAGGCATATCCAGCGCAAGGCAGTCGCTGGGATTTGAGCTCTTTCTGAGCAGCCGACCTATTGTTAAGGGCATGTTTAGAATATTTATTATTAATAATAATTTAAATTAAAAGCGGGGCTATGCCTGGCTTGTCTGGCTCTGGGAAATGTACCTTAGAAAGGGGCGGGGGAGGGGAAAGACGCTGCTCTTCTTCAGAAACACACTCAGGTTGTGAATTTAGGATTTCCAACATGGAGGGGACGGCTTTATAGCAGAACACCTCTGCCTTAGCTTCCTTTTATCTTTTTCCCCCGACCGCCTGATTTTTTTTTTTTCCCCGAGCATCCTCCTCCCCGCGGCCTTTTCCCTCTCGCACCTTCCCCCGATTTCTGTTTCTTTTTTAAAATGTCTCTAAATCCTCGCACTCAAAAGTTGCAGGCAAAGAGTTTGTGGTTAAATGTTACCGCTCGCAAAGTGAAACTTGGAGCGCGGTGAAACAGCCGGTGCGGGTCCTGCCCGGGTTTAATTGGAACAGGAGATCATCGAATATTTATTATTCTGCCTGAGATTTTTTTTTTTTTTAAGCAATTCCTTGGAGTAAATAATTAGGATTGCGGCCGTCCCGGGCGAAGATAAATGAGCGGCATTTGTGAGGCGCTGAGAGATGAGGTACAAAGCAAATCTGTGGAAGCCACAAGCGAGGGAGCTTTTGGGTGAAGGGGATTGTAAATTTATTTTATGGACATTTAAAAAAAAAAATCGTCGCTGTTATTTTTAGCTGCTTTAGCTGAGCCTCACAGCTCGGTTCTGGTTTGGGTTTGTTTTGTCGTTTTCTTTTTTTTTTTTTTTTAAAGAAACCTTTGCCAGACAGGAAGGCCTTGGAGAAATTCCCACCTCTGCCCTCGTAGATATTTTCAGCAAACCTATTCATAATAAAGGCGCTGCTGTTTGTTAATTAATTCACAGCTCCTCGGCTCGGGCAGTGGAATCTACTTTTTAATAAGATATATTTATCATGGTGAGGAAACCAAATGAGAATAACTTCCAGCAAGGATATCATCCTCTCTGTAGACAATAATACATCTCCGTGGAAGATACAATACAGATTTGGGAATGCAGAAAGGATTTAATCAGTGTAAAAAAACCGAAGCAAGTCCCTTCGTGGACACGTTGTCTGAGGCTGTGTTAAAAGTAAATGGAGGTTTCATATGACGTGACATAAGAACACAGCAGTCAGGGAAGAGAAAAAAAGATGTTATTTATTGTCGAGCTGTGGCTTCTGTTAAACCTCGGTACTTAGAAATATCGCATTAGACTTTATCTCCACTGAGTTTATTTTATTTTATTTTCGAGAATGAAAGAGCCCAGATAAAATTAAATATACAAGAGATACAATTAAATATACAATGGATATCAATTTCAAAACAAAATGCACAGTGGCTCCTCTCAAACTCTTGGCTGCAAAGACAAGTCTCTGCCTTTTTATAATCCGTGTGCTGCTTGATTGAGCTTCAGCCATCAGAATTATTTTCAGGTCAGGATAGTTTTATTGGGTTTGAGGGTATTTCTACTCTGTTTCCATGGGAGAGAAAGTTTATGCTTTGAAAAAAGAAAAAGAGAGAGAAAGAGAAATAAAAAAAGGTCAGAGAGAGAAGGGGAAAAAAAGGAAGGTTTCATTTTGTAATTTTAGGCTTTGGACTGGGTTTTTAGACTTTTTGATCTTGGACTGAGGGAAGGACGAAGGATGAAAAATCAAAGGGGTAGAAAGTTAAGAGCAAATGGCCTGGTGACATGTTTGTTTTCCAAGGGAAAAAAAATAACAACAGCAATTAAACTGGTTTTGGAATCAGCATCTTGCCAATGGTAGTTCCAGATTCAGGACCATGAGTACAAAGCCATGCAGGCAGTGACTGGGTTTGTTTTCTAAATACAACCTGTCCTACCAGAGAGAAAGAGAGAGACCCATGAACAGGCCAAAGGAAGCACATTCTTGAATTCATGCCCCTGCTTAAATCTGCTGAAAATATTTGCACTGAATTCCAAAGACATTGTGAGTTCCTGTGTAAACAGCAAATGAAACCAACTGTGCCAGGACACCATTACCTGCATAAAACATACTGACTATTTGCTGTTCTCAGTTAAAAAAAAAAATACCAGACAAAGGCCCTGCAATAAACTTATCAGACTTTTAATTGCTGAAGATACAACGTCTTGCTGGTTGTTATGTGTGTGAATGGCTGATTTGAATAGTCAGGGGTAGGAAAGCAAGACTTTCATTCCTTTGATGCCTGTGGCCAGTGATTCTCTGTTCTGTGGCCTTGTATTTATGTTATTTGTGTGTTACCTGTGGATGTGAATATGTGTATCTACATGGAAACACACATATTTAATTGGGAGTATATATGTCTGCATGGCTGTACGTGTCTATAGATAAATACAGGAGTAAACAGACGTACACAGATGAAACCACATGTACTTACAGAGGCTGTTACACCTCCTGGATGGAAGAAAAAAGGTTCAACCAACAGCCTACTGAACCAACCAGGAAAACTGTCCCCCCCACATCAGCTCAACACTTTTGCACTGTAACATTTGTCGAGCCTCCTTAGGCTGCACACAGGACAAAATCTGCTCAAAGCATCTGTTCACCCTGTTCTGCAGGACCCTATTCATGTCATGGGCCTTTCAGGCCCCAAGATGGATTCCTAGGCCGGGTACTATTATTGTGTGTTTTCTCCTAACCTTTCAGGTCAGCTTCCAATAGACAGCTGGAAACGGCCTGTCACGTGGCCTTGGGGTGCCAATGTTCTGCCATAGGGGTGTCAAGACCCTGGTAGCCGGAAAAATCCTTTTGGGGAGTCCCAGAGATGCAGAAGACGACGTACTACGACAGCTCCACGCTCTTTGGGGGTTACTCCTACGGGAGTGCCAATGGCTTCGGCTACGAGGGTCCCCAGCAGCCCTTCCAGGCGGCCTCTCACATGGAGAACGACTACCAGAGGTCTGCCTGCTCCCTCCAGTCTCTTGGCAACACGACCCCACACGCCAAAAGTAAAGAGCTGAACGGGAGCTGCATGAGGCCCAGTTTGCCCCAGGAGCACCACGCGCCTCCCCCCGTCTCGCCGCCCCCCAACCCCGCCACCAACAGCACCAGTAGCAACAGCAATAACCAGTCAGGGAGCAGTAAAAGTGCCCCCAGCAAAGCCAACCTCAGTGCAAACGCCAGTCTCACCAAGCAGATCTTCCCCTGGATGAAAGAATCGAGGCAGAACTCCAAGCAGAAAAATGGCTCCCCCAGCACAGGTACATTGTGGGGTCTTTGTAACCGCTTTCCCAAACAAGGTGGTGAAGATGTTGGTCAGGGTGGTTTTGTTTGTTTGGAGGGAGAGGATGCAGTGAGGATCCAGAGAGGATCCTGGCACTGGGCATGAACCAGCCTTGGCCCCTCCAGCAGCACTGGCTGTGCCCACTTGGTTTGTTTTAAACACAACCAGAGCACCACAGGGAAATACAACCAGGTGGTTGTACACAGGTGATATCTGACTGTGTAGACACAGATACAGGAAAACAGGCACCCAACTGCTCAACCCGGTGCTGCTAAAGCTGTGCTTGTTCTCTTCCCACCTCCCTGCCTCCAGACATGGTAGTGAACATGGTGTGTGTGCATACAGTGATCATATGCATAAACATATGCATCTTCTTGCAGAAATACACACACAAGTGTAACACGATCAAAAAAAATCAGTTTGGAAATATCACTGGGTTTTTTTTTACTCATATAAACGTCATGGCACACACTTCATCCTACATTAATCCTACACATAATTTATCTGTTATCTCTCGAAAAGGTGATTTGGTGTTTAACAATGCACGTGCAAATATTTGTGTTATACAAATACAAGACACACACAAGATGTGCGTGTGCATTCACACCTCAGCAAACAAAATACCTCCCAACACTGACCCGTGTTAGTATTAATTGGCTCTGCAGTGACTGCCCCCCTGCCAAATATTATTTTCTCAAAATTATCTGTTGGAAATAATCGACTCCTAAATAAATGGCCCTGGAATCCTTTTCTACATGACATGATCAAATTTTCATAAACCAGGGGCAGCTTTGGAGAACAGAACTCTTAATAAATGACATGATTATGGAGTGCAGGCTAATGCAAAGGGGTGAGGGAAGGGGGGGTGGGGGGTCGAACTCTTGTGCCTGTTCCAGGATTTATTAAGAAACGATGCATTCAATTTCTGCATGTAAGTAATTATCTTTTATTTCATTTCACGGCCAGCAGAAACCTGCAGCGGCGAGAAAAGCCCTCCAGGCTCCTCGGCCTCCAAGAGAGCCCGCACAGCCTACACCAGTGCTCAGCTGGTGGAGCTGGAGAAGGAATTCCACTTCAACCGCTACCTGTGCAGGCCCCGCCGCGTGGAGATGGCCAACCTGCTGAACCTCAGCGAGAGGCAGATCAAGATCTGGTTCCAGAACAGGAGGATGAAGTACAAGAAAGATCAGAAGTCGAAAGGCATGGGGTCTTCCTCCGGAGGGCCTTCCCCCACGGGCAGCCCTCCCCAGCCCATGCAATCCTCGGCTGGATTTATGAACGCCTTGCACAGCATGAGCAGTAACTACGACGCCCCCTCGCCGCCTTCCTTCAATAAACCCCACCAAAATGCCTATGCCATGTCAACTAACTACCAAAACCCCCTCAAAGGCTGCCCCTCCCAACAGAAATACGCCAACACGGCCCCCGAGTACGACCCCCACGTGTTACAAGGGAACGGGGTGGCCTACGGGACTCCCAGTATGCAGGGAAGCCCCGTCTATGTTGGAGGTAACTATGTGGATTCTATGCCCACCTCTGGCCCGTCTCTTTACGGCCTCAATCACCTGCCACATCACCAGGCTGCCAACATGGACTACAACGGGCCTCCCCAGATGCCCCCGAGCCAGCACCACGGACCGTGTGAGAGCCACCCCACCTACACAGACCTTTCCACGCACCACACTTCTTCTCAGGGCAGAATCCAAGAGGCGCCCAAGCTCACCCACCTGTGAGAGGGAGCCAGGGACAGGCTCAGGTGAAGCAGATGGGAGCCCTCCATGGGGGCATGGGAGAGGGGAAGAGGGCAGGCTCAGCTTCAGGAACATTTGTGTTGAGCTGTTTCCTTTCTTTCTTGGACAGGGCAATTTCTACCAGGTTGTTGTGCTCGCTGTTATTATTTCTGGGGTTTGTTTCCAAGCATTTCAGTGTTCACTGCCTAAAGCAGCTCTCTCCCAGAAGAGATGTACCTCCTGTGTTTCAACACAAATGCTTCTGAAGCGGGTTTGAGGTAGTTTTGTGGGAATCTAGCAGATTTGAAGCAGCAACATCCTTCATTTCCAACCCAAGTACAGATCACCACTGGTAATCCTTGGACACTGGAAAGTAGAAGAGTCAACCAGCCAAGTCTTTACAGTTGGTGTCTCTGCACCTGCATAAACATGTGTGCAGTCAAAAGAGATTCACAAGAAAACTACCCACTTCTCTGACTTCTTCTCAAGATCAACCTGTGCTTTCCTTTCCAGCCTTCAGAGGAAGGGAGTCCTTTTTCACTGAGCAACTTCCCCCTGGTCCCCACACAAACTGCAAATATACACACCTGCCAACGTGTGGGATTCACACTCTTCCCCTCCAGTCCCTTCTTCCCCTCTCAAAAAATAATACTAAAAAAAAAAATTTGAGTAAAAGGGGCCTAAGAATCACAAAGGGTTCAGGAAGTGAGTTTTTGAAATGCCTAACCCCCACTCCCCAACAACAGCAGTCCAAAGAGAGGAAGAAAGAGTTGACAGGTCTGAATATTTTCCCACCTTTGCCTCTGATGACGTGAAGTCTCCATTTGACAGCACCGGGGTTTTTTTGTTTTGGGGGTATTTTTTCTTAGGGTTCATTAACAGAAAAGCAATCTTAGGACTTAGAAGTCCTACGCTTCTTTCCTCCTCTTCTCTTGACCTTACGTGAAAACAGGGTATATTTGAACAAATGGAATGTCCTCCAATCGAAGCAGAAGTGAATGGATCAGTAGTATTTGCTAATGCTTTCTTGTCTGGACATCTTTGTTGCACTTAGAGTTTACATATAATGGGTATTAAAACAACTTTGAAGGGCTTTCGTCCAACTCAGTCGAGATGCCCTTCAATAGGTGTGTGTTCTGGTGAACATTCATATATATTTATTGGTTATAGCCAGTTTAAAATATTTTCCTTTTTTTGTATTATTTATCCCCAATATTATGTATTTATATGAGGAAAAAAAAAAGAATCAAATCGTACTTTTTTAGTATTTACTTGTTATAAAGGACATTGTGTTTCCTTGTCATTGTACAACAAGCTTATTTTAGTTATTGTAATTTAGAAAGATCAGTAGTTTTATGTTACCTTAGTACTTATGAATAATGTAATTAGTTCTACTGGAGGCATGAGAGCAGAACCAGACTGTAATTGTATAGTCCTGAATTAGAAGAACTATAGCTAATCCCTCCCTCCCACCTCACCCCTCCTCTTTGGAGATCTTTCTTTGTTCTTACAGTAGTTATTTTATTTCCTTGCTTAAGGGTTGTCTGTTGAACAATTCTTGAATAAACTTTCTGTTATCAATTTTATCTTGTCCTATCAGTCGGATTTAAGGTCAAAATAGACCGTTTGTGCACCAAAAAAGAAAAAAAAAAAGCGCGAAGGGAAGGAGAGGAAGGGATGGATTGAGGGCAGATCCCGCCATTCAGCTCGGCATTAAATTTTGGGGTGAAATCCTGGGAATTCGGGCCAGGAGCGACCCCTCCATCCCCTCCGTGGCCACAAAGAGGAATCACGTGGCGCCGGGGCTGGGCTGCCATTGGGCTGCGAATGAAAACAAAGGAAAAGGATTAATTCCCAAAAAAAAAAAAAAAAAAAAAAGGCTGAAAAAAATAAATAAATAAATAAAGAATAAAATAAAATAAAAAATGACCCAGAGTTCCCATGCGAGGACCTCGGTAGTGAAGAGAAATTAAATGACTTATTTAAATAGAGTTTAATTATCACTAAGGCACGAGGATATGTGCACACGCGTGTCCACACACGCACACGTGTCCACACACATGTGCACACACAAACACACACACCCCCACGCGCCCCACACGCATCTAAAATTGTTATTAAAAGGGGGGAAAAGCCGCAGCCAAATGTTACATTATCGGTGGGAGCAAAAGGGAGAACGACCCTTTGCCAGCAGCCAAAGCAGATGGGATAATGCCGTGAATAATTTGCCTTTTATGCTCTAAAGCCCTAAGAAAACTTATATTAAAGCAGCGAGGAGCAATAAAAGTTTTATGGTCCTGGAAAGGGGGTGAAATGCTTGTCAAGCTCGAAATGCTCCATTTCTGTGGCTGAGGAGGAGGGGAAGGTTCCCTCCGAAGGAAAGAAGAGGGGGATTTGATTGCTGCCGGGAGAAAAGGGTGAAAAGGCTGTAAAAGGTACCAAAAATTAGGAATGGGCTGTAGAAAGAGCGTGTGTGTGTATTTTATACACCTGTGTGCACAGCCAGGGACATCCACGGGCGCCTGGATAAACCCACAGGTATAAAAAGGTCTGGTGGAGAAAGGTTCACACGAGAAATGATGCAGTGCTTCCTGCCGGCTCTGATCTCTCTTAATAAATGAAGTTCCAGGTTAATAATTATAACCTTGGCACAACAATAAATAACGGGATCACAGAGAGACAGGGCTTGTTTTTCTCCCCAGGACCGGGGCTGGGTTATGCCCATCCATGCAAAGAGAAATTTACCATTCGGAGTTAGTAGAATTTAAAAGCATGAAAGCCTGTAGGCTCTGATTGGGATCGGCTCAAAGAACAAGGGCTTGGGTTTGTCGTTGCCTGCCCCCTCCCATCCCCACTGAATCTATTTTTGCCGTCGCCATGTTGCTGGGGTTTGTGGCAGGGATTCCCAGGATCGACTTAAAATCTGGGAAAAGAGGGGGAAAAAAGCCAATTCCGGGGCTCTGAGAGTGACACCTCGCAGTGGCTCCACGGGCTCCGTCTCCTACAACTCCTCACATTCCAGGTTTAATTTGTGCCACTGCATTAAAGCAGCAGGCCCAGGTTTGTCTTACAATTATTGCATTTCTCTATCCTTCACTAAACCTGTGAATTTATTTGTATGATGTGATGCCTTTCCCCTTGAGTAGAGATATTTTTTTTTCCCTTGTGCCTCCATGTGATGCGTGGGAAAAAAAAATCCCTCTTCCCCCGAGAGGTTCTTTAGCTTTTATTTTTTTCTCTTTTTTTTCCCCTCCCCTCTTTTATTTTTTTTTCTGGCAACTCAGTGTGAGCAAAAAGCAGAGACAACTGTTGGGAGTGGCTGGAAAGAGTTTTCTTTTGCATCCCAAACTCTTTCAATTCATTCCAGCCCCTCAGTAACCCACCATCCCTCAAAAAGGAGGAACCTCATGGCAAAATCCAAGACCCCCAAAATTCCACTTCAATCCAAACAAAGAAGAAATGATTGGAAACCCAACTATTATTTTTTACATTGATCTGCTGAGCTTGAGTAGATTTATGGTGATTCTGATGAGTGCTTTCACAACACGAAATATTTAGTGAAAATCTCCCTTTAATCAAGCTGCAGTTTGTAATTTTTTAATTATTATTATTATTTTCTTTACCCTTTTGCTAAACTGCGTTTCAGCCTTGGCTTCAGCTCCAGCTTTAGATTTATTATGTGTATCTCAGAAACACTCACCACCCACACAGATGCTTGAACTGACAAAAGTTTCTAGGCTTCTCCCTGTGTGAATGCAGCCTGCCAGTCGCTCCCCGCTGCAAAATGGGAGAAATGGAGCTTGAACAAATAAACTTCAAACCAGCCACTTTTCCAGTCGGCACCAAACAGCCTAATTTTTGTTTCCCCTCCCCCGCAAAATTATTGCTTTCTCCACTTCCCGAATTCAGGCCTGTGGATTAAACTTTATAAATTTTTCTCGGGTTAAGTAACTCTTTGGCAAAAGCCGAATTTCTTTGCTGAGTGAGTTGGGCCCAGCTGTCAAAAGTCTTTCGAGAAAAAGATTGATTGTTTCTCTCTTCTTTTTGGTTTGTGTGGACCCAGGCACTTTAAAGAGGAAAAAAAAATCTTCCTGGGAAATGACTTTTCATTTTATTTATTTATTTTGTAAACTCTGAAAGTGGCACTGTTTATTGGAGATGGGAGGCAAAAAAAAAAGATGGGAAGGAAGAAATGTGATTTCAAAGATATCTGTGACCTTAAAACATGTTTGGCCTTTAAGGAAAGTGCAAAAGGTCCATTAAGTCTGGCTTTGGAAGCAGGAGGATTATGCTGTTCTTGAAAAGTAATCGAAGCTGGTAAATCGGGCCGGTCTAACTATCCTTGACTTAAAAGCTCACTTGATTTCCTAAGTGCTCATCTCCAACCCAAATCCTCCCTTGGGCTCGATCTTTGGGAGTTCCACAACATATGGATGAGGTGGAAACACCGGCCAGCAGCGATGGGAGCTGAGATCCAGCTGGGAATGTCGGTGGGGCAAAGCCCCTTTTCCCACGCCTCGTTTCCCCACCTAAAGCTGCGAACTGTGGGGAACTCAATGTCTGGAGGCTCCTGGCGCAGGCAGGGCAGGCAATGCAGGCAGAACAGGCAGCACCAGGCGGGGCAGGAAGGACAGGCAGGACAGGCAGTAGCAGGCAGGGCAGGAAGCACAGGCAGGAGAGGCAGCAAGCAGGACAGGCAGCCTGAGACAGGAGAGGTAGGGCAGGCAGCACAGGCAGGGAAGGCAGGGCAGCAGGGAAGGCAGCACAGGCAGGGAAGGCAGGACAGCAGGGAAGGCAGCACAGGCAGCGCAGGCAGCACAGGCAGCACAGGCAGCACCTCCCTGCCCGCAGCCCACGGCTGATGGCAGTGGGGTGATGGTGGACGGTGGTGGCTTTTCTGGGGGTTCTTCTCTCTCTCTCTCTTTTTTTTTTTTAATCAATTAAAGAAAATAATGCTTTCTGTTTGCCACCAGGCCCCGCCTGCCATTGGCCAGGGCTGGCCACGTGAGCAGGAATTGGCTGCAATTTCGCCCCAGTCTCGAGTTTAGCAGAGCAAGGTCCCCCTCCGCCTGTATTATCAGCAATATAACAATTATAAAAAGCCCGAGAACCATCATCATCACTGCCATAAAAAACTGAGGCCCTCGGTTTTCTTTCCCTCTCCCCTTCCTCCGCCCTGTCTCCCCCACCCCTCCTGCTTTTTAAACCCTGGGCCCTGGAAAAGCCATGAATTTTGAATTTGAGAGGGAGATCGGGTTTATAAATAGCCAGCCTTCGCTCGCAGAGTGCCTGACGTCTCTTCCCGCTGTCCTGGAGACATTTCAAACTTCATCAATCAAGGACTCGACATTAATTCCTCCTCCTTTTGAGCAAACCGTCCTCAGCCTGAATCCTTGTTCCAGCAGCCAGGCAAGACCGAGGAGCCAAAAAAGAGCATCTCATGGCCTGCTCCAGCTCCAGCCCCCGGCTCCGGCACAGCCCGGCCCCTTGGCAGCGGAATTCCCTTGGATGAAGGAGAAGAAATCGTCCAAGAAAGCTACCCAGGCTCCATCCTCTTCTTCCCCCCCATCATCTTCCTCGGTGCCGGTTCCTGCCGCAGGATCTCCTGCAGGTTCGTATAATGAGGGGGTGAGGGGGTATTTGCTGAAATCCGAGAGGATCCGAATAATAAAAAATCCTCTCCCCCCCGCCCCAAAGCATCCCTACCCCGGCCCCCCCTCCCCAAACAGACTTTGCCCCGCACCTCCCCCGAAACTGTGTCACGCAATAAAATACACCGCAGCAATGTGCCAGCCGGGGGGAGAGGGGGGTGTTCTCCTGCCTCCTCCCCGCGCAAATAAAAGAGCAAATTGTTGTAACGTCTGCGAAAGCCAAGAGGGAGAGAGGGGGCCGGGGGAGCCGGGCTGCAGCGGGGGGATTTTGCAGCTAAACCACAGCTCCATTTGCTTCACTTTCTCTCCCAGCCCCGCATTTTTTTTTTTTACAGCGTACTGGGAAAAGAAAAAAATAAAGGAAAACCAAACCCAAACCCCAGAGAAGTGCGGAGGGGGGAAAGAAAGACGGGTGGGTAACGCGGGGGCTGCTACCAGCAGGATGGGGAGGTGAAAGAACGAGAGCCGAGCTCTCAGCGTCCAGCACGGTGTTGCAAAATAAAATAATTACACCCCCGAATTGTCCCCCACTAAAGGAGTAGCCCCTCTCCGAGAAGCTCCTTGGCCAGGGAACTCGGTAGTCCTGGCCAGGGATCCTCTTTCCCTCGGGATAAAGTGTTTGAGACACAGTTCACCGTTTCAGTATTTTAATCGCACGGTTCAGGTAAATGCTGGGGCAGAAGGGCGGACACCGGAGCTCATTGGCCGGATAAAACAGGAATAATGAAATCAAAGCGTCCGTCCCGAACTACCGGTAAAGGAGAAAAAAAAAAAAGGAAGGAAGGAAAGGTTCGAAATTCCACTTCTCCGCGAGGGTGGCAGAGAAGGAAGGTCTCTAAAGGGAGAGGCCAAGGAGCAGAATCCCTTCTCATTGAGGCAAAGGGACGGAGGGTGATTTGCAATCCTCTTCCACAGTGGGAAGAGTTTAATTAAACATTTATTTCCTCACGTAGAGGCTCCCCCGCACCCCACCGCATGCTCGTTAGTGCGGGGCACGGCTCTGCCCTGCCCGCAACAGGGAGGAGACGGTTCCAACCCCTCCACTTGCCCCCGCTCCTCGCAACGTGCGTTTTTCTGTGTGTTTAAGACACGCAGGGACTGGCAGATACCAGCGGCTCCAGGAGGCTCCGGACCGCGTACACCAACACGCAGCTGCTGGAGCTGGAGAAGGAATTTCACTTCAACAAATACCTCTGCAGGCCCCGGCGGGTGGAGATCGCGGCTCTGCTCGACCTCACCGAGCGCCAAGTCAAGGTCTGGTTCCAGAACCGGCGGATGAAGCACAAGAGGCAAACCCAGTACAAAGAACCCCCCGACGGGGATCTCGCCTACCCCAACCTGGACGAGGGCAGTGACCCCGCGGAGGAGGCGGAGGGGAGCCCCGGTGTGGGGCCGGCCCCGGAGCCCGGGGGACCCTCCGGGAACGCGGGGAACGCGGGGGAACCCAGCGCCTGCCCCGGGAGCCGCGACTCGCCTTTGCTGCCCGAGCTGAGCATCTTCTCGGCAGAGTCCTGCCTGCAGCTCTCCGAGGGCCTTTCCCCCACTCTCCACGGCTCCCTGGAGAGTCCCGTCCACTTCTCCGAGGAAGACCTGGACTTTTTTACGAGCGCACTTTGTTCCATAGATCTGCAACATTTAAATTTCCAATAGCGGCCCCCTCTCCCCTCCACACCTCGGCTGGACGTTTTTCCCAGTTCCAGGGGCACCGGCTCCCCCCGCTCATCTCTAAGAGGAGGGGGGCACCCCCAAAAATAGACCTCAAGCCATTTCTCATTCAATCACCGCCTCCCGCCCCCCAAATATTTTCTTTTTAAAGCTCCTCACTCCGTGAGACCCAAATCACCCTCCCAATATTTATTCTAGAAGGCTCACATGAAAGAACAGCCCGAGTTTTGCTAAATGGAGGTATTTAATGATAGTTTTTTTTTTTTTTTCGTTATTTATTTTAAAGAAAGCAGCCGATAGTTCTCACGCACATCAGAGATGTCAGCCCTCAAGAGAGAAATATTTGTAAATCTTTCAAGCGACTTTCTCAGGAATCAGAACGAGACTTTTAGATTTCTTAATAAAGCTAAATTAAAAAAAAATCAGGGGAAATTTCCTTCCTATTTTTAAGTTTTAGATGTAGACTATTTATTCAAATCCTTTAATAGCAAAGGGCAAATTATTTATTGTATATTATTTTCATAGAGTAAATAAATGTCTTTATAAAACCAAGAATCATGTGTTGCTACACATTTCATTCCAAAATGTGCGGGTTTTGCCTAAAACATACGCTTCCTCTTTCTTCCTCTGCAGTAATGAGGTTATAATAATCTCCTCGTGTGCACTGAGAGGAAACAAAAGAAATTGCTCCCAACCAACATTTCAAGAGGCTTCAGGAGTCAGAAATATTTGCTGCCTTCGGTTCTGTTTGCCTTTTCCTTGAGCTTCTTTTTCAATTTATCTCGGGTTTATTTTTTACTAAATCAAAGCAGGACGTTTATGTCTAATTTTAACATGTGCGGTTCTATTTTTGTGATCGAAAAAAATCCCTTCCCTGAGGAAGTCGCTGGAGAAAGGGATGGAAAGCAACACAAAGGCAGCACTGGGAGAGACGCGGGGGCCGCGGGGACTGCGAGGAGCCCACGCACATTCCGCGGCCGCTGCTGGGGCCTCGGCCATTCCCTTTCTCCCACATCCCGGCCTTCATCCCACTCCTCCTCCTCCTCCTCCTCCTCCTTTCTCTTGCAGCAGAGAATCCAGCCGGGTCACATCGCAGTGACTGGGGGTTGAAAAGTCCCGGAGTACAAAAAAATAAGGCTAGAAGGAGGATTTTGATTAATGCTAAAAATCCATTCTAGGAGGGTGGTGCGAGCCAGCATTTTAGTCAAAAAATACACGTTAGAGAAGAAAGAGGGGTAAGAGATGGGCCTGAAAGAGGCCTTTCTTTATTCCTCCCCTGGTTTCCAGCAGTGCAAAGCAGAACCCACTCGGCCTCATAAATCTGTGATCTCCTTCCAGGGCGATCTGTGCTGCTCTCCCGGCTCGCGGATCCCTTTAAAACCTTTCTCACAACACGCAATTTTAAATACAAAACTCATATATCAGGGAGGCTGAGGCACGGGGTGGGGGTGGGGGACTGGGGAGGCTTATGAATGAAAAGGGGTCAGCGCAGGAATCAATCGCGGTGACACCCCAAATAAATCATGTTACGTCTTTGCTAAGTCATCGGTGTTCCCTCAGACACGGCCGAAATTTGGGAGGCGTTCAAAAGGGGTTTGTGCCAAAGTAACGCGAAAAGAGGAGCCCGGGGGAGGGGGAGCGTGGGGCAGGGGGCGAGTGGCCGAGGGGGACACCTTAAAATGCGCTAAGGGAAGCACGGAGCAGCCATGGGGAAAGATGCTGCCACCAGTCCCTTTCTTTAGGGTCAGGAAAAGCCCAGGCCGCTCATCCGGCTCCTCCGGGTGCTGTGGGGACCCCCGGCCTTCGGGGGCTCCCCTGGGGGGGGGTGATGCTCCCCTCCCCCAGAGAGCTGTGGTCTGGTGTGCTCGGTGCCTGGGTGGTGTCGTCCCCCTCTCCCCAGGGAAAGTGTGGGGTCTGAGAAAGTTCCGCGTGGTCGCCTGATTTTTTATTTCGCATTGAAAGCGTTAAAGCCGGGTTTGCTTTGCACTCCGGGCTGTAAAAAGAAATAAAATGAAAGAAAGAAAGCAAGCCCTCGACAGATGTTTTCGAAATTGCTGTTCGAAGATCTGGATTATCTCTTCCCTCTCTAACAAAGGGGGGTTGATTTTACGGCTACCTTTTCATTCTTAATAATATTGCCAAGCTCTTTCCCTACCAAACCAGTAGACGATTCAAACCTCCCAGCATCTCGCTCCGGGAAGGAGTAGGTTTGTATTGAAAATCGAAGTAGATCGCAATTAAAATATGCAAGTGAACATTACTTAACACCTTCCCATAAATAAAAGGCAGCGTCTGGTGCATGGTTGGCGCTGCCTGCAGACGAGTTGCCTTCTCATCCCCGCCTGGGAGCCATCACCCACACTCCCATCGCCCTGCCCTCTCTCACCGATTCCTTTCCGCTCTGAAAGTCCCAGAGTCACGAGTTCTGGGGGGAAGGAAAGCCCAGGCACAGCCCAAGTACCACAGAAGGCTATTCATTATCTTTAAGTTTATTTAATATCTCCAGCTTCTGGAACATACTCAGCGGCGGCGTTGGCACTGCCAGACGTTGTCTATCAAAGCGCCATTTGTTCCAGTGCTTTACATATTTCCCCTCTCGCCTCCTCCCCCTCGCTATCCTGAATCCAGGCTTGCTGGGAACGGCAGGAGCCGGGAATCGCAGGGTCGGGATCGGCCCACGCCGGGAGCCCCGAGCGCCGCCGAGCAGCCCCGGGATGGGACTTGCAGCCCCTCGGCCCTGCCCGGTGCCCGGTGCCCGGTGCCCGGTGCCCGGGGCTGGATCATGGATCCGCACATCCCCTTCGCCTCTCCAGAGAAGGCACCTCCTTATTCAACTTAAAAATAGGTGCGCACACATCTCTGTCTCTCCGCAAATCGATCTCCAGCGGATTTCCACAAACACACCCGCCCTTTCCGTGGGGAAGGGAGGAGGGGAAGGGCGAGGCGGAGGGAGGGGACAAGAGGGACACCGACCTCTGCAGGGTCCCCCCTGCGCGGGGCTGGGAGGGGACGGCCCCCCGCCAATGGGGGAGGCAGTGCCGGTTGGGAGGGGGGCGGGAAAGGGGATTCCACGAACCCCCCAACGGAAACCCGGAGACCTTTTCGATACCGCTCCCTAACAGGGGCCCTTCTGCAGACCATAATGACTTCTCGAAGTTGCTGCAGGTCTAGAAAGCATGCCAGTCACAGCCACAGATCAATTCTACACCCACGGAAAGTGACTTAATAAATGGAACCTCGCCAGTTATTATCCTTGCTAACAGCAGGCCCCTTCTTATTTGTCCTAATTAGCAAGACTGAAATGTCGGAGGAAAGAAGGGGAATATTCAATAAAATCTAAATTATTGAATGACTGTAAGATTTCGCCATTAGTTCAGCCATTCTTTACCTTCTTCAAAATGTCAAACAAATGGGGAATGCATATTTGCAACCCTGCCCTTCTGTTCTGTGCAACTGGAGGGCATATATTAAGCATATTAAGCATATTCAGCTTTTGATCGTTGTCAAAACACTGCAATTGCCTCACGATTATTAACCTAGGAATATGCAAATGAGATACGCTCGCACGTGTTGTGGGGATGCTAAAGTAATATTTATCTTGTGTTGATCTAGTCTGGGGATGTGTTTGCTAAAGAGCTACTCGAAGCCCTGAAGATGTTGAACCAACCCTGTAGAGCCGTGAAAACCTTCTGGCAGGCGAGACAGAGAGGCGGGAGATGGGCCTTTCAGGTGAGAAGAGTTAACTTCTCCTGGGGAATCACCCCGACCTTCCTCCTGAGCCAGACTCCAGCTTTTCGGGAATATCCCTCCCGTGACCTTTGTCTCAGCTGAGCTGTAGCACCGTTTCCCAGCACTTCCCAGTGCTCAACTGGAGGGACTCGAGGAGCGCTCCCAGAGCTCCACCACCACCAAAGGAAGGATCTGACAGGGACAGCCTTCCCCTCCTCGCCATCCTGAAATCTCTTGCATCTATTCCGCTTATTTTTTTCCCTCTTTATACAGATCAAAGGTGAAAATACAGAGAAAGAAGAAAATACCCGAAGAAACTAATTTAAAATCCACCACACCTTGTCCAGATGGATCTAGTTCTCATCCCCAGCGGGATCCTGCTTGCACTAGAGCCGGTTGCTATTAATAACGCCGACCTACTAATATTAGCAATATTGATGAAGATGTTAATAAATGCATGCACTTGTGAAAGGGCGGGTTAAGGAGCGAGCTCAGCCGGGCCTGCCAGTGCTGGATCTGAATGAAACCCGAGGGCTTTGGGACCTCCCGGGTCCCCGCACAGGGGCAGGAGTTACAAACCTCTCCTCTCCACTCTCGCCCAGTAGAAAGGCTTAAATGAATGTCATTAGTGGGACGACCCGGGTTACAACCACACTTCTGCCCTGGGGACCACATAGAAAGAGCCGATGCGATTCACAGGGAAACAGGACAGGTTTCCCCGAAATTTGATCTCTCGGCGCAGAAGGAGGCGGGGTTTGAGGGGGTTGTGCCACCCTGAAAAAAGGAGAAAGAAAAAAGGCGCATTTCTCAAACAATCCTCCACTCAAAGTGTTGTTCAGGTGACCAAGAACACACGGCACGTCCCTCTTCCTGGCCAACATCCCATGCCCTCCGGGGGCTGCTGACCACCTGTGGACTGTCCCCGGCCGGGGACACCCAGGACACTGCGCTACAGCCGGTCACGGGTATCCGTCCCCACCCCGACCCGGCCGGTCCCCACCCTGCTCCCGAGGGCGGCAGATAAGAATTATTGTATCTTATCTTACTTATCTCGTATTCCTTCTGTAGCTCGCAAATAGCCCGGTGTTTGTTTCATCCTGCGCTTCTTTGGATTCCCAAACTCCGAAGCTTTTTTCCATACACTATTTTATTTTTCCTTTTCAGTTTTTACCCCCAAATACCATCTTAGCAGACTATGAGCCAACCAAGACACATGCCCGGGCTATAAATTTCTCTGACAATTTCTAGGGACAAGTCATTTTGGTGATTACCAGCAGCCAAACCCGCACCTCAGCATCAGCACTGCTCCATATAAATCACCCCTCCAGGAGCCAGAAATGACATTTCTTATGCACGACACAAACTTTTTCCACGGAGAGTTATATTGAACTCCAAACCGAAGTATCTGAGCACTCTGGAGCCTTTGGAAATGCTTCATTCCTTCCGTATCGCCTGCACAAAAAGCTCCCTGGTCTGTCTCCGGTGAAGATTTCTTACAAGAGATGGTCCCACAAACTGCCTTTGGAGGGGCACGATCCCCCATGTCAGGAGAGTGGTTTAAAAGTAAATAAAGTAGCTTTTAGGGAAGGGAGAGATCTCCCCTCCCTCTTCCCCCTCCAGGCTGCTGCAGCCCCGAGGTTCATGGAGTCGCTTTGTGCCCCTGGAGGGGAGAAACTGCTCTCGAGAAAAGGTTTATTTTAATAAGATGCCTCCATCGGGTTGGAACAAAAGGCGGGGTTTTCTCCAGGGGGGGCAAAAGACTCCTGTTGCTAATGTAGTAGCCGGGGGTGTGGTTGTGGTTCCATCCCGGGACAGCGAATCTGCCTCAGATTTTGTCACACCGAGTCCCCCCGGCCCGGGGTGGACAGAAATGCCTTTGGTGGACACGAGAGATCCCCCCCACCAAGAGCTCCGTGGAAAACCGATGTTCTCCGGCTGCTGAACTCCTCATTCCTAATCTGCTCATGGATCAAAGGCTGAGGTTTAGGGGCAGCAGCTCCTGAAGGGCTTTAGGCCCGAATTAACTGTCGGGAATTAGGGAAGCAGCTCCGTGCGAAGCGCTGTGCGAGGGATCTGGAGCAGCCCAGAGGGAAGTGATCTCTGCCTCCCATGGACTCCGGGACGGCACAGCTTCTTTTCCCAGGAATCAAAGAGCTAACAACTCCCCGCTCACACTCCATCCTCATCTATCTCTAGATATTTTGTTTTAATTCTGTCGAGTGAAAGATATCAGCGTCCCCCAAACTGTGCCGACTGTGGTTTAGGGAGTAGGAGTAATTACTGTCTCCTTCAATAAATAAGTGGAAATCAAGTAATAAGTAAATGAAAGGTTATAGAAGGGTTCCGGCAGAGCCCTGATAATTTGAGAATCTCCATCTACACCTTTTCTTTGACCTTCTTCACTCTCTCAACTCACTGTAAAGGAAGTTTTAAAGGAATAGATGTGGAAGCGACAGAATTAGGCTCTTGAGCGATTTGGAACAATAATCTGATATTTCTCCTCCGGTGGGTTGTGAAGAACCGAAGCCGGGTTTCACACCTTCTCCTCAAGGGGAATTAAAACCAATAATGGTAATAAGAGTAATGAGAGGAGCTTCGAAGGAAGTTTGGAACAAATTGTTCCATCAAAGTGCACGCAGAGACGCATCACAGGGCCCGGGAGGACAGCGGGGGGAGGGAAGGTGGAGGCCCCTTTCTGTGATGAAATCTGCTCCAACACCCCATCCTTCGCCATCTGACGGTTACCTCCAAAGAGAGACCAAAAAAGACTTTCCCAAAGTGACTCCAATCCTCTCCTCGACTCCATCTCTACTTCCACAACCCCATCTCGTTGTCCCCAAGTGGCTCCAGAGCCCGGGGATCGCAGCTCAGCCCCCGCTCGGGAGCTTTGCTGCAATTCTGGGTAAAATTTTGACCCTGTCCTACCCGATCTTTCCATCTACCAAAAAAATTTTCACCTCAGGACTGCTTCAGGTCTAAACGTGGTTTAGGCTTCGCTGAGAGGATGTATGGCAAAACTTTCTCCTCCGTAACTCCAGAGCAGCGAGTTCTCTCGGAGCTAATCCTGCAACTCCAGCAGAGAGCTATATTTTAATGACAGAAAGCATCCCCTTGATGTAAGAATGGAGTAAGATCACGGTGGAAAATTATCAGACAATATGAAACAATTGATTCAGGGGTGAAATAAACATCTATCCTTTTCTTTTTTCATTTTACAGCCATAAATCATCTATTGTAAACATCGTTTAAATATAATACATTCATTTAAACGCCAGTGCAACATAATATAAAAAGCACTCCTGGAATCAAATTAGAAATCGATTTCTCTTGCAAGGGAAATGACACGAGAGTTGCTTTGGATCTTTATATTCACTTTGGGTTGTTTTATGCAAAGAAAGAGGTAGAGTTTCAGAGAACATTTGTAGCCTAAAATATTCTCTTCTTGAGTCTCTCAGCATCAGCAAAGTCGGCAGAATAAATGAATATATAGGCACGCAGCTCTGAAATAGTTTTCTCATTCTCTATTGAAGAACGAGAGTTGTAATTGGGTAAAACTCAAGTTTTCTCGGGGGATTTAAAAGAGGGAGGAAGGTTGATGCTATGGCTGCCTGCGTTGGAGTTTTGCAGTTTCTTACAAATGTTACCCCAACGCGTTGCATCAGCCAAACCTTCCGGCTAAAGGACGTGTTTTTGCCTTTCAAAGTGAACTTTTGGCCTGGGGTAAAAAAAGAGTGAGAGAGAGAGAGCCCTCCTGGTTCTTCTTAGAGGCTGAATAACCAGTAAATATCCTGACAAGTAACAAATGACTGTGGGCGTCATATTGTTGGGTGCTCTTGTCTCCCTTCTGCTAACAAGTAAATAAATGTTGCCTACCTATGTTTCCATTCTTTGAGCAGTGGAGTGGCCGGGCTGAAGTCAGTGTCTTCCCACCTACTCCTCAGCTGGACCCTGCTAGGGGAAAACTCCAGTGTGACAACAGATTCGGGGCAAGAGCAAACCAGGTTTGCCATGGAAAAGCAGAGCTTAATGTTCTAGAGTTGTTTAAACCCCTTAAAACCTTGATTATAGTAGTGAGTGTGTAGGTGAATGGGTGAATGGACGGATGGGCAGATTCGTAGATAGACACACGGATCATTTTTTGTTCCATTCCTCTAATTGCTAAGCTGGGCATGGTATTTCTCCAACAAAAGACATTCTGTCTTCCTAACTTTATTTCGTCGCCTCATTAGAATATTGATCTAATTACATTGCTTTTACCCACACTGGCCCTAGACACAAAGCCGGTGTGGCAAAATTAAAACATACGGAGGGTATTTTTCTTCGCAGGTCTTCTGGCACTCCTCATCCCAGAAAACGACAAACACTTTCAAGCCACTTTCTAGGGAAAAGTTTCCAACTGAAGAAAAAAAAGAGCATCCTTTTGTGCCCGGGGGGACAGAGTAGTCACACCTCCCTATCCCCTTTCCCTCTTGCTTTTTCTCACATGGAACTGGGATTGGGGAAAAGCTTTTTAAGTTGGGGCAAGGGGAAGTTCTGCTGAAATTGGCTCATCGCATAACTCGGGGGCCTTTTTAGCACTTAAAACAGTTGTGGATAATTCTAATTCTTCCCCTCCACCTCCCCGCACCCCACCTCCCTCCTCTCTTTTAAAGTCTTTGAGGAAAGATTTTGACGTATTCGTGTTGTTATCAGATTGATGGGCAGGGTTTGATTGAAACCCCTTTGTCATGCAAATGTCAGGCCCTTGATGGATGAGCTCAGAGATGTGACAAACTTCGGGAGCCCCTCGCTCATTGGGCTGGGCCGACGCCGTTCCCGCCCCCCCCGGCTCCCCCCGGCCCCGCCGAAGGCTGCGGGGTTCGAGGGCCGGCGATCCAT
>WEIV01012991.1:175278-220773 GCA_013390005.1 Calyptomena viridis | reverse complement strand
TGAACTCCTTCTTAGAGTATGCAATTTGTAACCGTGGGACGGGCGCCTACCACCACTTAGAGCCGAGCTCCCCTTCCTTCCCCTCCTGCTCAGGTAGCCCCTCCAGTGACACTTTGAACGGAGACGGCCGCTTTGGCGTGGGAGGGAGCGCGGCCGCGGCCGCCCACCTCCCCCAGCAGACCCCCGNCCGGCTATGGCCACCAGCAGCTGTACCTCGGCCAGCAGGACGCGGATGGGCTGTACTTCCAAGCGGCCGGGTACCAACCGGGATCCAACCTGAGCTCCTTGGCAGAGAGTTACTGCGGGGCGGTGACGGGGCAGTACCAGCAACAACACCTTTACGGGCAGGAGCAGCCCGGCTACTTGCCCGGCGTTTACAGCAACCTCTCGCCTTCTTTAAACGAGGACCAAGACCCTGCGTGTCCCTCCGAGCCGTGTCCCAACGCCAGCGCCGCGCAGACCTTCGACTGGATGAGGGTGAAGAGGAACCCGCCCAAGACAGGTGAGTTTGGGGAGAGCAGAGAGGGGCGAGAGGGTCTCCACTCCAGGGAAGTAGGGGACAGCCCTTCGGTCCTGTTAGGCAAGGTTGACTTCCCCGGGATCTCTACCCAACGTGACTGGGCTCCTCTTCCATGAGAACATGGATTTGTTTTGGTTTGTGTGTGTGGTTTTGGGGTTTTTTTATAGCCCAGGGAGACATTTTCCAGACACGCCTGATACCGGGTCCCTGAGCTCAGTTTCCCACAGGCCCAAGGCGGTTTAAGCCCAGCTCGGACTAGGAAACGCTCTGGGCTTCCTGCTTCCCCCACACTCGTGGCTTCCATCTCTATTGTTCAACTTCCTTCTCCACGATCTTCCTTAAATCACAGTCTTCCCTCCTCCTCCCCTCCATCATCACCCTCGCCCTCCCCTTCCATCCCTTCCCACGCACATTTGTCTCACGTAGTTTACAGGGAGACAGAGGGAACGGTGACAAGGGAAAAGCAGAGCCCGAGGTGGTCCTTGGTTCCGGGCTGGGAGCCCGGGGTAGCTGCGAGGACCCTGGAGGAGCACGAGGCTCCGGCAGTGGAGGGACCAAAGGCCCAGGAGAGGAGGGGAGTGGGGGAGACCCCGCACCCACGGCCCCCCCGCCCCAGAGAGGGGGTTTATCTGGCTGCTCCTGCCCTGTTGTTGTTTGGTCGTTCACAGCTAAAGTGTCGGAGTACGGACTGCTGGGCCAGCCCAACGCCATCCGCACCAACTTCACCACCAAGCAGCTCACGGAGCTGGAGAAGGAGTTCCACTTCAACAAGTACCTCACCCGGGCCCGGAGGGTGGAGATTGCAGCTACCCTGGAGCTCAACGAAACCCAGGTCAAGATCTGGTTCCAAAACAGACGGATGAAGCAGAAGAAGAGGGAAAAGGAAGGTCTCGCCCCTGCTGCTGCCTCCAGGTCTGCGAAGGAAGCGGGTGAAGCCTCGGATCAGTCCAACTGCACCTCACCTGAGGCCTCCCCCAGCTCCGTGTCCTCCTGAAACGAATCCCTCGGGGGCCCGGAGCTGAGCCCGGGGCTGCCCTCGGGGGTCTGCAGAGCCCAGCAGACACACACGCACGAACACGCGCCTCCCGCGCACAGCCCCGCCCGCACACACGCGTGGGAGTGAGGCCACGCGTCCCTCCGAGCATCCCTTTGGCTCCGGCCGTCCCCACGCGTGTGATACCAATTCTCCCGCCCGCATTTCTCTAATTTATAGACCCTCTGTAAAACACTGGACTCCAAAGGAGCAGCCGTGTCCTCCTGTATCCTTAGCAAAAGGCGTTTGTCTCAGGGACGTTTTTCCCTCTCCCTTCTCCCTCCCCTTTAGGAACTGCACTTTCGACTACGGAAAATTTAAAACGAATTTAGTTCTCTCCCGTTTTTAAAAACGTGCACAACGATTTTTCCCTGCACGAACCTCACGTTTGATGTGTTTTTCCTCCTCGCAAGGTTGTAAACAAAAAGTTTTGGGTACTTTTTTTTTCCCCCTGTTATTTACTGTGTGTATATCTTGGAATGAGATCTGAGGCGCCCAGGATGCTCGAGGCCTCTGCAAAGACCCAAACACCAAGCAAAAAAATGCAGCTCCTCTGCTACCATTTTGCACTATTTCTGCTTTACAGGGTTTTCCACACGCTCTGCGACGGTGACTTGCTGCTCCTGGGGGAGGGAGGGTTGTGTTATCAGAGACAACGAGGTGAGGCGAAGGCTGACCTCGGGGTGCTTTGGTCACTGTCGCAGGAGATGTGAAGGTGGATGGGAACAAGGTTGCGGGGGGGCCGCGGGGCTCGGCCCCCCCGTACTGATGCACTGGCTGCTATTTATTGTACCTCTCGATAGCCTGAAATCTCGGAGCGAAGTAGCACGTTCCTTGCACCCCCCACCCTCTTAGGCTTATCGGAGTCAGATAAAACCACTATTTAACCACGGCTAAATGTTTTCCCTCCCCCTGAGAAGTTTTAGGGTAGGACGAAGTGAAAACCAGGGCAACTATTTGTTAAAAATTGTTTTAAAGGGAAAAAACGTCATCGAGAAAAAGTAGCGGTTTCTTAATCGGAATCTCCCATTTCCCCTCCACTCCCTTCCCAGTGCTCTGTATCTCCAAATGAAACTACCTCAGCTAATAAAGTTTACTTTTTCCACATCCAAGTCCTCCCGACTTTAAACGAAATGGAAATCTTTCCCGTCCAGGGAAATGCGGGACACGGGGAGGGGGGAGCCCGGGATCGGAGGGAGGAGGAGGAAGGAAAAAGCCTCTGGCTGCTGCCAAATCTTCCGAACAAAAAGGCCGATCCTGCTTCCTGCGGGTACCCCAAGATTCCCCGCCTGGCACCAGCGGGATCGTGCCCGGCGCTTTCAAAGCCAGTTCGCCCCGACGGGAACGGATGGAAACGCGGCGCTTCCCGCTTGGAGTTATTTCACAGCGCACCGAGGCCTGATGAGAACAGAAAAACATCCTCATCCTCAGTGTAAACGTCCCTACACAGAAGCAAATCTGCATCACTGAAGCAGCAACAGTAACTGGAACGGACTCGGGGTCCGGGATGGGGGCAGAGCGAGTTTCTCATTTATGAGGAGCATTTATACAGCTCCAAACCAACACCAAGTGTCGATGTGGTTTCTTCCCTTCAGCTTCCCAAGGGGATCCCTGGAAGGGCGTTTTCCACAGCATAAGTGACACACGAGACCAGTTCGCGGAGGGACAGAGCCCGGCGGGGAGGGAGGAGGCAGCGGGCCCGGTATAGCTCTGACCTTTTTACCTCGAAACGCCTCTGGGATTTCTAAACAAGTAAACAGAGGGGCTGCCAGGAGAAACTATTGTTCTGGCGTCGGCAAATTTGCAAACCTTTTCGGCTGGGGAGGAAGGGGGGCCAGGAATGAGAAAAGTACCTGCTGCGGCTGCAGCCGAGCCCGGCTCCGTGTCCCGGCTCATCTGGAGGGGCCTGGGCGATGGGGCATCGCTCTGCCCCGCTGATAAAATCTTCCCCCATCTAATACACTTCTTTTGCTCCAAAGAAAAGGTTTTTGAGTGTCCAATTAGCTCAGGGATAAGGGGAGGGGGAGAAAAGGGGGAAAAGGTGAAAAGAGGATTTTATGCAAAATGTCTGGAGATGAAAAAGAAAAGAAAAAAAAAAGAAAAAAAAAAGCCTAAGGAGCCAAAACTGACTTTAAAACCTGTTGGGTGTGAACCAGCTTGGTTTAAGCTATTGGTGGGACCAATGCCACGGAAGGTTTCGTTGTGTGATTTCAGCTGTCTCATGGAAACAGGGCGTCGTGCATCAGAAACCTCGTGCGTTCCCACCGAGACGATTTTGGGCCCTCTGTGCCCTGCTCTGCTCCCACAGGACACCGGGCCCAGGACTGGGACTGGAACTAGGACCGGGCCCAGCTCTCTCCCAGGTGATACGAGCAGCGCCGGCCTCGGAAGGGCCGGGGGAGAGCGGAAAGGCCGGGATAAAAAGGAGGGTACTGCTGTGTCAGTGTGTCGGGCACAACAAAGGCTCCCAGTTCCCATTTGAAACTCAAAGGGACTCTCCGGAAGAGCCCTCAGAGCCGATGCCGATGCGCCCTTACATATGTAACCCCCCCCGGGCTCCCCCTCAGCCCGGTCCCTCGCCCCCCTCGCTGCCACGCCGTGTTTCTCTAACAACGATCACCGCACACAGCTAATCTCTTTTTCCCCCTGCTCTCCCTCCAAGTTTCTCACGCTCCCTTTTGTCTCAGGAGCCCGAAACCCACCGCTGGGAAGCAGGAGCCGCTGGAAAGGACACGCCAGGACATCCCGCGGCTGGGGGTCCCTGGGCCGAGGGCAGATGCTCCTGTGAGGAGACGAGGGACACCAGTGTCTGTCCCACAGCCTGATGGGGAGTGGACGCCGCACTTCAGCACCCACACAGGTACCTGTGTATCCATATGGGACACAGAAAGATCCTGCAGAAGCCCCCGTTCAAGATTTGGCCCAATTGCCACAGCTGGGCTTTATCTCAAATAGGATGTCTACACACACTCCTTTGTTTTATATAAATGATACACGACACTGTATCCCTTTATAATCCATATATTCCCCTGTCTCCATGTGTCTGTCCATGGGTCGCTGGTATTGCATTTTTCATGACCAGGAAAATTAGCCAAGTCTCTCCATACACTCACACACAAAGCCACGTCTTAATGGAGATTTATTCTTTTAATATCCCAAAGGAAGGGGAAATTCCCAGTTAAAGAAACGTAACCGTGTAAATTATTAACGGCAGTCATCGTGTTGGAGCTGTTGTCCCTCTGCAGGAGGAGGGGATGGGAAGGGACACTGAGAGTCCCTCTCCTTGAAAAGCTCACCCAGCCTGGCCTGGCAGCTCCTCCAGGGCCATCTGTTCCTTACCCCTTGGTGTGAAATGTTTCTCTTCTCCCTAAAGCATTTGTTCTCACAATGTGAGGCCCTTTTGATCTTGGAAGAGGACGTTCTATTAAAAAATAACAATAATACTAATAATACTACCCGGAAGACCTCCTTACTTTCAGCTCCACTTTGCTGGCTGCTTTTAACTGCTCCTGAAGCCTCTTTGCACTGAAGGTGTGAAGTGTTCCTGGGGGTCTCTGTCTGGGGACAAAACCTCCCCCTCAGTGGCCAAGTTGGGCTGTCACTGGTCCTAAAAGCCTTTGAAGCCTTGAAATGGAGGAGAAGAGAGAACGGAGGCTTTTGGGTTTCTCTAAACTCGTTTCACACTCCAAAATTAGTCAGAGGCCACCCCTTCACCAGCTCTCAGCAAAACCAGAGCAGGATGAGGGTGAGACATTTTTATCACACAGTGAACGAGTTGGAACAGAAACAAGAGTTTGATTCATCCTCTGTGAGTGGCACCAAGGTGCCCATGCACCTGCTTCTACACCAACACTGCCAACACAGCCCATACACCCTAAACCAGGCAAACCAGGAGGAATTTCCATGCCTGCTAACTTTTCTCAATAATCTGACATGAACATGATTTTAACCATCACTAAAGTCCCCGGAGAACCAGGCAAAAGACCTGAAGCTGTGGGAGGTGCTGGGTGAGTGGAGCTGCCTTCACATCCTGAGTGGCACATCCAAGAGCCCTTCCCTGTCCCTCCCACTGTGCTACATCCTGGAAGCTGGGCATATATGTGTTTATTTGGATTATATGTATTTACAGACAATGTAGTTCACTTGTATTTGTATGAAATATAGAGTATATTTATTCTTCAGCATTGGTGCTGCACAGGTCACCTGGATTTAAGTTGGGGACCTTGGATCTGCTGCCTCAAGCCCAACCCCATCTATGAGGCTCCTGGATCACTACATTGAAAAAGTCCCCCCCCCTTGCTCACCCCTCTGCCCCTCAGCCATTTGCTTCCACCAACACAGATATTTCAGCACCGATCAGCTTCAGGGCTGCTTTAGCCTCTCAGGCAGGTGAAATGAGGTCTGGGGCAAAGGGCTTGAGCGGAAGGAACAATTGCAGAAGCGAGTGTACAAAATGTTTCCTTGCTCTTCAGAGGCCTCACCTATCCTTTCAGTTTACACTGGTCTGACAGCTCCATTTCAACCCCAGCCTTCACATGGACTTGTTCAATATTTACTCAGGCTGATGGGTTTGCTCAGAACTTGCCTCCATCAGCCTTGCTCTGTCGGGTTCCCTTCCCCTCGGGCCCAGGTTCACACAAAGTTCAGCTTGAAATGAATTCACCCAAAGATGGGCCCGGCTTGGCCTGAGGACCAGAGCTGGGGTCACGCCTGGGTCTCTGCATCCCAGCCCTCCCGAAGGCCAGCACTCAGCACTCCCGGCCAGGAGGCTGCTTTGAAAAATTATTTGGGGTTAAAAAAGAAAAAGCACTGGGCAGGGAAGGACACACCGAAAAGGCAGGAGCTGCTTTTCAGTGTGGAGAGCACAGGTCAGCCCTTCGAGGAGGGTGGAGAGTTCATGGACGTTTACTCTGCCCCGGGGGCCTGTGTGACAAGGAACAATCCTGCAAACTCGGTGTAGCCATAAAAGCTGCAGCAGGAGGAAAAAGGGATAGATTTTATATATATATATATAATATTTATATAAAGTATAAAGTGCACGTAATGTATTATCTATTATATATTATGGAAATCTAGATTTTTATCTGCAAAAATATATCTGATAAAATATATCCGACAAGGGATTAAAATCTAAAATGAACGAAATTAACGGTTATTTGTTTCTGTCTGGAGCCATTACAAGGGAAGTGGCTTTAGGTACCAGCAAGCTGAAATCTGCCTCAGCAACAGTAAAAAAAGACTTTTCAGAAAGCCTTTCACCAGAGGACCAAATCTAAATTTGATAGAAATAAGAATTATTGGAAAGCGGGTTATTGCAAAACCAGTGCTTGCTCCCATGAAAAAAAGGAGACAGAACCACAAGATAAATCCAAAGCGATTCCAAAGGAAAAAACAACTGGCTCGAGGTCTGGGCAGCTCCGTGGTTGACCCTGTGAGGGGATGGAGGGAACCAGGGGATGGTCTCAGACACCTGAGATGTCTCAGGGATGCGGTGGGAGCCGAATCCTCCCCTGTTCGGGGTCCTGCCTCTCTGGGAAACTATTTATCGGGGCACTCGTTGTCTGTCTGCGGGCTTGGCAAAAACCTGTGCGAGTTTCCAAAGGATTTGGGATCAGCAGCTCCTACCTGAGAGCTGGAGGGGAGGGCAGGGTTTGTCCTCAGAGCCCGCGGCAGGAACTTTTCTGCTCGAGCGTCTGCAGAGTATTCGCACCCCTGAAACACCTCGGCAGAGCATCCCTGAGAACACGGGGAATGTGAGGATTCCCAATCAATCCTGCCAGGTATCCCTTTAAAATCACACACAAGGAAGGCGAGCTCCTTTTAAGAGGCCACAAAGCTGATCCGATGATTCAACGGATTTGTTAATAGCTATAAAATTCTGGGGGTTATCACAGTCTCTGCTGATTAAACTGAAGAGGTGGCAAAACTCAGGCGTTTTGATCGCAGGGAAAAATAAAAAGGGGAGGCGGAGAATCTCACATGATTCTCCTGGTCTTGCCCTCGGAGTTAGTTCAGGGAAATACTACCTTGGGAAAAAATCTTAACTCAGTTTGTCTCATTTTCTCCCTTCCTTCATCAGCTTTGCCCAAATAATTTTCTTTTCCTCTCTTCCCGTGTTTTTCGTGAACATTTTCACATCAAGACACGTGGGAAGACGGCAAGAAACAGCGTTGCCAGAGGAAAACAACGTGCCGCTTATTTCAAATAGAGAGGTTGGCACCGCAAAAAAGGTTGCAAAACAAACTGTTTCTGGTCTAAAAACAAAGTTTCGCTACTTTTGCTAAGGGTTCAAAGAGTCCCTTGTTCTTGCCAAGATGAAAGATCAAAACCACCAACAAAAAGCCTTTCCTAAAGAATTTCCGTCATTTAGGTCAAGAAATTTTCCCTTAAACAACAAAAAAGCGGCTTTAACCTCGATTCTATTATTAATCTGTCTCGGAGAAAGGAAGGATTATGTTTTTTGGTTGCTACTACAAAATATTTCTCTGTATGAGTTAGTCCGAACGTGACACACCTGAAAATATTGCCATTGCTGGCATGAAAAGCAGCAGCACTTGGAATCCAGCTCCCGACTTCAATCCCATTTGCTCCAATTAGGGTGTCAAATATCCCCGGATTTACCGTGTATTTCAGCACATCACGCAGCGCGGAAACACTGAGCCCAACTCGTTTATTAGAGGAAAGGATACGAGAAAAATGCTTTTTTAATGACATTTTAACTGTGTTTCCTACGGAAGGACTCGAGATAGTTCACATTTAAATGCCAGTTGACAGAGGGAAGAAAATAAAAGCTCCTTCCAGCAGCCGGGGAGGTTTTGAGGTTCTCATTTCAAAGGAGATGCTGATTTATTTTATTTTTTTTTAATAGAACACTGCCAGAATGGTTTTGGAGCAGCGCTGCTGAGCACAGGGCTCAGCAGAAGGAGAGGCTGGAGTTTTTGGGAGCCGGGGGGTTCCCTGGGAACTGGGACATCCCGTCCGAGGTGTCCCGGTCACCCCGCGGATCCCGGGAATCTCCCGGCCGGCACCAACGATCGACTGCGGCTCAGGGAAAAGTGGGAAAAGAATGGGATCTTCCCCTTTGCATCACCGTCTTCACCAGTTTCCGAAGGACAAATAATTTCCTGGGTTTCCCCTGTGAAAACGTCGAGTTTACCACTTTTCACACTTTTTTTTCCCAGCCACTCCTTCCTTTAATGTTTTATCCCCTCTAAGCCCAATGGAAAAAAAAATGAAACCAAACCAAACCCAAAACAACCAAAACACGTTATTTTCATACAATAAAAATTGTCTTAAATGATTCTTCAATAAAAGATCAAAAGTCGCAGCAGCATCTGCCTCCCATAATTTTTTTTTTTGAGAGGATCTTGTAAAAGAAAGAAGAAGTTTATGAGACTCATTCCCTGCTTCCCCTTTGTCCGTTTGCTCCGTGAGAGCTTCTTCTCTTTATTATTAATGGATTTGGCAAAGCTTTTCCTGCAGTTTGGAGAAATATGCTCACAACTGAAAGCACCTCCCTGATGGATGAGGAGCTGGGCTTTAAATCAGTCCCTACTGATACAAATTATTTTAATATGCCCCTTTTATGATTGATTTCAAATTTATGAAGTAGTGAGCTGTGTTGGAAGACTTGATTATGGAGGCTGGTTGCCTACAAAGTTATAAAGACTTTTAGGGGAGCTTTTTTTTTTTTTGAATGGCTTGTTACAAATTCAGTACATTCACAACTGTGTTGCCAAGGCTGTGCATATCAAGGAAAAGTAAATCTCTTTTTCCCTTGTCCCACACCCTGCTTCTCCTCCACGCTGGAAAGGAAATTAATAGTGCCATGAAAATCAGTAGGATTTCTTTGTGCATTTAATATAGTTGAGAAAAAAATTAAAAAAAGCTTGCAAATAATACAATCTAAGCATAAAATCTCTGTTTTCCCTCTGGATAATCAGGGGAAGAAGGCAGGGAAAGGCTGAGATAAGGGGTTGTGCTGTGTGGGCTGTTTTCCAGGGGCGTGAGGTGGGAGAGACTTTCTGCTCTGTGCACTCCAGGACATCAGAGGTACCACAGTCTGGCCTTGGCTCCAGTGGCTTCTGCCCTTTGCTGTCACTGGGAGGGAAGTGAATCTCCTCAGGCATGTTGGTCCAAGGCTGTTTAAATATTCCTGCCCCATTCCCAGTGGCTGGAGCTGGAAGGGAGCATTCCCTGCAGGAAGGGTGACCTAAGCCCTGCTTCCAGCCCCCAAGGTCTGGCTGATGGAGGCAGCCTGAGGGTTTGGACAGGAATCTGCAGCTTGCAGGTCATGCCAAGCTTGTGAGGTGACACCCTCTGCAGCCCCCCAGCGAGCCACACCAGTGGGTATTTATGCAGGACCTACATTTTTGCAATGTCTGTGTTAAGCCCCATCCAGACATACATGAGACACACACCAAGAGCCCTGGTTTAAGCAGGCTGCACTTCCCTCTCATCAGCAGCACTGGGTATAAATCAATTGTACAGTCTTGGCTGTGGGAGGAATGACTGGAAGCTCATCTGGCTCGTGGAGCTGTCCCTGTGCCAAGGCCTCAGTGCCCTGCTGTGCTGGACTGTGTTCCAGATGAAGCACATTGGATTCCCTGCCTTTGGTGGGCAGCATCTCCCAGAGAGGAGAAACACAGGGAGAAGAGGATTCATGTCACTGGATTGATGTATTTGATACAGGCAAAGCATCCAAGCACCTTTTGGGCTCTGCCTCTGCAAGCTCAGAGCATTTCAGGGCAGAATCAGCATCTTTTTGACACCTTAAAAGTCTAAATTTTTTTTTTCCTTCTGAAGACTTTCGTAGAAGTTTAAAACTCCATTCATAAAACTGGCCTTGTACCAGCTTCTTGAATGTAAAAACTTGATGTGGTGATCAAAAGTCAACAGCATCGAGCTGGAACTGCTGGTGTTTCTGCCAGGAAATCCAGAGTTCTGCAAATCCCTCAGGTTTCCTCTTTCTTGCTCCCTAAATGCAGATCTTGTGAGAGGTGCCAGTGAGAAGGCCTGGGAGAAGGAGTCCCTGGGATTATTCATAAAGACAGGGAATGGCAGAGGAAGTTTTATGTTGCCAATGTTCCTTCCCTTCCTGATCTCAAGGATTGGGAATCCAGAGTCACTAATTTCCAGGATCACTTGTGATGGGTTCTGCTTATTTATTTGGGGTTTTTTTTACAAGCAAAGCCACACTTCTGCTTGTCCTTAGATCTGCTAAGTCACTTTATATGACATCAAAGAGCTTTGACTCCCAGTATCCACCAGCTCAGTGAAAGTCAAGCAGTAAAATGAGCTTTCCCTGCTTTCCTGCTGCCAGATAAGCCCAGCACTGCTAAATTTCTACTCTTTGGCTAAATCATCTTCTATGATGTGGTCACATTACTGCATAAAAGGGGGTGGGGGAAGCATTCCAAGGGCATTTACTCACCCACATATTCAAAACATCAGAAATATGGATTTTTTTTTTTTGTCTGTTCAATTCCTTCAAGTCAAAGCAGACAGAGATGGTTACAAAACTTCTCCTGATCTTACTGCACAAGGATTTGAATAAAAAATAACAGCAAACACGCAAAGTCTCCCAGCAAGATAAAAATTTTCCTTGATCTGCTGATAGGAAGGAATCTATGAGAGTGGCAGATCAAAGGCAGAACAAAGGCCAAACCTTTGAATAACAAAAGCAGTTACATCTCTTCTCCATCAGTCCTCAAAGCTGTATCTCCTTCCTAAGTACTTTGGGGCAAAAAATCTCCCTACAGTAAATAATTTCCAGAAATTCAGAAGTTGCACAATCAGCCTTGGAACTTGGGGAAAAAGCAGTGGGATTGTTTTTCATAATGTTTCTTGGAGCCTCCACATCTTTCAATTTCTTATCAGTTTTGAAATACAAGGCACAAAGTCTCTTGCACCATTGGGACCAAAAGGTTATCAGCATGTAAATACCTGAGCTGGAAAGACATGTTTGAGAAAGACCAGATAACATTTTAAACATACTTATAGCCCACATCCTTTCCAGCTTTTATCCCAATTTCACCTGAACTTTCACAAGTAAAGGTGTGTTTCTAATAACCCAGCAGATAAAAAAGGGTTTATCTCAGATCGAGAGCAATAGAACCAGCACTGGGATCACCTCTGTTATTTGCTTTTTTGTTAGAAAGTGATAGCCAGCTATTTACTTTAATAAAGAGGTTTTTAAACATGAATTTGGGAATGTGAAACTACTGGGTCAGTGGTAACAGGGCACCTTGTTTAACAAGGGTTTTACAGTGTCTCTTACAAGGAAATCGAGGCAAAAGACAGGAATTTTCTGCACAAAATGAGAAAGAAACCCCAGGATTTTTGCTTCTCAGAAGTAACTACTAGACAAAGTAGTTTCTATCTGGAAAGGAGACAAGGAGACTTCCGGTCAAAACAGGTAAATGACAGCTAAAAAGGCCAAAGAATGTTTTCTAAGGAGGTAGAGAAAGAAAGCAGCTCCCACAAGGTTTTCTCCTTATGTGTGGTAAGTGCCTTGATATTAAAAACTGGAGGGGAAGGGCTTGGTTTGTAAAGGACCACAAAAAAGATGTGTCTCCATGAAATGCTGGATAAGCTGTGCAGGATTCTGGAGTGTTGGAGGAGACTGGAGACCTTGGTGCTCAGAGTGTTCTTAGGGCTGGAGGGGTGACAGAACCTCCAGGAACTGCTCCAGAGGGGCTGCTCCAACTAAGAACTAATCAACTTACAAACCCAGAGGCAAACCCACCCCTTGCACTGCTGTCTTCATTAAAAAAGGGTGTTTGTAGCAGCATCACCTCTGCCTGGGCTGGTTTCCCTTTCCAATCCCTGAAACTGTGGTGTGGAGAGAGAGCAGAGCCCGGGGCACCATCCATCTCCTTCTGGAGGTCAGGTCTGACCAGGGGAATCACTGGCTAAATTTCACCTCCTTTCACCCCTGCTGGCTGGAAAGAGCTTCTGAACAACCACTTGGATGAAGATGGTGACAACCCAGGAGAAGTTCCCCTTTGGAAACTGGGGGGTCCTGATCCTTGGGGTAAGTTGGCACCACCCAAACAACTCCAAAGTCACTCAGAGGGAGAGCACAACCTCCACCAGCCCACCCAGAGCCACGACTGTATCCCAGCTGTTTTAACTTGCAGGATACAGAACTAAGAAACAGGGATGTGAGACTGGCTTTAATTTACCTTTCCCATCCTTCCATCCTTGCAGAAGTGGAGAAACTGATACCCAGACGAGGCCGATCAAAATCCTGGTATTAAATCATGAGTTCCCTGAGTGTGTCTTGATTTGTTCCTCATAAAGGAAAGACCTGGGGGATCTGCTGATGGCATCTAGACCGATTCAGAACTGGTCCCTGTAGTAAATCCCCTTTTTTTTTTTCCCAGTCAGCTTCATAAATCTCTGTTTAAAGGAGATGACACGTTAGTGGTTTATCTCTGGTATGTGCTACCCCATGTTTTCCCCACTCACAGCATATTACCCCCACACAGGTGGGGAGAAAGCCAAATAAACATTATCAAACAAGGGCATCAAATATTTAGTGTAGAGCTTTCTGAGTGCTTCAGGATGAGTGGGACTGTTTAGATATCAGATGTTCTCCTGCCAGGCCAAATGAACCACTGCTGAGTAATGGCTGAGCCCCCCCAGCCACCTTTGGCCATCAATGCATTATCACCCCTGCCCTTTAACTCTGTGTCCAGGGCAAGAATCACTTTCTTAATCCAACATCTCAGCCTAAAGCTGTTCCAGCTAAGACAGGGGGTTGTTTACAGGAGGTGCTGGCTCCCTCCCCTCCACCTGGTTTCTGTCTGGGCCACACTGTTGGGGCTGAGGGCAATATATCATTTATCTTGGCCTCGTTTCACAGGCAGGTCCTGCTGTCACTGTGCTGGTGGTGTCTGGAGGTGCAGCACCCTGATAAGGGGCTCTGCTCTCCCCACCATGAGCTGTGCTTTTCCTGATACCCCCCAGTGCACAGAGTGCTGCAGGACATGGAATCCAGCTGCCAGGGGCTAACAGGAGTTTATGCAGAAGGGTCAAGTGGTTCTTGTGTTCAAGGGACCAATAGATACTAAATAGGGGGGATTTCTTCCTTTTTTTTTCCTTATTATATTTTTTTCCTCCCTCATCCATCCTAGGAAAAAGGCTGGAGAGAATGGTGGGACATTGTTCAAGTCTTGAGGGTGATTTAAATCCTGGTGTAACCCCAGTGGAAGGTGTGCTTTGCTTTTTCAGCTTAAGGGTTCAAAAGCAAATGGGTAAACACGAGTCAACTTTTTAATAAGGACATTGAAAGTGACTGATGTTAAAACAGTCCAAGTAAGGAACACTATCCACGTCTGATAACATGGAAAAGGAGGGAGAGAGAAAGGAAATGTCCAGATACAAAGCCTTGTAATGTTTATAAACCCTCACAGTGAAGGGTAGAAACTCGTCCTTAATTAATGGGTGTCAGGGAGAAAGTTTTTTTGTGAGTAAGTGACTTGATAATTGCATTTACAGAGATTTCTCCTACTTTCCAGCTCAGCAGCTGGTGCTGAGCTGGACTCTCCTCAGGGGAGAGTCTCAAACCAGAAGAAACAAGGGTTTGATCCAGTTTTATGACACTGCAAATGCTGTTCCCTTCTCCAGCCAAGACTTTTGCTCTTTTCTATGCTCTGTCATAAGAAAACCAGAGAAGGGATGGTGGTGCAAAAGCTCAGCTTAAGGTTTATTCTGGATACTGAATTTATACTGAGTTTGGTGCTGGCCTCAGAAACATCATTTAAAATGACTTGGAGTTCATTGTTGTGGGACAGGGGCAGTGGCAGGGACAGTTATCCAAACCCATGGAATGGGCTGGAGAGGGGGGGATATTTTTTTAGCCATAAAAAGCACTCAAATCCACCTCAGGCCTGAGCCCCCTGCTCTGTTTTCCTCCCTGGCAGCATTTTCACCTGTGCAACTCTCCCTCTCCATTATGAAAACAGGTCACACAGGAAGGACAAGGCAGCAGAGCCTGGATGCCTTTAAAATGTTCTATTTTAAATCACACCCCCCCTGTTCTCTCATCATATTGATTTCCCTTTTCTCCACAAGTGCTTTTGGCTGCTGAGTCTGGGCTGAGGCTTTGAAATCTCTGAGTAACTAATATATTGTGTCAGTTTGTGGCATTTCACAGTGAGAAAAATGGCAACTCAGGAAAGCAAGCCCAGACTGTTGGTTTAGATTGGAAAAAAGGAGCTGTGTCAGGAGGATGACTAACATGGTCATCTTTCTACCCCAAAAATGCAGGATCATCTTGTTCCCAAAGATGAATCTTATGGGTTTGACCAGTTGTTGGGTCACTTCACAAAGCATTGAACAGTCAGGGTTCAGTTGTGGGAAGAGGCAGAGCAGGATTAGGGTTGGGAGAGCTGGAAAAGAGAAAGGCTGGATCAGGAAAGAGCCACTGGAGTGAGGAAGGGCTGTGGAGAGCTGGAGGATTTGGCTGTGGGCATAGGTGGGGATAGCAGGGAGTTCTGAAGAAAAAGGTCATTATCATTGTCAGATTGTCACATCTGGGGCTCTGAGGTGACTGGAATGGCTGGAATTGCTGCAGAAAAAACCTGGGAGCCACAGGAGGAACAGACACAGCTCAAGGCTGCACCTTGTTCTCCCACAGCTACAGGCAAAGCACTGACTATTCTGAATATTCCGAGTATTCACAGCTGGAAAATGGAGGTTTTTGGAGGTTAAATCTCATTCCTATTTTTAGTCTGAGCTCATTTCTCCAAGTAAACAACATAATTTAGAAGACTAAAAGGAAACCATTTAGCCAAGGGGCTCTTTGGTCCACCTGCTGCTCTATTTTTAGTGCCAACTCACCTCTTTCATGGCATGGCTAAAGAGGGAAAAGCAACAGGGCCATCAGGTATTGGGTTAGGATTTTAAATTGCTGCCTGTCACACTAATAGCTGGATGCCTTTTACATCAGAACAAGCAGCAATAGCAAATTGAGATTTCACCAGAGGGACACATCTCTGCTAACTTTAAATGCTTACAAAGTGTAAGGTTTCATCCAGTCCAGCCATCCAGACTGCTTTTATAGCTGGTGGAGAGCAACTGGCACTTTGCCTGCACAGTTTAGCTAAACTTTGGCTGTGGAGGAGACGAGCTGCACCTTAAAAGTGCCTGTTTCCCTCCAATTATTCTAAAAAAATCACAAACCAGCAGCTCAGAGACCTCCACGGTGACTCATGTGTGGCATTGTTCAGTTTGCTCCCCCTCTGGATGCCTAAATTCCTATTTTAAAAGTTGCTGTAATGCTTTAAACATTTTCTGATTGCTTCCTGGATGGAGTTTGGGGTGGAAAAGGAGATTTTCTTTCAGAGCTGGGATGGTTTCCCTTCCACCCCCAAAGCTTTGGGAAAGAGGAGCAGCATCCAAAGGGCTTCAGAAGTGGGTGAGCACCTCTGAAAACCTCCCCCTGTCCACACCAACACCAGAGCACGCTGACAACGCTGAGAATTTGTTTTCTGAACACCTGATTTTGCAGACAAGATGCAGATAAACAGCAACAGCTCCTCTTAATGAGCACAGCAGCATCTCCAGATAAACTGTCACCACTTGTGTCGTGCCTGGAGTCGGTATCACCAGAGGAGGAAATGTCTCCAAGCTTGTAAAAACACATTCCCCTCTTTCCCTTCTCTTCCCAGAGTTACAAACCATGGAAATAATTCTCTGTGCTGTTTTGTGAGCAAAGCAGAGATGAGGTTGGTTGCACTTAATCTCCCCATGAACGATTTGGATGCACGAGGTTCTAAATTATTCCACATTTTGGAAGTGTAGGTTGGTTTCAAGATCCACCAAGAAGTTTATGGTTCCTGTGGGGGTTCCTGGACTGTACATTTATGGGTGTGTTGTTGGAAGTTTATTCTCATAAGCACCTACAAAGAGAATTATTATGCCTCAAGTGAATCAGACATTTAAAAATCAATCCACAGAAGCCTGAGAGCGGTGTATGAAAAATGTGTTTAAATCACTGTTTCCACACCAGGAAAGACAAGATGGGGTTGAAAATATGATCCCCCTCCTGCTTTCTGGGTCTCAGAGCCTTAAGCTGTGACTGGCACAGGTTTTGCCTCACCACAGAGCAAAGGGAAGGAGAAAATCCCAGACCTGATCTTTGGGGGACAAGGTTTTACCACCCTGAAAACCAGGAAACATTCTGAACTCCATGTATTTTTGCCTTTCTGTGCTTGAACATAAGGTCCTGACTCAGCAAAGCAGCTTCTAGATGCTCTCACAGTGATTATCACACAGTGATTATCAGGAATCTGGAGGCTGAGTCTGGGGCTGCCACAAGGGCTATTGGTGGAAGAATTTGATATTTACACCAGACTTACACAGATAAGTTAATACCAGAGCTTTGGGACTGCAACCAAGAAAGCAAAGTTAACTGTATTTATAATTCTCCTCTGCCTGGGGAGACTGGCAGCCTGATTTTCCTTCCTGCTAAGGTCCCTTTACATAAATTGCTTTCACACACACTTTAGAGGCACTTTTTCCCAAGGCAGAGAATTGTGAAGGCAGCCTCACATAAATGAGAATCAGGCCATCAGGATGAACATTATCCATGTCTGCAAACGTTTGCCAAGCTCCAGTCCCTCTGTAACATCTGCTGAGGAGAAAAAATTTTGTGAGCCTCAGCAGTTAAGGATCTGGGCTTTTTTAAAAGCCACATCAAGGTCCTGTTAAGCTTTGTGGTGACTGTTAAGCTTATTGCCAACCAGAGCATTTCTTTGGACAACATCACAAGGAAATGTGAAATGGAGCAAAGATTAAAGCACGGGTGGATTTTGAAAAATGTAAAGACTGGTTTAATGCAACCAGGTGGAGACTGTCCAGTGCTTGGAGCTTTTCTAGGCCCCTTTATTAGACATCTCGGTCTTCCCACTTCTTTGAAAAGAAATTTTCCTCATTATTCTCTGTGGTTTACAAGAGGTCGGTGGAGCTGGGCCAATTTAAGTGCAGTTTTCTCAGCAATGTTGTGACCTGCACCTGAGATTCACAGAATTTTGCAGCCTCTGGAGATGTGTCTAAAAGCTGTGTGTGCCTTTGTTAGTAATTTGTCTCCTTTTTGTCTCCTCTTCCTTGTCCCTCTGCTTCTTCCTTTTGTCTCTGCTGCATTTCTGTTGATCTGCAGCCAGAGCTCCTGGATGCTCCTTCCAGGATGAGGTTCAGATGCCCAGAAAAACACCCTTGAAAAAAGAGGGATATTCCCCACAGCCATAGTAGCTTTGCCATCCATCTAGAAAGAAATCTAGAGCCTATTTAATAGGATCTTTCACAGCAAGACTGTTCATTCTCTTTCCTTGTGTCCCTCCAAATGTCCCTCAGGCTAATCCAGGTCCTTACCCATAATTCTGCCCCAGGGAGTGTTTGGAGATGGGGACAGGGTTTTTCTGGAATGCTGCTGCCAATGGGAAGCCATTCCCTGGTCAGGCAGCACATCCCTGTTCATGTTCTCCCAGCCCAAACTCCCCAGGCCATCCTGGTTTAATGGGACCCTGGCACATCATATTTGGAATTTACCTCTGTTTGCCACAGTGTGTGGAGCCATGGTGACCATGGGAAGGGACTTTTGGAAGTGGGATCTAAGGCAGGACTCCATTCCTGCAAAAATTGCCCTCTCTCCCATTCCAATAGCTGGGCCAGTGTCCTTTTTGTGTCTCTGACTGTCTGGATTCCTGTGTCACCCACTGGGTAGAATCCCTGTGTCACCTAACTGTGCTCAGGTGCCCAAGAAAACCAGAATTAGGCTGACAATGGCTGCAGGAATAGTGTTTTCTCTGTAATTTGGTTGCAAAATGAAAAAAATAACTCCCTCTCTTTGCACTGCAGAGATCTATAACCTGGAATCCTAAAATTCAGGGACCACAGATCCTGTCAGTGCTTTTTATAAACTGAAAATTGAAATCAGGAGCTGTTGTTATAGGACAAGAAGTGATGGGTTTAAACTGAAAGAGGGGAAATTCAGGTTAAATATATGGAAGAAATTCTTCCCTGGGAGGGTGGGGAGGCCCTGGCACAGGGTGCCCAGAGAAGCTGTGGCTGCTCCATCTCTGGGAGTACCCAAGGCCAGGTTGGAGCAACCTGGGATAGTGGGAGGTGTCCCTGCCCATGGCAGGGGGCTGGAATTGGGGGATCTTTAAGGTCCTTTCCAACTCAACCTATTCCATTCCCTGAAAAGCCAAAGGCCTCAGTCCTGCTTTGCACCACATCCCACCCTTGTACAGACAAACATTGTGATTCCAGTCTTGGGACCAAAAGGTTGGAGAACAGTCCAGAGCCTTTCTGAGAGCACTTGGTGCTCGAGTCCAAATGCTGTTCAAATGCCCACAGGGACTGCAGGGCTGTCAACAACTTCCCAGCAGGAATCTTGGCTCACTCCAGAGAAAGGGGGTGCTGGGCCTTTGGCACAAACGATCCCACGAGCTGTGCAGGAATCAAAGTGGCTCAGCTGAGGAAAAAGAACACCAGTAAATCTCTGGATGTGTTGAGTGAGACAGCGAAAAGAGGCATTAAATGAAATCAGAAAAATGTCTGTTCTGGCAGCTGAGGATGTGTCAGTCAGGCTGCTGGGTGTCCCTTGGAAATTCCCAGGGAAGTTGCCTTCTAACAGCTTCAAATTCAGCAATTACAATGAGGCAATGGATCTCCACCACCTCCAGTCTTTTCAGGATGAAGTTATTTTCCCTACCCAACCCCCCAAAAATGTACATATTTCTCATCACGTTTCTTTCTCTGCAAGATTTTTTTCCCTTTTGGACAGACCATATTTCCAAAGTTGGGAGGAAAAAAAAAAAAAGCAAAGAAAAAAAAAAAAAAGGAAGGAGATGTTTCAGAGGTGAAACTGCCCAGCTGGCAGTTGATTTATGAAGTGCTGAAAAGCATCTTCGGAGCTGTCATTTATCTTAAAGCTCTCAGCCTAAATAAACAAAGAGCCCCCCCCTTCCTAATTATAGTTACAGTAGAAACAACTCCAAAGCCTCAAGGCTGGCATCTGAAAACAGCCCCCTTCAGACACCCAGCCCACAGATGCTCCCTAGTGGATCAACACTTGCAGCTTTTCCTGGCTCCTGATAACCTGGCCCTTCTCTCCCTCACCTTTAAAAGGGAAATCCCATCAGAAGCAACAGGGAGAGCAAATCAAAAGCAACAGAGACATCTCAGTCCTGCTGAGGAATTGCAGAGCCACGAGGAAAACTTGCCCCATCAGATCCTGCCCAAACAGCAAAAGGGCTCCCCAGGACTTGGGGTTTAATGTTGACTGATGGGGCGTTTTTCCTGGGTTTTCCTGCATTTATCAGCCTGAGGGATTTTATCCTCCTGTTCCAGCTGAGGGAGGGTAATAATTCTTCTGTAGTTGCTGGTGGTTGTGCAGGGTTTGGGGTTTGTTTGAGTTTTCTGTCACACAGGTCTGTACAGATGGAGTAAAAATCCACCCTGGAAGGATCTCTACCTACTGCTCAGGAATAACTGGGATGTGGAATCTCATGGCACTGACAACTGAGTGGCAGAAAGGCTCCAGCTGCTTGGGCCTCAGCATCAATCTGGGGAGACACAAGAGCAGAAATCTCTCTTAAAATTCCTCTTGGGACCTGAATTTCCTCTTGCTCTTGTAGCAAGAGTTCACTGGAGGAACTGGAGTCTCTTCTCAGCTATTGCAAATAATCAGAATTCCACTGGAGGAAGCAGAACTGGCCCAGCTGCCCCAGTTGAAGATGTGCCAGGATAGAAATACACCATAATAAAAATAGTGCCATAAAAAACCTCTGCTGTGTCCACACTCTTCATCCCTTTACCTTCCCTCCTGCCATTTCCTTACATTCCCTGCCACTCCACAAAGCCCTTTCTCACATGACACTGGTCCTAAATAATATTTACTTAACAACCTTCATCAGCAAATGCCATGTCACACCCAGATAAAATGCAATCAGAAGATAAGCTCCAGACCAGCCCTGGTTTTCCCTGGCAGATCTCAGAACTGATATCAGCATTTTTATGACTTTCTAATTAGGAATGGAAGGCCAGGCAAAGTGAGTTGCTCATAACTCTCCAGCAAATTGACCTGGCAATAAAATTTGGATGTGCTGAGTCCCAGCACTCTGTCCATGAGGTTTGTCAACACAGCTTGCATTGATAAAGGGAATATTAAAAGCACTCGAAAACACAAAATGAGATGGTTTTGGAAGTAACCACCTCATCCTGAGGAGCTTGAGCAAAGCCTCCCAGTTTGGATGGAGGTGACAGAGAACCTGAACACCAGTTGGATGCAGCTGACTGTGCTTGGAGAACCTGCCTGGAAGGAACGAGGCCAGAAGTGATGGGAGAGCAGAAAAAAAATGTGCATCATCAGAACAAGTGCCCAGAAGAGCAATAATGGAGAAGCTTATGAAGCTGCTCATAAACTCTTCTCATCAAGAGCAATCTAATTCAAATTAAAACCAGGCTGGTTCTAATTCCCAACTGTCTGAAGCACCTCTGTGCCAATATCCCTAATCCTCCCCTGTCAGGGGTCCCCAAAGCACGTTGGCAAAGCTGATATTGGTGATAACTCACTGCAGAGAGGCCAAGAAAAAAAAGGGTCATAAATCCTGGGTTTTCTTCCTGGATAAGAAGAAGTTTCAGGGGCTTATCCATAAGGATTTTTAGAGAGAGATTCAACTCCCAGGAACAAGTGCTGGAAGAAAGGTTTTTTCTCATCCCTTGTATTAGTGTTGCTGTCAACCAGTAGTTCTTGTGGCACGAGCAGGAGGGAGTCAGATCTTCCTTTAAGGGAGCAAAATAAACTGTTAAATTAGGTATTTTTTTAAGGCAGAAAGGTTTTTCTCACTGGTGGAGAGGATCAGCCCCAGCTCCAATTCCATACTAAATAATCCAAAATCCCTGGACTGTCATGGTCACAGGACTGCTGTCTGTACAACACCAACAGACCTGGGATTCTCTCTAGCACTGGATAATTGGAGTTACCTTCGCTTTTCCTCAAGGGCAGAAAGCAATGCATTAGAAAACCTGCATTCTGAGTAAAAATATTTGACAGCACTGCTTAAACCTCTGAAAGCAGCTGCAGATTTCTCTGCTCCTGCTCAGTTTGAGCACATTCTTATCCATGTGTCTCAGATCTGCTTTCAGGGAGAGCAAGAACAGCTTTTTGTGCCCCATATCTTTCTCTACACCCACCACCCCACCCTGTAATCTGTGTTTCTCCAAACTGCACGAGATGAACCCCTTGGGTCTATCAGAGTTGCCAAACCCCTCCATACCTTTGATCAATTTATAGCTCTTCTTTGTACCTTCTCCAGAATTTGTAAATCAGATAATTCCTTCTATCTAACAGATAAGTGAGTAAGTCCAGATGCACCAGACTCACCAGAAAAGCACAGGAGATAATTCCAGGGATTCCACATGCATGAAATCTGGATCCTTGTCTAGTGGAAGATACCAGTGGTTTGGGGTTTGTTAATGGTTGTTTGTTAAACAAAGCATCTCATATCAGATTATTTTTGACCAGAAGCCACAATTGGAAACCTGATGGGAAAAAAAAAAAAAAAAGGGAAGGGAAGAAGAGAGACAGACATGGGAATGAGGAATGGGAGGCATTTCATGGAGATAGGATAAATTGAGGTTGTCACTCTTCTGAAAGGGATTTGTTGCACAACTTGCTTCAGAATAAATGGAGCTCTCTGAGGGCTGGATTGCACCTGCTCCTTGTGGGTGGAAAAATGGGAGAGGGAGAGGGAGAGGGAGAGGGAGAGGTNAAGGAAAGGAAAGGAAAGGAAAGGAAAGGAAAGGAAAGGAAAGGAAAGGAAAGGAAAGGAAAGGAAAGGAAAGGAAAGGAAAGGAAAGGAAAGGAAGAAGAATTATCCTATTCTGCAAAGTCATTCTGGCCTTTTTTGATTGCTTCAGTCTGTTGCTGTTTTTGCACCAATTCAGCCTACCTATCACTGCTTATGGGAAGGGAAAGAACTGCATCTCTGCACCCAGAAGAAACAGAAGGAGGGAATTATCCTGGGCTCAATTGGAACTGCAGCCAGCAGAAATTTGTGGCTGTTTTTTCCTCCAGCTGTGAGCCATCTGCAGTTATCCCTGATTATTTTTTTTTATCTGTAATAAATTGATAGCTCCGAGGGGTGAGCACACTGCAAGGCAGGGAAACAGATTTCCGGGTCACCATGAAGAAGTGATTCAAATGGATCAAATGGGAAAGGAGGAAGCTGGTTACTCCTCACAGCCATCAGAACAAGTCACACAGCAATGAGGCAGTGACAGGCCATGTCCTGGTAGCAATATGAGCTGTGGGGAGGGGGACAGGAAAAGGGATACATTTGGAAGCAGTGTCTGCAAGTCTGGAGCCAGCAGATTCCAGTAAATGTGTGTACAAGGAGGGTGTGAAGAGAAGGGAATAGGAGAAACATCTGCCTGCTGGCAGGTTTGAGATGCTCCTCCAGGCATCTCCTTGTGGCTCCTGAAGCAAACGGGGTCAAATTGAAATGGGGTCAAACAGGTTCTCATGTGGCCCTGGAGTTCTGTTTCTTGGATGTTGTCACTAACAAGCAGGACTGGTGTAAATAAAGACTTTGCACCAGTGTGAACATAACAATTAATAACAAAGTAATGGCTTGGAAAGTAATTGGGCGAAATAATATCTCAGGTTTCAGCTGCAGGGTAGATTTTGTGTTGTCCAGCCAGTCCTGCCCAGCTCTGGGCATTTCTCAAAGCTGGATGTGCCCGTTAGTTGTGATCTAAGTCCTGCTGAGAGGCTGCCTGACCCTGGGGAAGGCTCAGTTTAGCAGGATCCAGGTTCATGGAGCACAAAGGGATGGGATCCCTCGGATGCAGCCCAGTGTCCCCCAGCCCAATCCACCAGCAGCTTGTCCCAGCTCAGCTCTTTTGGGGTACTCTGCAGCCCTCAGTGCAAGCTGGGCTGCCAGATGGGCTGTGTGGCCACAAAGCAGGAGAGTCACATCTGCTCTCAAGCCCAGCCTTCATTTCCCACCTGAGATGAAGCCACTTCTGCCTCACCCCATCACCAGACCCCTCGGAAAGCTGGGAATGCTGAGGCTGCAGGTCCTCCTTGGCATTGCACCCCACGTTGGGCAGGACACTGATCCAGCACCACTTCACCTCAGCTGCAAACTGGGCTGTCACAACCAGCTCCTGCAGCTTTGCCTTGGTACCTGGAAGTCGAGATACCCAGAGGAATGAAGCACTGCTCCAGGGCACGGACACCCTCAAAAATAGGCTCTTTTTTTTTTTCCCCAAGGGAATACCAAGCATTTCTGGACCTGAAACCACAGCAGCTTCCCTTTAGATCAAATGGTTGCTGAGCATTTCCAGGAGGCTGACTCAGTAACTTTGGGAACTCACAAGTACCAAGCCCTCCTGTGTTGACAGGCAGAGGAATCACAGTTTATGGTCTTCCTTGTTCACCAAAAGAAACCTTATCTCTGGTCCCATAGTCACCCTGAACAAATGCAAGGGAGATGCATGTGTTGTGTTAATTGCATATTTTACAGAGATGAAAGGTCTCAGCATCTCCCAGTAACTTCCTCTGCTTCCTTTTGTTCTCTAGAAGCCTCATTTTTCCCCTCCTAATATTTATTCATGAGGATTTTTGCTTTCAGAAGCTTTAGAGCAGCTGCTCCTGGTCTGATGGAATTCACTCAGCAGCAGAGATGTCTTTTCATCTGTTCAGAGCAGCAGCTTCACCATCGACAAGCATCTGCTTCTCTGGACTGGACTCCAGCTCCAGCACCATTAATATGCATTTTATGGAGTGCAGTGGAACACATGTGCAATGTGCAGGCTTTAGCACACTGGTGGAGCCAGGATTTGGTCTTGGAAGATGGACTTGAATTCCTGAACTGCAGTGACAGATGATATGGAATACATATGAATACATCCTAATATCCGTATTTGGATTCCTGACTTTTTTTTTTTATTACAACCAGCCAAGTTTGTTGTTGGTGCAGCTCCAAAGTTCAGGTTTTGAAAGCCATTAGTGTGGGTGTGAAGGGAATTTTGATGGCAAGTTGGAAAAGGCTTCAGTTTTATCCCAGCAAAGCAAAAAGTGCTTTACCTACAATTTCAGAGAATCCCAGAATATCTCGAGTTGGAAGGGACCCACAAGGACCATCAAAGTCCAACTCCCACCCCAACAATCCCACCTCGTGTAGAAACATTTCCTGGCAGGAACTTTTCTCACAAGAAGGGACAGAGCAGAAGTTTTGTTGTCATCACAACCTTAGTAAAGCAACAAAAAAAAGTTTCATCTTCTACACTGTCGTGCTCGTTTCAGCCGAAAATCCACAGAATTCATCCCCACACTGAGGATGTGCAGCTGATTTGGAACACACCAAACATCTGGTCTCATGGGCACATCTGGCAGCTGGAGAAACAACCACCTGCTGTGCAAAGTGGCAGCTGTTTGTAGGGAACGGGAATGAACAACCCGAGGAGGAGTCAGGGCACGTGGAAACCACAGGATGGATCCAGAGGGGTCACTCTGTGCCACCTGATATTCAGTTTTCTGCAGATTTAAGCACATTTCCTGAGCTCAGGGACACGTCACTGTTGTGGTTTCCCCCCCACTTTAAACTTTCAATAATTCAAAGCAGCCAAAGTTAGGAAATGCAGAGTAAATAAAACACTTTCCTGAATCCTCTGTACCCTCAGCCTGTTATCTTTGCTCACACAGGGAAGGAAAGGGTATTGCCCCTAGAAAAGTGAATGTTGCAATATTCAGGCACAAAAGAAGGTGAGGGATGAGGCTGGTGTTGCATTAGTACCAGTAGCCACAAATGCTTGATCCAGTATATAACCTATGTGAACACATTTATTTTGGATGTCTCCAAATATCCCAAGACTCCTTTCTCCTTTTTATTTCATTTGCCCTTTTCCTTTTTTCCTTTTCCTCCCTTCTTCTTTATATTTTCAGAACTGATACTCTTAAAATAAAATCAAAGGAAAAAGAAAAGGGAAAAGCAAAAGAAAAAAAGGAAAAAGAAGAGAGGAAAAAAGAAAGAAAAATTTAAAAGGAGGGTAAGAGTGAAACATATGGAACAGGTTCTGCTCTGGGCCAGAGTTAATCAGAGAGATGAGTGAAACTGGTGTAATTGCTTCTTTCTCCTCCCACTTCCCACATTAACTGGAAGAGAGGAACCTCCAGGTAGTAACTGGAGTGGGATGACTTTACCAGTTGTCCCCTTTCAGAAACACAACCCTCAAATGCCTTTGTGCTTTGGTACTAAAAGGAAATAAATAATAAAGGAAATAAATAATAAAGGAAATGAATAATAAAGGAAATAAATAATAAAGGAAATAAACCCCCCCAAAAAACGTGGAGATCCTCAGGTGAGTCACCTGAGAAATCTGAATCCCTGCTCTTTAATTACTTCATTAAATAATTTCACCGGCTCCTGAAGTACCAGGGGCTCCCCAAATTCCTGCCTCCAGGGAATGCATCAGGCACTTGCAGAAGGAGATGTGGAGCTGCAGGGCTGGCACTGGGGCAGTGGGCAGAGGCTCTGCCAACCCTTCCATCTGGATGTGTCAGGGAGCACCGGGAGCCACGGAGCCAGAGACAGATGCAGGGAAGAGGGAGCAATGTTTCACTGCTCTGTCAACGTGTCATTAGACTCTCATGAGGGAACAGAGAGCACAGGGGTGTGGGGAGGAGGGGGGAGATGGTGAGGGGAGACAGCAAGAGAGAGAAAGAGGGGCAGAGGAAATGACAGAGTCTTGGAGAGATGGAGAGCTCGGTGCCAATGCCATGTAAATCACTGCCAAGGGGAGAGCTCCATCAAACACAAGGCCAGCACTATAAATCAGCCCATAATTAGGTGCAAAGAGAAAGCTTTAACATCCTCATCAAATTGATTAATACATCTCGTGGCTCAGGACAGATGTAGATGGTGTTTATGAACAACTGCAAAGCAGCCAAGGCTGTGTGTGGGGCAGGAGGAAAAGGGGCTGGAGGAAGGAATGATGGATCTGAAAACAGCAGCTCCCCTTCCCTTCCTCACCACGTTCTCCAGGGCAAGGGCTGAGGGTCTTCCCTGTGTCTCATGTGCCTCTAAGCTGTGTGGAAATGAAATAGTGTTGGCACAGCATGAGGGCAGTGGAAAGCCTTTTTTTTTAGGGGCTGATCCAGAATGGTCAGTGCTGATGAGCAGCTTCCCATTGCTTTGGGTTTAGATTTGGTTTGGATTGTTATTGAGCACCATTGGGAGGAGATGGTAACAGCAAGGTTATTATTATTGCAGCAAGGCTGAGAAATCTGAGCTCTGGTTGCTCTGAATTCAGCAAATCCAGCAGTGACTGGGATGGATGAAGGATTCAATCCAGGCTGTACATCCCAGAGGGGAGGTCAATGCCAGAAGGTGCAGAAAAGGTTGGGAAAGATGTTCCCAGCACTGAGATCCTCATGTCAGTGGTGGCTGTGAGGCAAAACCAGAAATGAAGAGCTCCAAGCCACCCTCGTGTCACTCACCCAAAGCTTTCTACAAACCACCTGCAATTTTTCAGTTTGCAGGAGTAAGAGCTCCCAGAAAAGGAATTTTGGTTTGGTTCTTGTCACTTGAAAGCTCTCAAAAGTTTGAGGCCACAAATGTGATATGAATTATGTGCCTTTTTTTCTCCCTGTTGATGTATTTCAAACCCCAGTGTGTGAACTGTTGCTAAAGCTCATATTCATTCATGATTACAAGGAAGATGGTAAAGCAGAGAGTAAAAAAGGATAAGAAAGACAGCAGGTGAATATAGAGAGGTGGGAGAACCTCTCTATATTTATATTTATGGCAGGAAAATGAGTAGAAAAGCTGCAGGTTGGAGATTCTGTTGCACGGGGCAGGAGGAGGTGCTTTGGACACAGAAAAGGTGCAACAGAATCTCAAACCTGCAGCTTTTCTACTCATTTTACTGCCATAAAACTGCAATGCCCAGCTCCTAGAGACAGACTTTGGTCACTTTAGTCCTTTGTAAAGGAGATCAGCATCACTCCCACTTTATTAACAAATGGAGAAACTGAGGTACAGAGAAAAAAAAGTGATTTACTTGCCCGTTATCCAGGTAGAAGCTGGAATAAGACCCTGACTCTTTGCACCTGCTGGTCTCTCACTCCCTTCTCCCTCTAGACTGTATTTTGAGAATATTTTAGGGTGCTGAGAGAGAACCCTCAGCTTTCACTGGCTTGACAGCAGGATCCCCCACTCCTGCTGGGAAGGGCTGGTTAAAAATGTGGGATTTGCAAGCGAGGTGTGTGTGCTGAAGTGACAAGACACTTAACCCTCAGGAGTTGCAGATGTGATGTGGTGTCCGTGTGTCAGCAAATATTCACTCGTGGAGGGGCTACAAGAAACACAGTTCTCAGGTCCCTGACTTTGAGGACACAGGTTGGCTCAGTTCCTGTTCCAGAAAATCAACTGTATCATCTCCACCTTGAGCTGTTTCATGGGATATACTCAAAAATGAAAAAAAACGAGGGAAATTCTTCCAATACAAACAGCACGAGTTGTATTTACTGGCAAGGAACACCCACAAAAAGAACTTTTTATAGACAGATTTAAACACCACTGGCTCCAAGGACCTTTAACCTCTCTGTATTAATCCTGGCACACAAAGGCTTTGCCCGTGTGTCGTTGTGGCAGAAGGACAAGGTCCCAACACACAGGACTTGCAGGTTCCAAAAACCATTCCAACAGACCTCAAAGTCCAGAGATCCCAGCAACAGCCACCAAAGGGATGTTCTCATGCTTTGTCTGCCTTGGAGAAGAGTTTGGGAGGGAAATAAAGCCAGGATTAATTCCACTTCATATCACCGCCCACAAAATATTATCAGCAAGTTTATCACGAGAAGAACTTGGCTTTAAACTCAAGAAGTTTTCAGGTTCAGAGCAAAAGGCTCCACTTGAAGTTCACTTGTTTGTCCTCTGCTTTTTCTGCTGGAATTATATATTCCCCAAACCCAGGAAATATTAAAAAAGCAGAATATCCTTTTCAGCTGCAAAACCTCTCCCATCCACGTGGGCTCCCTGCCCACAAAAAGATAAACATCTAATCCTTAGCTACAGCAAGTCATCTTTGCTGCAGAAAATAAATGCTTCCAAGGAAAAATAAATCAATGGAAATTAGCAAAGCTTGGGATAAAAAATCCATGCCCTGCCAGAGTGATACTCGAGACAACATTTTTTTGCATGATTTAATGTCATATAATTACAGATATCAGTTCCCAGTTCTTAATTGATTCTTTCTCTCCGTTTATTAAAGTTTTTTAAGGCTGAACCTGCTCTTCTTGTAGTCAGAGGCAAAAGGCATTTAATTTAACAAGGACAGAACTTGTCCTCCTTGCAAACTCCATGGACAGAGATGGTTTTTCCTGCTGTACTTCCAAGTATTTGTTGTACCAGGGACCACTTTCCAATGGATGTTCTTAGGCACAACTGGGATACATTCAAAAGTCTGTATTTCCTTTTTCCTTTTGATACACATACATGGGGTTTTTAAATGAAAAACAGTAATGGAATGTAAACATCCCAGTCTGACCCTTCTCGTGCTTGGAGAAATATGGAACAGCTCTTTACAGTCTGTAAATTGCATTAATAAAATAAAAGACTCAAACCTGGGGGTACATTGCTGGCTGACTGCAGGATTCACTGTAACTGCCATGGGAGTTCTGCTTGGAATAAGATCTGAATGTGACTTTTAGGATTTATCCCTATGTACATGTTAGGATTGAACTCCATGTACATCCACACAAGATGATCTCAAATTTACCTTTCAGGATGAAATTTACCTTTCAGGAATCAGACCTGGTTTTCTCAGCTTTACCCTGATTTTCTTCAGGTTTTGATTTCTGATTTTTGAAGTTCTGAAAGATCTGGGATTTCCAAGCAGTAGCTTTGAAGTTGCTGCCAAAGAAACTCCCTCAGAGCAGACCCTGAAGTTTCTTTTCTGTCTCAGTCATTGTGTTGAGTTGGACATTGAAGATGATGACATTTCCCAAGTTAATTGACTTTTCCAACAGCAGTTTTCAAACTTCACACTACACAACAAAATCACAAGTCTGTTCCTCTCTTCCCCACTTCACTGCAGGGTTTTCAGCCAAATTACTCCTCATTTCCTTCAGATGGAGTCAGGCAGGAGGAAAGATTTGCTGAAAAGAAGAAAGGGAGTTTTTGGGTGTGAACTGGAGGAGGGGATTTGTCCTCTCACCACCCTGCAGAGCTCTGGGTGTCACTGGTGCTCAGGATCTCTGCAGAGCAGTTCTTCAGGTGCTTTAATTATGCTTTTATATTAATTTTATTAATGTTAAATGAACATCCACTGAATTAAACAGAGTTTCAGCCCATCAGCTGGAGGCTGTACCTGCTCTGAGCCCCTCAGAGCCCTCCTGTTCCAGGGCTACAAACCATCCTAAATAACCCCCAAAACGGGGCTGGCAGCATCCTGATCCCCCAAGTCACAACCCTGAGGAATATCTGACTTTAAACATTGAAAAGATGAGTGAAAAGGCTTCTCTGGTGCTTTTGGGCAGCAAAGTCCAGTGTGCAAGGGCCCTGCTGTGGGTTGTGCCCCAGCTGGGGTGACAGACAAGTCACTTTGTGCCTGTCAGGGAGCAGTTATTGATGAGTGAGGGCTCTGGCTCAGGGCCCGTTGTGGGTCCAGCTCAGGAGCTCTGATAAGCAAAAAAAAAAGGAAAAAAGCCTGTTTAGTACAGGGAGAAACCATTCCCAGTTGTTCTGCTGGAGGAAGGAAAATGTGCATTATGCCCCAGGCAGGGACACGAGCTCCAAAAGCAAAGCACACGTCCAGCAATGCAACAGTTCTGATCTCTGTGAGTGTTTATGTGAATAAACCAGGAGGGTTCATCCTGCAAAGTGCTACTGCTCCTCAGTTTTCCTCCCAAATCCCGCTCCTGAATTCAGCACTACTCAGTATTTTCATTAATAACCCAGGCAATGGATCAGAGCCTGGGTGGAGATGGTTTCAAGATGGGGAAGAGGGACAGAGCTGCAAATCCTCCTGAGAGCAGGGCTTGGATTCAGGAAGAGCAATAAACTGAAAGCAGGAGGGTAATAAAGATGAGTGTTACATTCCAGGCTTGTGAAGGGATAATCAACCACACAAATGTGAGCTGGGAAAGAAGTGCCAAGAAAGCAGTTTTGTAGGAAAAGGGCTGGGACAATATTGAGCCAAAACTGAAGAGGCATGAAAAGAATTATGCTGGGCTGCATAAAAGGGATGTCAGATTTAAGATACACAGAGTATCCTCGCCCTCCTCAGGCCTAAAAAGGGCCTCAGCTGGTCCAGTTTTGGACACCACAGGAGTCTAAAGGGAGAGTAATAAAATAAATTCACATCTAGGAAACATGATTTACGTGAAGAGACCAAAAGTAGTGGCTGAGTGTAGGGAGGAGATTTATCAATCTTCAAGTATGTTCAAAACTGCCACAAAAAGGAAGGTAATAATCCATGCTCTGTGTTCAGTATCTGACAAGGGGCAATGAGTTTAAACTGCACCAAGGGGGTTTAGAGGCATTAGGGAAAACTTTGTGGCAGTAAGGATGGGGCAGCACCAGCCTGTGGTGCCTGAGGGGGCTGTGGGACCCCCATCACTGCATTTCTTTAAGTCTAAACCAATTTAAATGTCTGACTTAAGTACCTGTTCCCACTTTTGAAGGAGAGATTGGCTGATACAGCTCTACCTTGTTTCCACAAATAGCTTCCAAGTGCCCTTGAAATACATAAATGAACACGTACATAAGCACAAGAGCAACAGAAACTCTTACCTGCTGTAAAAGCAGATGATATCAAGGCCCTGAGTTTGCCAGTGAAACTTTCAACAGTCATTTGCTTCATGTTTCCCTCACACCCAGGTAATAGAAGCAGAACAACAGCTCAGAGCCAGCCACCCTCACCCACGTGTTGCCCTCCTCAGTTTTTCCCCTTACTCCCAAATCTTGTTGACTTAACACTAAATCAAAGGGAATGGCTGCAGCTCCCACAACACAGGCAAAATCACAAGCCTCTAACCTTCACCTTGAAGATTTCCTTACAAGGGTTTCAACATCTGGAGCCCATTGAGCTCCAAGTGATGACAATTTTCAATAAGCCTTAATGGGGGATCCTGCCCGGCCTATACTCTGTGCCCATAATTCAGTCTGTCTGTCCATCTGTCAGGGGTTCTGACAGCCAGGGCTCACACACTCAGCAACAAACTACAGCTACACATTTCTTAATGAGCACATAATGAACTCAACCTGCTTCAGGTTTTGGGTTTTTTTTTTTAAGCTTGGCTGATGGTTTCCACTGGGCAGATTTTCCTTTGCTTTACCAGCTCCCGGTGCCAGGGGAGTGTTGGGCTGTGGATGAGTTCATGGAATCATAGGATCATGGATGGTTTGGGTTGGAAGGGAGCTGAAAGATCATTTAATCCAACCCTCTGCCATGGGCAGGGACAGCTCCCACTATCCCAGGTGGCTCCAAGCTGGCCTTGGACACTTCCAGGGATGGAGCAGCCACAGCTTCTCTGGGAATCTGTGCCAGGGCCTCCCCACCCCACAGGGAAGGATTAATAGGGCAAAAAGCCATTAATGGGAATCTTGGTGACACAAAGCTCTCTCACTTTTCCACAGGCAGCTCCCAAGCCCATATAAACCACCAGGAAGGCTTTTCCTGCTTTAGGATCAGTCCCATAAGAAGGGAGGCTCCTCCTCCCTTCAAAAACACTGGTTTTAGTTGCCACTGGCTTTGGGATCTCAATGGATCTGTACCAGGATTCTTTCATTTCTGTTGAATAATATCTTTTTATTCTGATTGCAGAGGGGTTTGGAACATCCTACTGCAATCCCTGCACCCACCTCAGCAGGTACCAAAGGCTGTTCATCAGCCCTGGGCCTGCCTGGCAGGTGTAACAGAGCAAGGCTTTCTGCCTCTGAATTTAACTTACAGCACCTGAGCTACGGAGTTCAACGGGAGTTTCTTTCCTGCCCAGTTAAAATGACAAATTGGTACATGAGTGTTTAATGAAAGATGCTGGAAACGTCTGCAAAGATCAGAAAAATCACCTCTTGGAATTGACAGGCAGGCCATCTGCATTCCTGCCTTCCTATTAATTCCCTAACAATAAACGACAGGAGAGCCTAGAGGGTTAAAAGCTTAATTCAATCTCCTCCGTTCCTTCCAGGGGCCTGTCTGCATATGGAATGAGAAAGGCATTTATAAAAGTGTTATTTGCAGGCTGGATTTTTCACAGGGCCCTGTGCCCCAGGTATCAATCACGCCCCTCTCAGCCGTGGTGTCACCTCACATCTCACGGCCCCGCGGAGACTAATGATGCGCCCGCCTGTGACATCTGCCACCCAGATTGATGACATCACACCCCCTGCCCACCACGGGAGTGCTGCCACCACAGCTCACATGGCTCACTTTGACCTCATTCAAGGTGTAATAGCTTTCCTTCCCAACTTCGACGCCGAATTCGGGTGTTTTTTTAAGCTTAAATTGAGTTAAAAATGGATTTTTTACATTAGAAACGGAGTGACGTGGTTTGGAGTTTGGAGACGGGTGAGGGTTTTATTTCTGATCATTGTTTCAGGGGTTTTTTTGCATCAGCCGTTCAGTCACATGTTCCATAATCTCTGTATGGATCAGCTTTGATGGGAGTTTAATTAAAACAACAGTCAAGTTCACTCTGTTCCACACTGAGCTCTGAGGAAGCCTCAGACACAGATTTTCTTCGTGCTTCAGTGAAGGATGACAGTCTCAGTTCTCTTTGCTGTGTGTTTGTCTCTTCTACTGAAATTGTAAATTCACAGGGAGCTGAAATGCCAAAAATGCCTGATTTACTCTCTGTTCAGTTCTCCTTTCCCTCCCTGTGTTCCACAGACACACCCACATCCCCACCTGTGGGAACACCCAAACCTGGTGCTGTTTACAGGCTAAAGCTCATAACATGGGTCAAACTCTAATTTTAAGATGAAAAATGACTTTTCCACTTTCTTCTCCATTTTCTTATCAATTTGCTTTCCTACAAGTGGACCAATGACCACTAAAATCAGTGTAATCCTTCTGCAAACTCCTGTAGGACACGGTGAGAAAACACCCACGAGCTAAATTTTATTTAATTGTTCCCCTAAACACAGGATGATCTTACACAGGGAGCTTTGTCTACACGTGAAACTTATTCTGCAATAAAATAAAGTGCAAATTTCAAGCAGAATGGCTCCCTGGGATAACTCATGTGTAGACAAGCCCTTCCAGAGTGGCATTAATTTCTGTGAAGGAGCGTTACAACCATTGATCCTTCAGGCCCTTCCTGGAGAGAGAAGATTCATATTAAAGCCTCTTGTCTCCCAGGGCTGGCCTTAGAAAATAAATACTTAAACCATGGAAAAACCTTTTATCCCTTGCTGTATTAGTCAAACTGTCCCTCATGAACAGGGAGCTTCAGCAGAAACCTGAGGACTTGGTTATTTGAGGGAAGATGGATGGAAGGAGTCTGTAAATTTTAAATATTCAGCCAGATGCAATGTGGTAGAGCTGCTGCTCAGGGGGCTGTGCCCTGACTCAGTTTGCTGGCTGTGGTTTTGTTACTGCTGCAGGACAGGAAACAGGGGTGGAATCACAGAATCAAAGGATCCTTTAGGTTGGAAAAGCCCTCTAAGGTCACTGAGTCCAACCAGCACTGCCAAACCCAGCACTAAATCATGTCCCCAGGTGCCACATCTACACGACTTCTAAATCCCCTCAGGGCTGGTGACTCCACCACTTCCACAGGCAGCCTGTTCCAGGGCTTGACAACCCTTTCCATGAAGAAATTTTTCCTAATATCCAACCTAAACCTCCCCTGGTGCAGCGTGAGGCCGTTTCCTGCCGTTTCCATGTGGTTCCTCCTCTGAACGGAGGGTCCCCATGAGATTCTGTCCTTGTGGAATGATCAGTGACACTGTGTGCCTATGTTCAGACAGCTTTCATGCAGGAATCACAGAAGGTACTGAAAATCCAGAGGATCAAGCTCTTCTCTCCAGCAAAGGTTCCCTGATGGCCAATTTTAAGCTCTAAAAGCCACACACATCTTTTCAGCACTTTTCCGGCTCCTCCTGACTTGCAATCCAGGAATTGCTGGATAATGTTCCCCCAAGTCACAGGAAGCTGTTCAGGCTGACACTGATGCATATCCTGGTTTTCAGTGATTGCTGGAACATCTTTTATACCAACCCTTCCTCCTCAGCCCTGTGTAAGGGACAGGTTTACACGTGGTGTCAGATCCTCCGAGGAGGGAAAACCTTTGGCTCAAGTCACAGTTCTGTGTAATAGGATTTTATCAAGTCTCAGATTCTGAGCACTGGGGGAAAGATTCTCTCTGCTGGTACAAACCAACCTCTGACTCCTGTTGGAAGGAAGGATCTCTGACAGGATTTGTCCCTTAATATGAGACTTCAAATCACAGAACCCCAAAATGGGGTTGGAAGGGACGTTAAAGATCATCCAGTTCCATGGGCAGGGACACCTTCCACTATCCCAGGTTGCTCCAACCTGGCCTTGGGCACTTCCAGGGATGAGGCAGCCACAGATTCCCTGGACAACCTGTGGCAGGGCCTCCCCACCCTCACAGGGAAGGATTCCTTCTATATTTGTCACCTTCCCTCTTCCAGTGAACCCATCACTCCTTGTCCTGTCCCTACAGTTCCTGATGAAGGGCCCCTTTCCAACTTCCTTGTAGGAACCAGATGTCACTGTGGTCACCCAGCACTTCTCCCAAGCCTTCCCACACAGATTGAAGTGTCCCAGCTTTTCCAGCCAAGATTCCCTGAGGGAACACCTTCCTGACCACCAAACTTCAACTCCCAGCCCAAATGAAAGGCTACACACCCTCAGCTGCCTGAGACTTGAGTCTCTCCCAAAAAAAAGGTCAGACTCACCACAAGTTCTCCCAGTGTTCTGCCACTGCTGCTCAGTCACTGAAGATTGAGGGAATTCTGTGCTGGGATTTCTCCAGCTCTTTGAGGTGAGGCACAGCTGTGCATTTAAAGCAAGCCTGGGAGGTAACTCTCAGCCTGGGGCTGCCTCCCCACATTCCCAGCCCCTTCTCCTAAAGTGCAAACTCAGACAGTTTCTAAGCTGTGATTGGCATATGGGAATATAGAAATCAGCTTCATAAAGGCCCGTGCTGGCTAACACTTCCCACTGGTGAGGAAGATGGATGATATCCTGTAGTGTTAACATGTGGAAAGTGCTAATATTTCATCTGATTGTTCAGTCTGGAGGAAGGTGAGACCCAGGCCCAGAGCTTCCCATTCATGGACATCTTGAATAAAGCTTTTCTTAAATTATTTCCGTTGGAACTAATTCTCCTGCCCCTTTTGTCAGTGGCCCATCCATCTCTGCACACTTACCAAAATGTCTGGGACGCAGAATACAAAGGATTTCGAGGAAAAATAGTGTTTTTAGCGCTGGGATGGGGCTGAGAACAGCTCAGGAAGTCTCTGAAAAAATACTGTGTTAGGGCTGTTTGTTCAGGTAGGACCCTGGCAGTGGATGACACTTGACAAAAGGGATTTTTCTCCAGATACCAAGAGAATTACAGTGGACATTAATTTAATCAAAGCGGATTGTACCTGACCACCAGCTGGGTGTCTCAGTGTGGAATGATCCTGATTTCCATGAGCAAAAACCCTGCAGTGGTGAATGTGTGCGTGTGTGTCCTCCTTTCCTGAATAAACAAAGGACAAGAATAATTCTTGTCCTCCAAAACCTTGCCCTGAAAGAGCTGATTCCTCAGGGCTTCCCCCATCCCAAACAAAGTTTTGGGTGTGTAGTAACAGTTGAAGACCTCAGAACATTGTCCCCAGTTAATATAAGACACGGGACAACTGGGTATCTGCAAAAATACACACAGTGGATGAGGAGAAACTCTTGAGGAAACAGGAAAAAGAGGCTTCAAGAGGGAGGCTGAGGACAGAGGTGATGTTGGCCTGGAAGCAGATGTGTAACTATAGAAAGAGAAAGGAAAAAATCTGAAAGGAGAGAAGAGAGATCAGAAAATAAGGATGATGTGAAAGCAAATGAAGGGCAGGTTTATGTAAATTCTGTGTGAGCAGAAAGGCCAAACAACTACGGCTGATTTTTGAGGGAATGAAGGGAGAGAAAACACAATCCCAGAGGCAACTGAGTGGCTTTGGCAGGGCTGGAATGAACAGGAGAGGCTGGAAATACTGTTTGGATCCAACAGGTGGGACACACACCCCTTCCTCTGTGGGAAGCCAGGCTCAGCTCACAACATCTCTGGTCTTTTAGCACTGCTGGTCTCACACAGGGATCTGTCTCTGACCCTGAACATCACTGCCTTTCCATTACCAGCCTTCTCCCAATCCATCTCAATCCTGATTTCCAGCACAGCTGTCACAGCAGGACTCAGGTTCCCCTGACTCCTCAGAGGCTGCCAAACAAACCAAATGGTGCTGAACTGTGCAGCAAGTTCCACTTTGGGGTTTATGATGTGGACAAATGTCTGCTAGAGCTCGGTGACCGCAGTGACCGTCCTTTGGAGCTGGCACTGTTTAAGAGCATCACCTCTGCTAAGCCTTCTCCAGGCTACTTGATGCTTTGTGAGATTTATTCCCTGACCTTTCCAGCTACAAACACAGGGAGGTGGCAGGAGGAGGGGGAACAAGAAGGGAAATCAGCTCTGAAGCAGTTAATTCTCCCGGCTCCAAAATTGATAAGCAGTGGTACGTCAGCCTGGAATGAACTTGCCTTGTTCAGAGGGGTTCTGAGACAGCGGAACTCAATCAGCAACGGGCCACATGGTTCAAAGCTGCAATTCATCCCACCGTGCCTCTGAAAAATGGGAGGTGACAGTTCATTTTGCCAGTGACAGTCTGTCGGTCTCGCTCGCTGCTCCCGCCGTCGATTGCGCTGCGGAGGTGAAGTGTGAGCTCCGAGACACCCTTGCTTTGTATTCCACTCAGCTGAACAGGACAATCCGAGGATCAAAGGTGGAAAAAACCTCCCCTAGCCCAACCCTACTTACTGCTGTTTCTCCCCCTTTACTTCCCAGGCACATATGGGCAGCTCAGGAAAGCCCTGCTCCTCCCTGCGGTTTCACCTCCCTATTTCGGGTTATTCGTTGGAATTTGTGCCCGAATTCCCCCTGTCAGGGACACCCAGGTGTGCACAGAGCAGTCCACATGACAGACTGGCAGCTCAGCCTGCTGTTCTGAAATGCTAAATCTGCTGCATACAACCAGACAGGATAATATTGTAGGTGACAGGGTTTTGTGGGATGCAGCAGATCCTGGCAGAGTTTCCAGGCTCTGTCCATGCTCAAGGTGGGGGCAGATGAAGCCAAAGGTAATAGAGATGACAGGGAGAGAGATTTCTGCTCCTCAGCTTTGTCTTTAGCCATCGATTAGTTCCTCTCAAAGAGCACTTGTGTGAGTGTGCTCAGCAAATTCCTTCCTGAGCACGGTGGTGGCACTTTGAAAAGACTGGCACAGCCTGGAGTAGTGAAGGTAAAGGACTGGAGAACTGGTGAGGACACTTGTTCACAGCCTGAAACTCTTGGTTGATTTAAAAAAAATTCCCTCAGCAAGGATTCAAAGGGATAGTTTCAAGGAATCTGTGAATGCCACGTTAGCTGCCCAGTCAGATATGGCTTGTGTGAGATAATCTGAAATTAAAGGCTATAAAGCTACAGCAGAATGGCAATTTTGGATGAACTCTGAATGAATAAATCTTTTAACTCTTCTTTTCCAGTACCTGTCACATTTCCTACTGCTGTGCTGCTCTGAGGATCTGATAACTCAGGGAATGACTCTGACTGCTCGTGGCTCCCATTAGGGAGAAGCTTTTAACTTCTCTCCACTGCAAATGCACAAATACACAGGAGAGGAAGCAGTAATTGCTATTTGACTTCCAAAGTCATCTGTGCAAACTGTTGACTCAGAAAATGGAGCTCTCCAATACAAGCTGGGCTTAAAATATTCTTGGTTTAACTAAATAAGAGATGAGAAGCCAGTAATTAAAGCTTATTAAACACTGTGCATCATTAAAACAGTTTGGCACATGAAGCTGCTTTTATCTTTGGAAATGGGAACTGCTCAGTTCTTAGGCATCTTAGAAGCAGATAAATTGAGGCTTGCAGGGAAAGAAAGATGAGGAAAAGAATAAATCTGAGAACTATTGGAACCACTCAACATATGGCACAGTGAGTAAATATCCAGTGAGTAAATATGTCATGAACAGCCAGAAATTCTGTGTCTCGTAGACTAAAACCTCAGAGCAAACCCTATAAACACTCAGCACTGTAAATCTTCAGTGCATTCAGTAAAAGGCCATGAGTACATTCCCACAGAGCAACGTGTTCCATAAGGAATGTTCCTGCCCTGTGGAAAGGCTCGTCCAGCTCCCAGCATCGAGGGCTGAATTACACTGGGCACTGTGAGACTGGCACTTCCCAATCCACATGGAGGAGGAATGAGAGACCTGATGGATGCAGAGTGGAGGGGACTGAGCTCCTCCTCCCACCTGCACAGCAGCCAGAGTGGGACAGGGAGCAGAAAGTGGGAAAGGCAGCTGAGAGGAATGAGCAGGTTTGTGCAAAGCTCAGAGCAGTGAGAGCAGGAGGAATCCAAGCTGTGCTCCAAGCTGGAGGTGAGATGGCAGCACTGGCAATAGGCAGTGCCATCCTGGAGATAACAGGTTGTCTGTCAACGTGAGGAGTTTATGGACATGTTGGACCACAGAGCTCCCACTAACGGAGAAATTAAACCTGTCTCCACACACCAGTCCCAGTGCTCTGATTACATTTACAGAGGTTGTGACCTGCATCCTGTCACCATGGAAACCTCTCCTGCTGCCGATGTACAGGCAGGTTGTTTCTGTGGGTGGCTGATATTTAAAGGTAGAGGAGATGGCTGTAATATCCAAAGCCAGGGCACCAAGTTTACGAGCAGCCGAGTGGCAAAATTCATTTCCCTCCCTTTAACACCTTGTAATCTCCACTGGCAAGTGCAGGAGAGGCTGAGAAGGTGGTAGAGAATAAGGAGCAAAGGAGAGAAGAAAACAAGAGGAAAGAAAGGGGGAAGAAAGATAATTCACTCCTCTTTATCAACCAATTCTCCTGCATAGGGGAGGGAATTTGTGTATTAAACTCACTATGAAATGCAGCACTTTCATGCATCCAGCAAAATAACTGTTCCCTTCTAATCTATTTTTCCACACCAGGCTTTGATCCACTCCTTGTCTCTCCCATTCCAAACATACTCTTACTCCCAGTCTGCCCTGATGAAAAACGATATTTTCATTTTCTTCTACATCTCTTTCTTCCATATATTTAGCACAGAAGGTACCCTTGATATAATTCTGTCTCACTCCCTAAAATCAGGGACGTTTCTCCGGAGATGGATGAGCTCTTTAGTCCCCGAGTGAGAAACTAGATCTGCTCTAGCACCGGGCTCTGCATCTCGGCAATTCCACCTCCTGGTGCCCAACCCGCCACGTGTGCACGTGGATTGAAGTGGGAGCTGCACACGCTGTCGAACAAGTGGCACAGCGACAAATGCCAGCACAGGGAAGGCTCTGGAGCCGGGAATGCTGCTCGGCACCGAGAGGGCTGACAGTGGAGCTGACTACGATGTCAGCTCCTCACGCAGGCGACAGACACTACCTGACAGGCAACTACTTAGCTCCCAATTTTCCCTGGTAGAAAACTATTCTGTTCAGCCACGGAAGGCAGCGCAGTGAAGGTAAATACAAGTGACACGGGACCCGGCGCTGCTCCCTCCCCGCTATTCCCGCAGATGTAATTCCCTGATCGTTTGAGGGAAGACAGAGGAGAGCTGGGAGCTGGGGACTGGCTGGTGGAGGCGGGATGGAAGGAGAGAAACTGCAGGAGAAAGGGGATAAGGGCAGGTGGGTGGGAAGCAGAGCAGCGCCCCATAGAACGGGAAGTTTGTGGGATCTGGGATACTCGGTTCAGTTCCAGAGTATTCCATGGTCTTCTGTGTGATCTCGGTTAAGGAAACTTCCCCTCCCTGGACATTAATTTCTGCAGGTTCAGTTTGCAGGAGTTATCCAGGCTCCCTCCACAGACAGCAGGGAGCAACGGGAAGAGAAGGACATTTTACACGGTACAAAGAAAAGAACCATCACAATTATGACAGAACCAACACGAAGGAGTGTCCTGGATTTACCCCACCAGAAGAGTGAGACAAAATGTGACCTGTGGCAAGGAGAGCTGAAACAAGAGGGATAGACTCAAGAGTTAGAAGTGAGAACCAGTGATAAAGGGTCCTTTGTGGTGTGAGGAGTCAGGAATGCTCACAGGGAGCTGACAGGCTGGGGACCAGTGCATCCAGCTGCATTTTCCATCCCTGCACCCCTTAAGGTCCTACCTCTTTGTTCCCCTGTCTTGTCCCCTGCCATATGCATGGACTGTAAGCTCTCTGGGGCATCTCTCAGCCCCAGCTTGCCTATCCCAGCAGAAATCTGCACCATGAAAGGGCTCAACAAAGCTATCATGGCACAAAGAATGAGTTTGCATACCAGCTCAGGAGCCCCTGGAGCCCAGCTCAGTGTAAGGGATCCATTGTTCAGGCACCACAAGAGTGATTACTGTGAGTGCTGCAGACAGAGGATGCAGAGCCTTCACTAAGACATCAGTTGGTTCAGGAGGAGGTGAGAAAGAAAAGGCATCAGCTGGAATCCCACCTCAGCTTGCTCTGGGTTGGATATGTGACCTTTGTAGTGCTTTGATTTGAAATTGTAAACCCTTGTAATCCTGGTGGATTACATCTCCATAGCCTTTAATGTGTGCATCCCTCAAAGCCATGCAAATGCAGAGAGAGAGGGAAGGGGAGCACAGCAGCACCACAGACATCCCTCCCAGGAAGGGCCCTTCTCCCCTGCCCTCTCCTTCACCTTCAATAATCTCCATTTGCTCTGGGGTAGAAGCAGAGGAACAGAGGGGGTTGCACAAGTTTAGAGAAGTGCCACACAAAGTAGCAGATAATTAGAGCAGAGGAGATAAAAGCAGAGGAAAAAAGCTATTTTCAGACTTAGGGGGATGATCAGGCACTTAGTTGGCTAAAGATCTGTGGTGTGAAGAACCACCTCAAGGTACAAACCTGTTTATACTAATCAGGACTCCAAAGAGAGGCCAAACTTCTCACACAAGGTGTCACTATCCCTTTCCAAGCTGAAAAAAAGGCAGCAGAGAGGGATTGGTACTGCCTGGGTGTGTTTGGAAATGATAAAGGGATGAAAGAGAGGAAGTGACAGGACAAGGGGGAATGATTCCAACTGCCAGAGGGCAAGGTTAGATGGGATATTGGGAAGAAACAGGAATTCCTACCACCCTGTGAGGGTGGGGAGGCCCTGGCACAGATTCCCAGAGAAGCTGTGGCTGCTCCATCCCTGGAAGTGTCCAAGGCCAGCTTGGATCCACCTGGGATAGTGGGAGGTGTCCCTGCCCATGGCAGAGATGGCACTGGATGAGCTTTAAGATCCCTTCCCACCCAAACCATCCCAGGATTCTATCATTTTATGGATTCTGTGGTTCTAAGGATGCTCTCTACAGCCAGTGGAAGGAATGAGCAGCTCCAGAGGACAGTTTGGATTATAGGTGGAGCAAGGGAAGTGCCACCCTCTGCTTCCCCCTTGCTGATGGACAGAGCCTGGTGTGACACAGCTCCTCGTGCAGATCCTGCTGTTGCCTGCCTTTTCCTGAGGTGGGAAGCACTGATTTTCTCTGTGCTGTTTTCCCTTTAAAGCACCATTTCCGCCGGTTCCAATCAGACAATTCCTAAGCTCGGAGTTAATCACACACTTAAGTGCTTCCCTGGACGAAGGCCAGAGTGCCCAGCACTTCACAGAACTGCACCCTTGGAGGATTCCTGTTGCTGTGGGAGTGCCCAGAAAGTTTAAACTTTCAAACTGAGCTGGTGGGAAGGGCACTGGGCTGAAACTCAAAGGATGTGGACCTTGCTCCTCATTCTTTCGCTGGCTCGAGGTGTTGTTTAGACAAGACACTTCCTTTCCCTCAGCGTTTTCCTCTTTAATAACACAGTGACTGCAGTTTTTTCCTCTTTAAATATTCCAAAATCTGGGCATGAAGAGTGGAGGAGCCAGACAGCACTGCCAACAGCTCCAGCTCATCTCTAGGGTTTCACCTTGGGAGCAGCACCACGATATTTGAATTAATCCCTTCCACAGCAGCGCTTAAATCAGCTGGCAAAAGAGGGGGCAACACAATAACAGCTGCACAAACGTTTGGGGCATTTTTTTCAAGCCGAATTCTCCCCTCATCTGCAAGTTTTATCCTTTAATTTCATAATGAATGAGCTGGAGTAACGCTCTGCATTTATAAACCGCAGCATCACTCATTGGAAGATCTCAAAGCAGTTTACAAACATTCATTGATTGCTTGACAAGCATGAAACGGGAGGGTAACTGTTCCACAAAATGACAGGAATGCAACAATAAGCCCTTGGATTTAGGGAATAGTGGTGCCTGGAAGTTCTTGCAGCAGATAAGATCGCCGACTAACGGCAGTGGCTTTGGTGTTTAATTAATAATGTAATGCATCCAATAGCCAAGCCTGCAGATAATGGGCTTGTAACAGAGCCCAACACGCTCCCCATGTCATTAAGTTTAACTGTCACACTAAATAGCAGATTGTCATGCAGCCCTGTCAGTTTTTCTTTCTTCCCTCCTCCCGAGTGTGGAACGAGAGCAGCTGTGGGGAAGGAGAAGCTGAAGAGCTGAGGTGATGCAGTGTGGCAGCAAAACACCCTTGAGGTACAAAAATCTTGGCTTATTCCCCAGCCCAGCTCTGAAGGAACAGTGAGGCAGTGAACACACACACAGAGCCCCTGGTGTTGTGTCCATCACATTGCTGGCTGCATTTCTTTCTCCTGGTTTTTAGATACACACATCCTCCCCTGCCCAAGTTTTGTGGGGTTTCTTTTTTCCAGAAAAATGTTTGTTTTCTACAGATTTTCTTGCTTCTTCGACAATGAAATACCCTCGTTATCTGTAATGGGACATGTTGCAGCTTGTAAATATTATTACATATAATGTTACATCAAATATGATGCCAGTACTACATGTGATAATTTATGTGGCTCCTGCACTCCCCTTTCCACCCTTCAACTGCTTTTCCAGGTTGGCCCAAGACCCCTAAGGACACACTCTTTGCCAGGACAGGTTGAGCAGCACAGGGAAGGCAGTTCAGGCACAAAGCCTGAACCACCCAAATTCCTCCTTCCATTCAGCACAACAACCACAGTCCCCAGGCAAAACGCTTCAAATGACTATTCTGGTCCTAAATCAAACTAGTTGGATTTTTAAATTCCTACCAAAACAATCAGTTTCTTCAGAAAATGATTTTTGACCACATCTATTGCTGTGCTGCTCGTGGGGCTGAGTCTCCACTCCCTGGGCCTCTGCCTCTCATTTTTCTTCATGAAGATTTATAGTAATTTCTCCCATATCACTGATTCCTTCATAAGAGAAAAGATCACTTCAGGGACCTCCTTCTGTCTCCAGCTACCCTGTTTAACACCTCCAAATATTCCTATTTATGAACTAACATCTGGGTCAGTCTACACAGCCTAGTTTGAAAGCCATTAAGACAGATGCCTGCATTTCATTAAGCAAGATTTGATAAGGTGGGTAGGGTTACAGGGCAAGATTACTATGGGAATTCAGTGAGTTTAAACCTTCACTCCAGTTAATAAAATCAAACAATACATCATAAAAGTGTCTGGAAATTGGCTCAATAATTGAAATAGAACTGTGTGATGGATGGAGATTTATGGATGTTAATGCAGAAGCAGGGCTACATTAGAACATCATCTCTGAGTCTCTTCTGAACCCAGACCCCCGAGTCCAAATCTGTCTTTTGTGCTGGTTTTTGATGGGAGATTCTTTTCCAGAATAAAGAAGACTTCCCAGAATGGCTTGTGCAGTTTTAATCTGAGTGTCACAGCAGTGTAGACATGTGTTCTTGTTATATTGAATAACCAAGTGAAATTTAGCCAACATTTTTTCTTCCTTCTTCTTCATCCTGAACTGAAATATTCACGGAGGTCTTAGGGTCTTATATATCCCTTCCCACCCAAACCCAGACTTTTCTCCAGGACAGATCCCTCCTTCCTCATTCCACTGCTTCTCAGACCATGTGGGTTTTTTCCTAAACCTTTGTTGTCCCTCAGGAGCACACAGGGAACTCTCCCTCCTCTAGAGAACTATGGATCCTCCCTCAACTCCATCCTTCTCCCTCAGCCTTGATGGCAGCCCTTGGTCTTAGCTGTTTATAGCAAGTGTCCCTTCTGCAGCCTTAATGAAGTGTGTGGCAGTCCTGCTCATTAAGCCTCAGTGTTGTCAATAAAAGAGTCATTAAAGTAGTTTGATGAGGATTGGGAGAAAGAGAAGAGGAGCTACAACACATCTACAGGGCAGAGGGCAGCTCCATCACACACTGTAGCCAAACAGCAAGGGATCAATATCACCTTTGCATTAAAGGGAAGCCCATCCGTCAGCCTGAGGAACAGCAGCTCCACAGGAGCTTCCCTTTACAGGGCATCCTTCCCTTCCTGGTGCTGGCCAGCTTTTCCCAGAGATTGCAGGAATGCTGTCTCAGAGCTGTGCCCTGCTTAGATTCCAGTGGTGTTATCCCTCTCCCAGCTCTTCCTGCAGGATCACAGGATCTGGGAGAACGTGATGTTGGGAGAAGCCTCCTGTGTGTTGTCACCTCATGGAGCAGCTCCACCTCTCTGCCCTCTGGGGGGGTTCCCAGAGATAGATTTCCCTGTCACAGGCCACTTCCATGTGGAGGAGGGGATGGAAGCAGTGGAGGAGGGGATGGACCAGTGGAGGAGGGGATGGAACCAGTGGAGGAGGGGATGGA
>WEIV01012991.1:158820-172626 GCA_013390005.1 Calyptomena viridis | reverse complement strand
ATTTATGCATCCAGCCCCACTCCAGGCTGAGATCCTGAGGTGGGAGGGGGCAGATGGGATCCAGGGACTCTGTATCCCCCCAGATCTGTGCATTGAGCTCCACTCCAGGCTGAGATCGTGATGTGCTGGGGGAGCTGGGAGGGGGCAGAAAGGAACTGGGACTCTGCACCCCTGGATCTGTGCATTCAACTCCACTCCAGGCTGAGATCCTGAGGTGGGAGGGGGCAGGTGGGAAGCAGGGACTCTGCACCCCCCGGATTTGTGCACCCAGCTCCTCTCCAGGCTGTGACAGCCCGGCTGGCTCCTTACCCCTGCTGACAGGCGCTGCTGCCCAGCCACACAGAACAGCCCGTAACAGGGACACGTCTCCTGCCAACCTCTGCAGATCCTCTGATATTTCCGACAGCGCAGTAAAGGACTCTGCCTCTCACATTTTTACCTTGCATCGCTCAGCTCCTCTCCGGCTGCCCTGCTTTGTTTCCATAGCTACACCCAATCGCATCTGGCTTCCTGGGAAATTGGATTTCAAAGCAAGACAAGCCTTCAAAGAAATTTGTCCATTTAACAGAATATCATTAGGAGAGAGCCTGTCTGCTGAACTTGGGACCTAAAATGATTAAGGTGGGGTTTTTATCGTGTAGGGAGGCAGCTTTACATCCACAGCCCACAAAGCTTGGTGCTACATAACAATGATGTGGGCAGTGGAGGGTGCTGGTCACTGCCAGGCTCCCCCATCTCCTTCCCAGCTGGCCACAAATCTAAATTTTTAACCTATTCACACAGTCAAAAATGCAAGTGGCGAGGAAAAAAGAGAGGGGGGAAAAAAGGTCGTTTGCCTGCTTTTATGTGCTGCTGCAGAAGGCTGAGGGGAAGGTTTGGCTCATGCAAAGATTTCAGGTAAGAGCACCAATGTCTCTGTGGCAGCTGAGGCTCCACACCTCAGTATTCCTCAGAAAAATGGATTTAATAATAATAAAAGCTGCTGCATGGTCAACCTGGTCTTAAAAAAATCTCCCTGTAGGGCCTGAGGGGAACATTCCAGGTGCTGGGTCCTGTTTCTGGCTGCTGGAACCATGGGATGGATTTGTGGTCCACGAGCATCCAGGGTGCAACAGTGTCAGCCTCCAGCTGTGATGCTGTTCCCAATGCTTTGTGACCACTTTAGCAAAAAGACCCCAAATCCCATTGCAATACATTCCAGAAGTTGGGCAGGAAAGATTTAGAGCTTTAGTGATGTCACAAACTCTGCAACAGCAGGAAATTCGTTGGGTGAAGCCCCCACTTCTCTGTTCTGCTCTTGAGCAGAGACCCCCAAGGCAGCAAAGGAAGGCAAAGCCACACAAAACACCTGCAAAAAAAGTCACTGCAAGATGGACCTGAGGAAAAATTTCTTCCCTACCCTAAATATGATAAATCAGTTTAACTCTTGGGCAAGTCTCCCTGACCAGGTATCTTCTAGTTCCTTCTTTACAACACTGTGCTCTCAGACTATTGTGAGCTCCAGAATTGCAGAGAACGGGTGAGGTGACTCTTTTCTTTGCAGTTGCATGAACATTCCTTCCTCTGAGATTTGCATTGATCTGGTTTTATCGATCTTTCTGGCATATCTGAAGGCAGTTTCTTCCGTCTAAGGGACCCAGTTCATTCCTTTATAAACTCATTTTTAGAGTTAGTCAGTCTCAGCAAGCAGCTGCTTTTATTTGTAGTTTGTAATGAACTGACTGGGATTTCTCCACAGCCGTGTTTAAATATTTATCCCTAAACAGCTCAAGGTGAGAACACAGCCACAGATCCATCACACCCATCCACCTACACACACCACCCTTTCCTGAATACAATCAGAACCACTCAGATGTGTCCAGAGCCTCAGGCAGCTGCCAGAAAGCCACATTTTCCTCCCATAGGAGACTTAATTTTCAAAATCCTGACTCATGAAACCCAACCTGACTTGGAGATGTAACAGGGCAGGTACTGGGATGTTTAGACTTTCTAGCAAAGCGATTTCCTGTGCAAGGCCCCCTGAACTGCAGCAACATTTCCTGTGCTTTGAGAGCTCTGCATCCGCTGCAGGATGGAGATGTAGGTGCACAATTTCTTGTCTGTGTCGTCCTCAAAGCCAGATTCTGCTGCAGGAGTGTTGTCAGTGTGGGTGAGCACACCCAGAGCAGCACAAAGTGAAGGGGGAAGGACAGAAACTGAGCTTACTCAGAGCAGGAAACGTGTAAGTTTGGATGGATAATGTCAGGTTGTTCTGAAATTACGTGTGTGTGCAGAGCCAAGTGACAGATCAGAAGTGGTGGCCTGTTTAAATTTGGAGAGCAATTGAGCCTCCCAAAGCAGGAGAAGAAACACAGTGTCTTCTCTTCTCTGTGACTAAACCCCAAATGGCAGCTGCCACTTCAGTGTTACCACAGAGAGACTCGAGACACGAAAATACACAGAAACCACTGCAATGTCTTCTGGTAAATCAGCTGCTCATGGTCACGGTGTCTTCACTTCTCCATTAAAATCATCCCTTTTGACAAGTGTTATTTGTATGGGAGTTATTGAGGTGCTGTCCCCGGGCATAAAAAAATGCACATTTCAACCAAAAAGTCCCACAAGGACTTTGCAGCTGCTTTGGGGGTTTCTCCTTTCACTCCAGCACCACAATTGCTGGCACACATCCCACCCCAAAAACAAAGCTCAGCGTTTCATCTTATACCTGGTGCTTATCTGATTTGTATTGATAAATAAAAGCATAACAGAGTCTTTTCCCTTGTTTCACCCTGTGTCTGATGGCACGTGAGGGATCTTCTCTCTCATAAAATCATGGAATAGTCTGAGTTGGAAGGGCCTCACATGGATCATCAAAACCCAACTCCAGGCTCCTGTCAGGTATTTCCATCCCCTTCACACCTGAGCCTTTGCCAGCACAGCTTTTATATCCCAGGTGTGAGATGAGCCTGGAACACCCAGATTGCCTTGAGTGAACCAAGCAAGAAGTTCAGGGAAAATCTGGAATCTGCTCCACATTTCCTTTATCCCAGACCAGCTGCCCAAAAACCAAACCTTTCTTCCATCCAGGTGACACATCCAGAATCAGATCCTGTAATTGTTTGGAATTATGCTCAGCATTATCCTGCTGAAGCCAACAGGACTGACCCCAATGCACACTTTTATTTTCCTTTTCCCTATGGATTTTGTTTTCCTAGCTCATGATAATTATTGTGGCAGGCTGGCTTGCCCAGAGCAGGAGGAGAGCAATAATAATAAATACTTGTTTGATACCAGGATATTGCAAAGGAAGGACTGAATCCTGTACACTTCACCTATGGGAAATCTTAAACTGGTGTGTGAAATCATTGATGAGCTTCAGATAACGAAGGCTGCCTTTGTATTTGTCAGCGCTGAGCCTAAAATTTGGGAATGCAAGAATGAAAAATAACAGTGGTATCCTCTATTAGCTTGTGCTAATCCATTTCTGGGGGAGAGGAGCAAATGCAGGGCTGGGGGTTAATCTGGTGCAAAGCCATTGCTGGTTTGGAGAGTGCAGTTTGCATTTATTGCCTGTCATAAAGCACGTTCAAGTGCACAACCCTGTAATTTCTCTGGGCAAGACGTAGAAATATGAACAGCTATTACAATCCAACCCCCTTCCTATGCAGGATGCAGGAAGAGGGGAAGTTTTATTGCAGAGCAGCCAAGTACCACGTTCTTCCCCTGTGCATTAGAGGAGGGAGCCTGGAACAAATCCAACCCCCGGCTCCTGCTGTGCCAGAAACGGGCACAGAAGGTTCAATCCATGGCCAGGACACTGAGCTGGGCTCCTGAAGGAGATGGAAACGCCGGGCCAGGGGCAGGTTCAGCTGGGCTGTTGCTGGGCTGGGTCGGGCACTTTGATGGGTTTGGTTTTCAGGAGCATCCAGGACACCTGGGCATCCGCGCTGCTGCTGAGGCTATAAAAGGAGGAGGAGGTATTTCAGCAGAGCCCAGCGGTTCCTTCCCCTTTTTTTGGGGTGTCCCCGCCCTCTCTGTTTCCTTCGTCCCTCTGTCCCTGCCCCTGTGGGACAGGAGCGCTTGGAGCTCGTTTGGTTCCTGTGGGAAGGGAGCTGCCAGGTACCATGATCCCAGGGGAAATTCAGAGGCTCCTGGAAGGTAACAACAAGTTCCTCCTTGTCCCCCTTCTGCTTAGTGGGGGAAATCTGTGGTTGCAGGGGAAGGAGGTGAAAAGCTTTTTGCACCTCGCTGTGCTGAGTCAGAGGGAGCAGGGGAAGGACTGTGGGGGCTTCTGATGGTTTGGTGTCCTCAGGTTACGTGTGACCTCGTTGTCGCTGTCCCTAAGGAGAGTTTAGGGGATGTGGCTGCCTGTCCTGGTGTTTTGGGGGCTGTGCTCCTGTTTTGGAGGAGAGGGCAGGTGGGTCCATGCCTGTGTTGGGGTGGGGAAGCTCCTGGTGGTCTCAGGGTAGGGAAGATTGAGGGGTTTCTTCTGGCAGGGTCAAAATAAATCCCCATTGGGAGTTTTGAGGAAAGGTGTGGAGGATCCACTGGTGGAAGGAGAGCAGTGCTGGCCTCAAGCCTCATTCCCTGATAATTTGGATGTGACCTGAGGGCTCAGCCTTGCTGAGAGCTGGCAGCATTCCCTTCTCTGGACACATTCCAAACCCCCCCGGGTGAATTCCTGTGTCCCTGCTTTAGCTGAGCCTGTCTGGAGAAGGGGGTTGGACTGGGTGGTCTCAGAGGTCCCTTCCAACCCTGAAGGTTCTCTGAGGTGGCAGCTGTGGGGCTTCCAAAGCTGGTTTTTATGGATTTCTTCCCAAGCTCCAACTGCAGCACCTCCACTCATTGAAGTGGTGGGTCAGCCGAGCACAAACCACGCTCAACTCTATTTAAATGCCTCACAAACCTCAATTCTGGGTGGACTTTTGCAGCTGTTGCTGTGGTGAGGGAAGTGCTGTGGCGACCACGTCATACCTGCCCAAAAATACAACATCATCAGCAGCTTCAGGCTGGAATAGGGGTGTCAGCCCATCACCAAACCCTGTGCCCATGGTACCCACTCGTGCTGCTGCAGGTGCTGGGGAAGGAACCCACAGCATTGTGCTGTTCACAGCAGCTCAGAGCTGTTGTATTTGGGGCTTTGAACTCTCATTTCCTGCTGTGAGGGCTCCTGGCAGCACAGAGCACTCATCCCTTCCCTCCAACACATAGAACTTCCAGCCCTGGCATCCGTCAGTCAGAGGGTGTGGAGCTTCCAAACCCATCAAAGCTCCCTCCCAAATGCTTTGTGTCTTCCCCCAGATGTAGGTGTAGATTTTCTCCTCTGTTTTTTAATCACGGGGGCTCTGCTGAAGTTCACCCTTTCACATTTTTGATGTGCAGCACTTTATTGTTCAGGGCTGACACTTCAGTAAACAACTCATTTCTGCACCTGCCACCTTCCTTTAACTCGGATTATTTTCTTGTTAGCTGACTGTTTTTAATTGAAGGCTTCAGATCTCCTTCTAAAGCTCAGCCTTTGTTTGCTGACAGGTAGAGCAGGCTATGAATGGAGATTAATTGCATGTCACATACCTCTGCATCAAACTTGCTGTGTCTTAACAATCTCCACGGTCTTGAGGCCTTTCAGTGGCTGGGGAGGCTTCCAGCTCTGCAGGCTGGGAGTGAGGGAGCTTAATACAGTGTATTTAATGTAGTTTTATGTGTATTTTATAGATATATTATATATTCTTAGCTTAGAGGTGGTGTTGGAATGGCCTAGTTGGGGCCTTCCCATACCTGAAGGGAACCTACAAGGAACATAGAGATTATTTACAAGGGCCTGGAGTGACAGGAGAAGGAAGAATGGCTTCAAACTGAGAGAGGAGGTTTAGATTGGATTTTGGGAAGAAATCCTTCCCTGGGAGGGTGGTGCAGGGTGCCCNATTATATATTTATATTATAATTTTAATATATATTATGTACAGCTGAGATGTGTATGTGTATATATGTATCTAAACCATCAAAATTCTTGTGTTTCAAGTCAAAATTACAAAGACAGGAGGCAACAACACCTCCTTCCTTTTAGGAAAGTTTGCTCCTTGGTGCAGCATTCTACAGATACTCAATAGCTTCCTCCTAAGGGCTGTGTAATTACCAGATGAGGCATCTCTGAGGTTGCAGTGGTTGCAGCCAGCACAGTCTGCTCTTCTGCAACACCTCAAACACTTATTTTCAGTTTATGAGTAGAGCTGGTTGCAACAATTATTACTTTCAGGCCCACCTTGTAAATCAGCAATTCAAATTTCATTTGCACTTTTATTAACAGTTAACGGCACAGTTTCGCTTTTGGCTCAGTCAGGTCTCTCTTAAAACTGCTTTTCTTAAGAGTATTTCATATTTGTTAGCACAGATTCCTTCTGAAGGCTGACAAAGTGCTTCTGAAAATGTGATATATCTCTGACAAACATAGTGCTGCTGGTTTTGCTTGTAGAAGCAAAGTCAATCTGATTATCTGCCCTTCACCTGCCTTTTTGAGCCTCTTCCTCTCAGCTGATTTTTTTGGAGTTTGGGCACCAGAAGGACCAGGCAGGGGCTGCACCTGCCCAACCAAGCAAAGCTGGTTGATGATGGCAAAAGTGTTTGGAAAAATAGACATTAAAATGCTCTTTGGTGAGGGCTAATAAACCCCAGTCAGTAGCATAAGGAGTAGCTCCAAAATTTAGATATCAAGGCATTGGGGCTGAGACTTGGGAGATGAAAATGTGAGTTTTCTCAGTTCCCTGTTGTCCCTTGCACAGGGAAGTGTCCCACTGGGTCTGTGGCAGGAGGATGGATGAAGGTTCCTTCAGTTCCCAAGGTTTCCTCTGACTCAGCCCCACAAAAGCAGGAAGGCTCATCTGAAAAATGTAGTTTCACAATTAAAACATCCTTTCTTGAGCTTCCAGAAAAGTCAAGAAACACTGTGCAATAGTTCAGTTTTATTTAGACAAGTGGGGTGGGATGATACAACCAACCTTCCAAATCCCTGCCTGTGTCCAAATCCTGGGACACATCCTGGAAATATTAATGCAGTCCCAGGGAAGCTGGAGGTATCTGTGCTCTCAGCATTGATAGGTGTCCTAAACTCTTTTTTACACTCATTTTTCCAGCCAGCTGGGGTGATAAACTGCAGGAGGGATTGTGTGAAGCATCAAATAAGTGTTGGAACAGACTGGTTGGCTCAGGATTATCTTACATAGATCCTGGGGGACTGCTGCCACTGCACATGGAGTGTAGGATTTCTGAGGAGTAAAAAACCAGCTGAATGTGTGTGTGTGCATGGAGAGACTACACGTGGCATCTTAATACCTTTCAGCTCTGCTCATTGAGTGCTGATTAACTCCTAGAATTTAGTGCTGCCATTAAAAGGTTATTTACTACCTGGACTTCAGTGGCTCTGACATAATTCTTAGGATGCTGTGCATCTCCTGCAGGATTAAAGTGGATAACTGCAATCGCCTCTAGAAACTCCCCTGAAACACTTGATGAAATTTCCACTATTTTTTTTCCCCCTCTCTTACCTTTTTAGCCTCAGGAAATGAAGAGGAGAGTCCTGTAAACTTTCAGAGTGGATCACAGAGAGCAATCTATAAACATCAAGAATATAATGTTACTGACAAGCAGTAAAACTAACATTAGGGTGATTTACTCTAGAGCTGCTTACATATTGCTCTTCCTGATCCACTTTGAGAGTTTATGGTTAGGCTTTCTTTTTCATTTCCTGGTGCTATAAACATAGTGGCTGGCTCTGAAAGGGGCTCTGCCTGCTTTGCAGAAGTGACCCTGCTTCTCCTATAACTTATCCAGCAGCTGATCTGTGCTGACATCCCAGTAAGTAAATGCTGTATTGGAGCTAATCGTGGGCTCACGGAGTTAATCTGTGCTTAAAAATGACACAGGGGTGTAACTGGTATTTGCAGGACTTCTGGGAGCAGTTTGTTGTTCTTGCTTGTTCTTTTTCACTGTGGAAATGCTGTATTTTTCTCTGTGTAGTTTCTCTTGCTGGCCCGTTTCTCCTGTGTTGGTTTTCTGCTTGTATGTAATAAATTGTCCCCTCAGCCTCATCTGTTCTTGGAAAGCTCCTCAGAGCAAGATCTATTCTTTGTGCTCAGATATATGGACTTGGGTACTTTCTAGAGCATTTGTGGTTTAAGCTCAGCATAATTAGACAGGGGGACACAATTAGACCTGGGACAGCATCTTTGTGTGCAATTAAAACTGCACACAGATGAAGTTGAGCCTCAGGATTACAAGGTTGGCCTAGGATTTACAAAGCCTCACTGCAAAGCTCACCCCAGGCAGGTCACCCAGGCTTAACTTGGTATTAAAAGGCATTTTGGGTGGAATCTCTGTGCTCCTGGAGCTCCCCAACCACTGCTGGATGGGTGTGGGTGTGAGTTTGAGAGGGGTGCTGGGAATTAGGGGTGATGCTCATCTGCTGGGATGTGGATCATGGAATCATGGAATGGTTTGGGTTGGAAGGGACCTTAAAGCTCCCTCAGACCTGGCTCCTGGTAGGAGGAAAGTCAGGGAGTCAGAGGCAGGAGCTGGGGAGGACCTGGAGGAATCTGCATTTGGCTGAAATGTGATAATGAGCCCCCACAGCAGCTGGTGCTTTGAGCTGAATAAATCCCCAAAGGAGAACTGGGCTGTTGGGGAGACAAGTAAGATCTGGAGTCACTTCTCCTTTCCCTGTTCCCTGGGGATGCCCAAGCACCAGCCTTGATCCCCCTCCATGTCCTTCCTTACACTCCTTTTATTTTCCTTCCGTGCTCCAAGCCTTTCCTGAATATAAAACAGACACCAAAAAGAAATAAGGAATCATAATTTGAACAGAAAAACGAATTTCTCTTGTGGCATTCTGGCTTGCAGGTGGAGGAGCTGTTTTTAGGGAGCTGTGCAGGTTCCTGGGATGTGCTGGCACTGCACTGGCAGCTGAAGCATAAGGAGCTGGAAGTCTTGCAAGCAGGATATTAAACTGACATTAGTGGCACAGTGTGGGGTGGGAATTAAAGGTTAGAGGGGCCTGTGGATGTACAACACCAGAGCTTTAAAGCCAATCTTTGCTAAAGGAAATGAAGCACAAAGCTGGTGTTCCCCTGTACAGAGCAGGTGTGATTGGAACTCTTGTTTTCCACGAGTTTGTTGGTTTTTTTCCTGGTTTCTGTAAAGAACATAAATATTTATGCAAAGAGAAGACACTTAATCCTTTTATCTTGCAGTTCAGGTTAAATTTCTGCATATAGATGTGGTTTCCAGGTGGGAGAATGCTGTATTTACTTTTGTCTGGCTGCCTCTGTTGAGCAGGCACAGGGTGTAGGAATTCAGCAATAACCCTGCAGGAGAACTCATGTGGTGATTTGAGTGCAGGAGCCAACAGGGCTTGTCCTTCCTGCAGATCATCCTGGTGGAAATCTCACCTTTCCTTGGAGAAATACTTTGGATTCTCCTTGAATGAAGTCACCTCTTCTGTGTCTTTAATACCAAAAGCCTTTCACAGCAGCAGATATTTGGGGTTTGGGGCATGTTTCACTTCACCTTCCTCATCCTCTCTTCTGCTTGGAGGTTTCTTTTTAGTTGCTTATTTGCTTTATACAGTTGCAATTAGAGAGAAGCTCTGTAATCACATTAATATTTAGATCCTCTTTAATCCACAACCACTTCCATGTTTTAACTCCTCCAAATGAAATCTTCAGGCTGACTTGTGTCTTCAGCTTGGTGTGGTGCCTCGAGGGCTTCCCAGGTCCAGGTTTCTTACCTAAAAACAGGAATCTCTGAGTTTTAACCTGTAATTCCTTCTTCCCCAGATACTGAAGACTTCCTGGTAGGGCTGCAGAATGAAAACTTGAGTGCTGAAGCCAAGGAGCAAAGGGATGCAATTCTCTTTGGCTTCCAGCAAGTCAAAGCCAGGTTGGTGTTTTCTGCATTATTTTCTAATCAAAGTGTCATGTCTTGTGCTGGCAGAGGTGGCCCATGCTTTGATAATTAATGCACATAATGAGTGCCCTAACCAGTGGCTGTACACTCTAATTAACCAGCTTTATGGTGGTCTGCAAAATTGCCATTATTTTGTTTGGAATTCCTGTGTGTCAAAGTTAAAAATTCTGCCCTGGGCTGTGTCTGCACAGCTTTTTGCATATGAGTCTGTGATGTTCTTCTTCCTTCTCCCTCGTTCCAGAGAGGATTTTGTGCAGAAAATCCATCACTGGATATTTAGGTTTGTGGGTAAATCAATACAGTGAGCAGAGATTTGTGCTGTGGCCTTGCTGCTTAAAGTATTTATTTCACAAGTGGCTCCTGAGATCAAAAATGTATTGTCTGGACTTAGAAAAAATGAAAAGGAAAGAAAAGTTGACTTGAAACTCGGGTCTGACCTGGCTTCTAAAACCTCATGTTCACAGGGCTGTTCCAGTCCTGCATAAGAACACGAGATGCATCATTTGGAAAAATGAGTGAAGCAAACCAAGTTGTTTCTGTGCTGGGGGAAAATTGAGGAGCAAAACCAGAAATCAAGCTGCTGAAGGCCTAAATAAAACTTTCAGCCTCAGCTGTATTATATTTCTGGCTAGAAACATGATCCAGAGCTTGCTGTTAATGCTCTAGTTACAAGATATGAGTTGTGTCACTTGACATTAAGGCCTGACAATAAAGCTCAGGGTGGTTGACAGAGCTGAGCATCCAGTTTAAATAGAACTGCTGTCGAGTCCCTGAGAAGTGGAGAATTTTATCCTTTGGAAGGGCACAGCCAGACTTTATTCCCTGCAGTCCCACTGAAGAACTTTGCAAGATACCCTGCTGGATCTTAATCGATCTTTCCTGCTGGCTAATTAAGCATCAGTTTTACTCAGCAACTCGGGACTGTGTAATTATCAGCCTGGGTTGCCCTGAATAATTGAAACAAGCTGAATGGAGAAGATGGAAACCTTTGGAAAATGGGGCTGGAGCTTCTCTGATGGAAGAACAGGGATGTGTGTAGCAGTGTCCTGTAATATTGCAGGAAAAAGGGTTTGATTGTGTGTTTACTCTGTGTGATTCCTCAGCAAAATTCCTTCTCCCTGGCAGGAATCTTGGATGGGAAAAGTTAAATAAGCAGAATTCTGAAGTATTCAGGCCTTGAGTGAAGCTTTCTTGGTTTTTTTTCCACCATCCTGAGAGCACACAGCTTTCCAAGTGACAAATCTCTATTTTCATACACTGCAACTTGAGGTCTGGTTTTAATGAATTAAACCCAAATAGCACAAAACCTAATAAATGTGGGAGGCAGCTGGGAAACTTGGAACCTCTGGGTTCTTCTTGCTTCCTGGACTGGGTGGTGCTTCCTGGACTGGGTGGTCTGTCTTGATGTGCTGTTAGAGTTGGGAATGCTGCTGCCACGGGCATTGTCCCCTGGATAAGGTGCTGCCATGGCCATTGTTCCAGGGAATTCTGGCTTCCCAGACATTGTTTGGCTTTGATTTGCTCAAGAGGAGCAGTTTTTAGGGTGCTGGGGCTGATGCTGTGACACAGAACTCAGCCTTGGCTCTTACCTCCTCCTCAGCCTAAGGGTACAATTTGGGGTAAAGCTTTTAGGACAAAATCACCTCAAAAAAGCAGTGGGATTGGTGAAGCAGCAGGAGAGGTGATCTGAACATCCAGGAGGGATTTCAGCTTAAGCTGTGGGCCTCACCCCTGTTACTTATTGAAATATTGAAATAAATTGCAGGTACTTGTGGAGAGGAAAGTGAGACCCTTGAGCAAAGACTGCAGGGCACTGTAATTCCTGCTGTGCTTTAGTGGGAAAACCAGAGGATCCAAATGTCCCTGCTCTGCCCCGAGCCATTAATGCAACGATTTGTGCTGGGAGATTCCTGGCAGGATGGTTTGATTGGAAAGGATCTGAGCAGGTCCTGCTCTTGGGGGTGGGTTTGTCTCCTCGGGGAGCTCCCTGTGGTTTTTGTGGTGGCTGTGCAGGAAATCAGCAGCCTTTGCCTTCAGGAAGCTCCTGCTCCCCCAGCAGCCCCAACGTGGGTTTCATTTGGGTGAAGGGTTTCATTACTTGGGTTCTTAATGGACACGAGTAAAGTGCTCAACTTGTGGGGAGAGACACTGGAAAAGCTCCATCCTGGGTGATTATCCCGATCCAGCCTCAAAAACTGTTCCTGGAATTTGGCTGTCAGGGCTTTATATCCCTGTTCTCCCTGTGGCTTCACAATATTCCCCTCCAGGAGGCTCAGGGATGAGTATAATGTGAACAAGGGGTTGGGATTTGTGTCTCCATGTGCTCCCTGGCAGGATAAATCCTTCCCATCTCCGTGCAGGAAAGGTGGGAGGCTGGGAGAGGGTTGTGGCTGCAGGTGATCATTTTTTGGGGGGTATTTTTGCCTGAGTTATGAGGCCCTGCACTGTTTTACTTTCAGAATCCATGTGGTAATTTCAAGTGCACTGTTGGGGTGAAACAGGTCTCTCTTTAATTACCTTTTTTTTTTTCTCTCTGCTAACTCAAGTCTTTTTGAGTTATAAATATATAATTTACATATAAGTTTGCTTTCTTAACACAGAAATCCTGGCCTGGCAGTTTTTATTTTTGATATTTTGGATTTTCATACAATAATCTAGAAGGGATCTTTAAAGGTCTAATCCCTGTGGAATGAGCAGGGAAACTTAAACTTACCATTGATGTGCCTAAATAGCTCTGATTTTTTTTTATTCATATTTTATATAAATTTCCTGCTAATCTTTTTTAATTGCTTTCCATGGCATCCAGGAAAGCCCCAGAGCACAACCAGTGGCTTGGTCCCCAGGAATTACCAGGAATTGTCCTGATTATAGACTGGGGGCTCTTCTGAATGGAAAACCAAGTGTTTATAAAGGATAAAACTTTGCAGCTTTGGATTGAGGGGAGAGTAGGGGATAATGTGGTGCTGGGGAAGAGTTTTCCTTGTCTTCCAGAACCCCCAAATTTGCTTCTTTTTTAGGTCTTTTGGTGCCAAGGGTTGGTTTCAGGTTGTTCCTTGAACGTTGTGTCCTGACAAAGGCAGGAGCAGATGTTTGATCCCTGGGATCCATTGGATCCATGGATCTCCTCAGGAACACAAGCCCCTTCTTGTCCTTTGCAAGAGCAATAACCAGAAAAAAAAGAGTTTTCTTGCTGTTAAATGAGCTCACCTCAGCACTTGGACATTTCTAGAGCAGGGGGTGAGATGGGGAGAATGGGATTTCTTGGGAAAACATGGAGATAAATAGTTCCTCCATCTCCTTGGAGTCAGCCAGTCATTTGAACTCCCTGTTGGAAGGTGAGTTTGCCCAAATGTAGGAATTTTTTTCCCCTGAGGTGAAATGTAATAGTGCTAAAAGGAGAGTGAGGCAGGTCTGTTGTGTATCAAAGCAGCCACGAAGGGAAAGGGCTTTAAGAAATGTGGAGTTTCTCTCATGCACCCAGCAGGAAATCCAAAATAGCCCCTGAAACTCTGCCTTTCTTTTGCTCTCCTGTGACAGGGGTGACATGAACCTGAGGCTCAGTCCTGCTGCTCAGAACTGATCCAAGGGACTGTTTCCTGACACTGCTGCCAACGGCAGGACCAGGCTCTTCACCCCAAAACTTCTTTTTATTGACTTGTTATTCCACTCTCCTTCAATTAATGGCAACGTTCCCACTGCTGTCAGTGAGGGAAGGTTTGGATGTGGGCTTTGAACTCTGCCAGGAGAATTCCCATGGTTGGATATCTCCAGGAATGCCAAGGTTTCTCCTGGATCTTCAGGAAGTTGAGCTCCAGAGGTTGGGCTCTGCCACCAAGAGCCTTGTTGATGACACTGAGAAAGAAATCTATT